>OZ005659.1:170220047-170820047 GCA_963930645.1 Salticus scenicus
GAAAATTTTCTCAATACACATATTTTTGTATATTATTTTTGCATTTTATTTTTTAATATATATGTTTAAATATATTTTTAAATTTTTATATATGAAACTGGATAAAAAAAAAAAAAAGAAAGAAAGAAAAATTTTTTGCTGCACAAAATTTTGGTAAGTATTGCATTCTAGAAAAAAAAAAAAAAGAAAGTAAGAAAGAATAGGTCAAAATAAAGCAGTAAATATAAAAATAGAGAAGAATTTCCGCATTTCCCGATAAAATTTTTCTTCAGTTTTTGAAATATACTTCGAAAAAAAAAAAAAAAAAGTGCAAATTATATTTGTTTCTCTTATCAAATAATGCGTAATTGGAATAGAAGTTTATGTCTCTCAAACGCATAACTATGAACCGAAATAAGCAGATAGAAAGAAAATTTTAAAAAAGAAAGAAAGAAAGAAAGAAAGAAAGAAAAATGTCATGAAAACGCGTAGCATTTTGTACTTTCGTTATCTGCTCATCATTTTATCAAAATGTTTATTACCATCAAATCCGTATTGGTTTTACATTAGTCCCACTTCATTTATGTATGGCAGCTAGGATTCACGCTTACTTATACCTTCGTATTACTTTCTAATAGCTATAAGACGAATAAAAATCGTTCTTCCAACATTCGATGTGTCGTTGGAGAATTATTAGACTATATCTTTCAATGTCTGGCAAGACATTACATTGCCACCTTTCTCATCTTTCCATGACCGTTGAACCAGATCGGCAGAACTCTGATCTCACCGTCCGTACAACGGAAGAATCGAGAAGTTCACTTTCTTCATCTCGGCAGAAAAATCTTATAAAGTTATGAAGTGATTATTTATTTATTTGTTTATTTATAGACTTGATAGATTCTTTTTCTGATCCTGAACTCAAGAAAATGTTTCGCGGAATAATTTTTATTTCTAGAACACTTTACGTACAATAAACAAGTATTTATATGTTGACCTGAATTTGCTTTCTTTTTCCTGCAAATTTTTGGCTGATTACACTACACTACACTACAAAAAAAAAAAAAAAAAAAAAAAAAAAAAATGTGAGCCCTGATACCATTCTTGCTGATTCTTATGTAAAATGAGCTCCTGAATCCAAATATGACTACAATTTTGCCCAGTCACCCATCGTTTTCACGGGACACCATCCCCTCCCTAATTTTTATCACTGTTCGGAAATTTTATGGCCATGAATTTGATTTGGAGAATGAAAAAGAATTAATTTAACACTTACAAACAAAAATATATATATAATGTTTAATAAATGACATTAATAATAGATTAAAAAAATATTAAAAATGTAATACATAACTTTAATGGCACCCCCCCCCTCCCTAAATTTTCCCCTTGCCGCAAATGTTCATGTTTTAGAATTTTCCAACTTTGTAGCCCCTCAGAAGATATTTAACAGTTAAAATAAATCCCCCCCCCCACCTAAAAATCAAATTTATAGCTATAAAATTACCGAAAAGTGATAAAAACAGGGGGCAGTCCCTGAAAAATGGTGGGTGATAGGGCAAATTGGGCGTCCTATTCGGATTCAGGAGGTTATTTTACATAAGAATTTGCAAATTTGGTGTTGGGGCAATTTTCATGTAGAGCAGTGTTATCGAAATAAATAATTTCATTGTTTGAAAATTTTAAAGAAACTTTTAAAATTTGTTCAATTTTTACTTTCTCTTATATCCAATAGAAGATAATATTAGAAAAAATTTTGACCTCGGGTTTTCGATGAATTTACACGTTTTGAGAGATCCAGAAAACGATTTGACCCTTTTAGAAAATGTTTGTCTGTCTGCATGAGTGTATGTGTGTGAGACAAAATTTTGTAGTAACTGTATCTCAAGAACTACTGCACAGAATTTTATACAGATTGGTATGTAGTTGCAACTCGACATAAATTACTATCTGTCAACTGTTTGTGAAAATCGTCCGACAGGTAGCGTTGTCATCCCCTTTTTTTTTTTAAATAAATTTTTAACATGACAGCATAGGCCAAAATTGCGCAAAGACAAATATATATATATATATATATATATATATATATATATATTTAATCATAATCAAATTAAAAAGAATTATTTATAATAGTGATAGTCAGCTGATTTTTTTTTTTTTTTTTGTACATGTAGGAGCGTTGCTCCCCAGGGGGACAAATTTTTATTAAAGGTATCTTTAAAAAGAGGTCAGCAATACCTTCTTTTAAAATTAATGGTTGAACCATCGATCTGTGATAATTTAAAATAAATTTTTTCATAAAAAAAAAGTTTTTTTTTCTTTTTTTTTTTTTTTTTTTTTTGTTGTTGTTGTTGATATAGTGAGTTATTTTACCGCTTGTAAAAAAAAAATCGCGTTTTTTGTTTTCCCCCTTATAGTTGTTGATATACGAAATTATTTTACCGCTTATTTTTTCCTTCAAAACTGACTTTCAAAATAAATGATTATTCCACCGCAAACCAAAGAAATTTCTGCTTTTTCCTCCAAAGTAGTAGCACGTGCTTTTCGCGCCTGAAGAAAAAAGGCCACGCTCTTTCGAAACCGGTAGAGATTACTTTATTTTATGGTGTCTGAAGTTTTTAGTTTAAATATTCATTGTACACTAGTTCTTTAATTTATTATTGCGAACATTAATATCTATACTTAGAATCAAAAGTTGAAATGGAGTTGAAGAGGGTTGGGGAGGGAAGGGGGGTGGGAGGGTGGGGCAAAATACGAGACAATAATCGTTAGTCTGTTTAGGACTACAGCTCGACATTAAGTGGCAAAGAAGATTGGGAATAATGATTTTACTTGGCGTTCATCGCGTTATAATCGCCAAGATCAAAGTTTTTAAAAACAACATGGTTGCAATTTTCGTTACAAATATATATGTGTAATTTTGAAAAGACCACCAGAAATTCTCTGACGACTGTTATTGGAAAATTGGCATAGTTTCGCCAAATTTAGTTCACGAGGATCAGCAAGCTAAGAAGATTTATGACTAATTCTTTGGTGCAGATATCGCGATAGTAATGCACGAAAGTTAAATTTAGATGCAAGATGAAAGAAAGACGAATTAAAACCATCTGAATTCGCAAAATCAAAGGAAAGTTAAGTAATATCTCTTTAGATCACCCAAAAGAATTTACATTAAGTTACAGAATAAGGAGAAGTGATCAAAGATGTCGCTTCTCTTGCCTTGAAAAATAAATGAAAAAGGAATATATAAAAATTAGAAATGTGTGTTTAAAATTATTATTCATAACTTAAGAGAGACAATGAATTATATTTCAAATTATTTTAATGTAATTTATAAATTTATTTATTTTTTTAGACTATTTTCTTATCTTTTTGAGATAAAAAGAAAATATATATAACGTGTAATATTTTACATCACACTACGTGTTCAATTTACCCTCAATCAAATTTATCTTCATTCATCTTTCTCATCTTTACTTATTTAGATTCAAAAGTATTTCATTTGATCTTCACTTATTCAGACTCTTTACTTTACCTTTTCTTATTTAGGCTCATAATTATTCATTTAATATTTATTCAATAAGATATATAATGAAATTAAACCAATATACAATATGAATTGCGCATCTTTTATTTATTGCATTCTCTTAAAGAATTATGTACAATTAATGTTTTAATATTTATGTATCATATATCGACCTAATTGTTTAATTTGTCTACATTGAAATATTTCTTATTTTCACTTAGGCAGACTCGGCAGTATTAATTTGGTCTTCAGCTATTCTAATTCTTTATTTTATCTTTACTTACTTAGGCCCATAATTGTTCGTTTAATATTTATGCAATAAGACATATGAGTAAATTAAACGAATATTTAATATGAATTACGTATTTTTTACTTATTGCATTTTCTTCAAGAGCTATTGTATAATTAATGTTTTAATATTTATATAACATATTTCGACCTATAACACTAGCATTGTACGATATTTAAAAATCTTTTATTTACGACTTATTCACAAATTTCTGACATATAATATCTTACTTTTTTATGGTTCATTGGTTTTTTAAAGTTCAGAGAATTGTATCAGTAAAGTATTGTTTAAACACAATGAAGGCAAAGCTTCAAAGAACATGCAATCTTTTGTATTAAGTTATTTGCATAAAATAAAAAAAATGAAATGATTTTTTTAAAAAATGCAGTCATTTGATATTCAAAACATGCTCCATGAAATGATACAAAATGTTGGCACTTGGGTTAAAATAATGCTAAAAAACTTTGACCCATTGGACTGATATTAAAATATAAAGACATACGTGCAAAAATGTGGCTATCAAAATGCTAATAAATTTCCTGTATATCTGTTCCTTGAAATAGTCAACGGTACTTTGTTCTTTTAAAACAAGAGTCAATTTATTTCTTTTAATGGATATACATTTTAAAACCTTTTTATGTTTTTTTTACTTTTTATTTATTTTTTTAATAAAGAACAATTGAAAAAGTTTTAAATGGTTATGTAATATAATAATATTATAGTTTTAAAAAATTAAAGAACACGCTTTTATAGAAATGTGAACTAAAAAAGCACAAAATATCTATCTTAGTATTAAAATGCAGGGTAAGAGAAAATCATATGAGTGACACACCATAATATTTACATACATTTAAATCTTTAATTAAAATAACTTAGAATTAAACAAAAACCATTTTTAAAAAATCTCCCCTGACTGGGATCGTACGCTGGACCTTTAGATTCGTAGCGCGGCGTCTTACCTCAACGCCACATCGTTCACGCAGTGAAAGTATTTTTTTACAATATAAATTTTTTATTTGCTCCCAGAGCAGTTACAAACATATATACATACATACAGGTGAAGCTAATAAACGCGTGTTAAAAATTGAATGTTAACATATTTCGATTTTTATAGCAAGTAGGAAAGAAAAGTAGAGACTAATTTATGACAGGGCCTTCGGAACGTATGCTCGAGGCCCCGGATGAAAAAGGGCCCCAAATATCTGACACTTTTAAAAAATTTCTTTTGCATTATTTCTTTTGAGAATTAAGTAGTCAGCAAAAATCACAATTCAATATAACTTTCCCTCCTTACTAGTCATCAAGACCAAAAATTTTTGGCTTTCTTTCTTTGTTATGTGTTCTTGGGGAGGGTTAAATCTTCATAACACCATTCTTAAATGAGGGGGAGTAGTATTATTTTAGAGGGAAAGTAGATTATTATTTTTAATATCTGTTTCTTTTTTTCCCTTGAAAATACTAAAATGAAATATGCATTTAACTAACCTCAGGATTATATAATTATTGTGGAACTATTTCTTAAAGAATGTTATTGTAATAATAATGGAAAAATAACTGAAATTTTAGTTCCTCGTCATCCTATAGGTATGGCAAACTTAGGTAATCGTGAAAAATTTCGACCACGATTTTTTGACTTTTTTACACGTTTGAGGTGTGAGAAATCCGAAAATAACAAATTTGGTGTGGTGTCCGTCTGTAGGGTGTCTGCTTGTTAGTTTGTTAGTTTGTTAATCTGTGTAGGGTAGGTGCTCCAGTGATTGGCATGTTCCAGTAATTGACATCTATCCCGAATTAATTAATAAATAAGAAAAATAATAAAATCATATATTTTACATATAAGAATTTTAACATTTTATGTCAAACACTGGAGCATAGGGTTCTAATAACTGGTAAAATGAATAACTAGCAGTGTCAAACACTGGAACATAGGATGCCAATTATAGATAAAATGAAAAACTGTCAGTGTCAATTACTGGAACACTGAGTATAGATGTCAAATAAAAATTCATAAAAAAAATAATAAGTTTTATCAAATGTATATATTTTAACATATATGTGGTTCTGAATGTCTTTCATGCCGTATGTAAATTATAAAGTGAATGTCTATGTAAAAATTTGAAAAAAAAAAAAAAAAAAAAAAAAAAAAAATGGTTTTTGCTATATTTTAATTTTTAATATTTTTTCTTTCAAAGGAATTGCAAAATCCATCTCTCGTTCTTTTAAGTAAGTTCTATTATATGTATGAGCCTTTTCTTAAATATCCGTAGAAGAATTTTGAAGATCATGAATTCATTAAAAAATGTAGATTGAGGAAACGCAATTTAAAGATTTAAAATCTCTAAAGAATAAGTCATAAACCATAAGAAATATTGCCTGAATATATATTTTATTGAACAAATCTTATATAGTTCAATTTATATGTATGAAATGGAAATGTAAGCCTGTATATGAAACTTTCAGTGGTGTGAAGTCCCCTTAATTACTTAATGGAAAACTATTTTTTGTATCCTTAAGGAAAGTCACTCATATCATTTAAGAGAATTATCACACCAAAAATTGCCATTTAATCCTATCATTTCATCGCTATTTCATATTTTATGAAGTTCATACATTAACAAATATTAATCACATGTAATATACCATAATATAAACAAAATTAACATAGTATAAATTTTTATTGATAACTAGCCATTAAAGTGATCAATCTTTCTGTTATCTGAATGAATATATTTTTAATTCTAAACTTCTATTGTCTATTTTGTCCATTTTAACACTTTCCAACAAGGTTGAAAAGTGTTTATGACTTGGGTTGTTTAACACTTTCCAACAAGATTGAAAAGTGTTTATGACTTGGGTTTGTCTGTCTGTCCGTCTGTCTGTCTGCCTGTCCGTCTGTCTGTCTGTCTGTCCGCACTCTAACTCCCGTAAATATTTATGGAATTTCTTGAAACTGATATATGTTATTCAAGTTCACTATCGAAAGTTCCCTATTGAAAATGGAGTTTATACCTCTACTGGTTTGTGTACAGGGACCCCCAAAAATATTTCAAAGCATTGTGTTCTATGAGAGGCATTTCTATAAACCAGAGTTCCATACCCTTACTGTACACAAATCTTAATGAAATTGAAATATGTTATTCGAGTTCACTATCAGATGTTTCCTGTATAAAATGGAGTAAATACTACCATTGATTTATGTACAGGGTGTTTCAAAGCATTGTGTTCTATGAGAGACATTTCTATAAACCATATTTCCATACCCTTACTGTACACAAATCTTAATGAAATTGAAATATGTCATTCAAGTTCATTATCGGATGTTTCCTGTATAAAATGGAGCAAATATCACCACTGATTTGTGTACAGGGACACACAAAAATATTCCAAAGCATTGCGTTTTATGGAGATATTTCTATAAACTAAATTTTAGTAACTTTACTTTGCACGAAGATTTATGAAATTGATATGTGTTATTTATAAGCACAAAAGAAAATGCTTTGCATAAAATATAGCATGATTAGCATTAGATTTACAGGGTGACACAAAAATATTCAGTTATATAAAGAGCTATTAATAAATATTTGCTAAAAGTATACTTTCATTTACACTGAGCGTTTTTAACACTTTCTAACATTTTTAACACTTCCCAACAAGGTTGAAAAGAGTTAATGACTTCGGTTTGTCTGTCTGTCTCTCCGCGCTCTAATTCCCGTAAATATTTGTGGAATTCCTTGAAACTGATATATGTTATTCAAGTTCACTATCGGATGCTCCCTTTTGAAAATGGAGTTTATACGTTTACTGGTTTGTATACAGGGACACCCGAAAGTAGTTCAAAGTATTGTGTTCTATGAAAGGTATTTCTATAAATCGTATTTTCATACTATTACTGTACACATATCTTAATGAAATTGAAATATGTTATTCCAGTTCACTATCGGATGTTCACTGTTGAAAATGGAGTTTGTACCTCTACTAATTTGTGTACAGGGGCACCCGAAAGTATTTCAAAGCATTATGTTCTATGAGAGGCATTTCTATAAATCATATTTTCTTACCTTTACTGTACACATATCTTAATGAAATTGAAATATGTTATTCAAGTTCACTATTGGATTTTTCCTGTATAAAATGGATTAAATACTAACTCTGTTCTATATACAAGGACACTCAAAATTTTTCTAAAGCACTGCGTTCTATGAGAGATATTTCTATAAATCAAATTTTAATAACTTTACTTTCCACGAAGTTTTAGGAAATTGAAATATGTTATTTATATGCACAAAAGAATGATTTACATAGAATATAGCCTGATAAGCATTTGATTTAAAGGGTGACACAAAAATATTCTGTTATATGAAGAGCTATTATTAAAAATTTGCTACAATTCTACTTTCGTTTACATTAAGCGGTTTTAACACTTCCCAGCATTTTTTTAAGTGTGAATATGATATCAATTTGTGTATCTGTCCGTCTGCCCGTCTGTCTGTCGGCCCGCGCTCTAACTCCCGTAAATATTTATGAAATTTTTTGAAATTGATATATGTTATTCAAGTTCACTATCGGATGTTTCCTATTGAAAATGGAGTTTATACCTCTACTGGTTTGTGTACAGCGACACCCGAAAGTATTTTAAAGAGTTGTGTTCTATGAGAGGTATTTCTATAAACCATATTTTCATACCTTTACTGTACAATATCTTCATGAAATTGAAATATGTTATTCACGTTCACTACTGGATGTTTCCTATATAAAATAGATTACATACGAACTCTGTTTTATATACAGGGACACTCAAATGTACTCCAAAGCATTGCGTTCTTTGTGAGATATTTCTATAAATCAAATTTTAATAACTTTATTTTCCACGAAGTTTTAGGAAATTGAAATATGTTATTTATATGCACAAAAGAATGCTTTGCATAGAATACAGCATGGTTACCATTTGATTTACAGACTGACACAAAAATATTCAGTTATATTAAGACTTATTAATAAAAAATTGCTAGAATTGTACTTTCGTTTACATTAAGCGTTTTTGACACTTTCTATCATTTTTTTTAGTGTGAATATAATTTCAATTTGTGTATCTGTCTGACTGTTCTTCTGTCCGTCTGTCTGTCTCCCTGTCTGTTTTTCTGCGCTCTAATTCCCGTAAATATTTATGGAATTTCTGTAAACCGATATATTTTATTGAAGTTCACTATCGGATGTTCCCTATTGAAAATGGAATGGATACCTCTTCTGGTTTATGTACAGAGACACCCAAAAGTATTCGAAAGCATTGTGTTCTATGAGAGGAGATTATATAAATCATATTTTAATATCTTTAATGTATAGAAACTTTAATGAAATTTTAATATGTTATTCAATTCCCTATCGGATGTTTCCTATGTAAAATGGAGTACATTTCTAACTGGTTTGTGTACAGGGGCATTTGAAAGTACTCCAAAGCATTGTGTTGTATGAGAGTTATTTTTATAAACCAAATTTTAATAATTTTATTTTCCACAAAGCTTAATGCAATTGAAATATATTATTCGTATGCACAAAAGAGTGTGCCTTCTATGTAACATAGTATGGTTAGCATTACATTTACAGGGCCACACAAAAATAATCAGCTACATTATGAGGTATTAATAAAAATTTGCTGGAATTGCACTTTTATTTACATGAGCGTTTTAACACTTTCTTATAATTTTAGTGGGAATATGATTTCAATTTGTGCATCTGTCCGTCCGATTGTCTACCTTTCTATCCGTTTGTCTCCGACTCCTATCATCCGTGAATATTTTGAGAATTTTTTAAAAATGATACACTCAAGTTCCCTATGGAATGTTCTCTATTTAAAATGTCATTAATAGGTCCTGTGCAACTAGTTTGTTTACAGGGACAACAACAATAATAATAATAAAAAAAAAGGCCAATGTATTACGTTTTAGGACAGAATTTTTTAAAAGTTATATTTGAAAAGTTTCTACTACAAAAATCTTAAAAACATTGACATGTATTATTAATATTCTAAAATATATTTTTGTATGGAATATGATATGATTAACTTTCAGATTTACATGGCTACAGTAAAATATTCAGAGAGTTTAAAATCTGTAATTATAATCTAATGGCTGCGTTTTCTTTTGCGTTAAGCTTTTTTAACACTTTTCAAAATGCCTAAGAGTAATTTTAAAATCAATTAGTCTATCTGTATGTTTTTCAGTCCTTCTGTCTGTTGTGCGATAACGTAGGCAAAGAATATTAATAGTTATTCGATACACAACAATTGCGTTCAGTTGGAAAGTGTTACTAATCAATGCGTACTGCATGATTTTTCGTTCTTGTTTCTATATAGATAAGAAGAAATTAGTGGGTTCATGAAAAATTTCGACCTCCGGTTTTCAACCCAGTTACTAGTTTTGAGATGCCCTGAATACAATTTGACCGATTTAAAAAAAAAAAAAAAAAAAATGTTTGTCTGTCTGCGTGTGGTAAGAAATTTTTGTGGACGCTGTGTGTCAAGAATCAAGGGACGGACTTAATATTAAATTGGACTTTGACTTAATATGATGATAATTTAGAATGATAGCTGAGGATATTTTAAAATATCGCTCAGCAGATTTCGCTCTCATTTCGTTTTATCATAATTTTAAAACAATAGAATATTTCGAATTAATGTATTTACGAATTATTTTTTAACCAATCAATGTGAAAAAATTATACTGTTAATAACAAAACAGCAAATAAGATCACTTTTTTTTTATGTAGCATTCTTTTCCAATAATTATTTAGCGTCAATTAAGATGAAGATTAGGTGGTACGATAAAACGTCAGTAGTAGTACTTACAAAAGTTATTTATTAAAGAACATTTTAAAGAAAATTAGTCTTAATAATTTTCTATCAATGTGCATTCGATTAAAGTTAAGCCAACCTATTAATTTTATGCGAATTTTGTTTTAAAATTGAAAACTTTTACATCCAAGCTATTTTTATATTGAGCAATATGGCTGAAATGAAAAAACTAGTTGGCATAGGTGGACTCTGCTCAGTTCCCCCATCATCTTTATGTTCTCATAAATTTTAAGTGCGAGACATATTATAATCATGTTAAAAGAAATAAATTTGATCAAAGCTTGATACAGTGACAGAATGAAATCCCCGCCTAATAGGCTATCCACCGTTCACTTCGATATATTTATCTTATTCTAATCAATAAATTTATTTTATCAGGGTCAATTATGTTGTTTAGTTTTCATGCTACTATTTCCAATAAAATAATCCTGAAAATTCATATTTATATGAAAAATTTACAATTTCGCTATGTTGATAAACTCGTAAATTACGAATAATTTACAAAATTTTCCTATTAAAATATTTGTATTCAATCATGTTCAAAAAAAATATCATAAATGTAATTTTGAAGTTGTCTAATGTATTTATGATCCTCAAAATGGAAGTTTATGCTCAATTTTCCCTTATTCTGACATGTTAAGTAAATCGTAAATTCCAGAGAACTTACGAATTTTTTAAATTGGAAAAATTATAGTCTATGATATTCATGCCAGTATCCAATATAATATTTAAAAAGTGGTTTGACATCTTTGCGATGAAAATATCCCTCAAGATTGACGTTTATGTGAAATTTTGCTCTATTCTTCCATGTTAAGAAATTCGTAATTTTTCCATAACTTACGAAATTTTTATATTGGAAAATTCATAGTCATTAATATTCATTCCAGTGTTCTAAATAATATTATAAAAGTAGTCTGACATCTTTACGATGAAAATAGCTCTCAAAATTGACGTTTATGTGAAATTTTGCCCTATACTGCCATGTTAAGAAATTCGTAAATTTCCAAAAACTTGCGAAATTTTCAAAGTAGCATATTAATAGTTATTGATGTTCATTCCGGCATCAAAACGTATATTTAAAAACTGGTCTGACATTTTTACAGTAAAAAGTTTCCATTTAATGCACGTTTAAGTGAAATTTTGTCCTATTCTCCCATGTTAAGAAAATCGTAAATTTCTAATAACTTACGAAGTTTTTAAATTCGAATGTTGCAAATGAATAGGGTTCTTGCCAGTGTCGAACGTAATATTTTAAAAATGATCTGACCTCTCTGCGACAATTTGTTCTTGAGATATCGTGTACATAGACTAACAAACTAACGGACTAACGGACTTACACACTAACACACTAAGAGACTAACAGACACCCTACAGACAGACACCATACAAATTTTGTCATTTTCGGATTCCTCACACCTGAAAACGTGTAAAAAAGTCAAAAAACCGAGGTCGAAAATTTTCACGATTACCTAAGTTCCCCATACCTTTAGTATAATGGGGAACTAAAAATTGTCAAATGTTAAAAAAAAAAAAAAAAAAAAAAAAGTTTTTTTTTTTTTTTGGCAATGTTTTGTCCATTTGTCACAATGTCAGAGCAATTGCGATTTCAAAAAGTTCCCCACATAAAATCCATTAAAAAAGAAAAAAAAAAGAAAGAGAAAAAAAAAATTAAAAATGTAGAAGAAATTAAAATTTTCTGCAGTAAAATGACAAAAAAAAAAAAAAAAGTTATTAAAATTAATTTAAAAAGAAAAAAAAAATGCTTTTTCTATAAATTTATTATTTTTATTATTGATATCATTATTATGTAAGATTTATTTTTTATTTTATCATTGTTACACATGAAGGATGCATTTACATAAATTCTTTCTTGTGTCATGTATAATTTATTTCCTTTATTCTTTCTTTAGTTTTTTGTCTATTTATTTATTTATTTATTTTTTATCATCTATAAAGTTTGTCCCAATGTCCTGAACGACAATTTAATCCCATAATTCTATTATTGTTTTGTCACTTTAAAAAATACTGCTTATCTACATAAACATCCAAACTAAACTTTATTCGCCTTTTTATTTGATATCTTCCTGTCAACACTTTTTCCTAATTCTCCTATTACACCAAATTTCTAAAAAGAAAGAAAGAAAAAAGAATGTTACCTCAAAAAAAAAAAAAATAAAACCCATTAGCACAAATTAGCTGAAAAACCGATGCCTACACAAACTGTAGAGGGAATTCAAATGGATAATTACACGCTAGTTCCGGCATGAAAAATTGCGTGTACCAAAATGTATCTAAATATTTAGCAAGTCACCCATGAATGCGTCATATTCAATTTTTGTCTCTTACCCTGAATAATCTTTTGTTGAATCTAGCCAAAAGCATAAAATCTTTAGTCCATTACCATGGCTTTCTAGAGCGTTTTATTTTATACTCAAGTAGACTTTCATGGTGTACTTATGATCTAATAGTCGATATTTTGAATTTAGTTTTACGCTTTCGATCTAAAGATATCGAATTTGCTTTTGAAATATAAACTACTTCAATAGGCTATTTGACAACATCCTGAAGGCTTTTCTGTTGTATGTGTGTATGTATTTCAGATAATGTAAACAGATAGCCTATCTTTTATGTAAACGAATACCGATGACCTCCTAACTCAGCTTTATGCAAATCTCTAGAATTTACACCGACCATAGTCGACCAAA
This sequence comes from Salticus scenicus, assembly GCA_963930645.1. Lineage (NCBI taxonomy): Eukaryota > Metazoa > Arthropoda > Arachnida > Araneae > Salticidae > Salticus > Salticus scenicus. Next base: position 170,233,394 of record OZ005659.1, read on the forward strand.
AGAACCACCTAGGTTTTGTGATCAGAAAACATTAATTAGTTGACAAATTTTATACAAATACACATTTTTTGGTTTCTTTTACCTATAGAAAGAATATAGAAAGTATTGCTTTGTGGTCAGATTTTTCGAAATTGAGTTCTTGCAATTTTTATGCGTTTTGAGGTTCTCTAAATCAGAAAATTAGGGTCTTTTTATCGGTTAATTTGTTGTTAGTAGGTTTGTTGGTAAGTTGTTATTAGCATATCTCAAGAGCAAATAGAATTAAGAAGTCAAACTAACACGTTACACAAACATGCTACACTAACATGCTACACTAACATGCTACATAAAATTTCTGGTTGAACAAGAAATCCATGCACAGGAACATCAGGTTATTCAAATACATTACGTCTATGGGGCGAAATTTCTGATAGGTACAGTTTGGTAACTTTAGACAACACTAAACTAAATAAAATGAACATATATATTTTTATAAGTATAAAAACATGTTTAGTATAAACGAAGCAGCCATGTCTGGTGCGGAATTTGAGCCCGGGCCCTATCGTGTCAGAGTAATGAGCGCTAACCAGCACACCGTACAGGCGGCTATGCGCCTTTTATACTGTGCAAAAGTACTTGTGTATGTGATTTACAGACAGTACACAGGGCTGCAAAAAATTGTGTGGATATGTTCTTCTCTACTAATATAGATACTGGAAGTGTTTTACTAAATTATACCAAGTTCAGGAAAGCTGCTGTAGAATACTAATTACTTTCTCATGCCCTATGGTAAAAGCAATATGTTTGAATTGAAAATTTCAATGTTGATTTTTTTTCTTTTTTTTTTTTTTTTGGGGGGGGGGGGTTATGATTACACGTTTTGTGGTTCCTTGAATATGAAAATCAGAGTTTTTACATAGTTCATCTCTGTATATATTTGTTATCAGCATAACTTAAGTACGAATACTTAATTGCAGGATATTCGAATTGTGTATTTTGAAAGTCATACCAGGTTGCCACTGGAAAATTTATACCAAGATTAGTAAGTTTCAAGGAGGGGTGTCAGTGAAATTTATCTGATTAATTTGTAATAAAGTTTAAAATTTAATAACAGGCTTAAATTTTTATTATGAATGTATGTACTATGTTCAATATGGGGTTCAGCGGTTGGTAGCCCCCTCCTCCCCGGGCTTATACAGAAAATAAATGTCTAATAAAACTGTTTCTAAATTATTTTCAACTGTTTTTAAAGTGCATTTATATATAACACTTATTATCTTACCTCTTAACCCATCATCTGTGTTTATAATACTCAAATGTAAGGTAAGTGAAAGTCGTGTGAGTGATATAACCAGATTATTAAAAATATTTTATTGTATATATCAGTGCGATATGCGAGAACAGCTCAAACATTTTAAGTTTGAAGTCCACCACTAGAAGTAGTGCTGCCAAAGCTGGTAGACGGGAAGGTGCTACGTTCGGACAACAAGTGTCGTTCCTTAGCCTAACCGTTCAGAGTTTTCCGAGGTTTTTTTTTTTTTTTTTTTCGAAATTCCAGTAAATAAGGAATAAGATACTTTAGAAAGCTCCCTATCCCCACAGAGTGAATTGCATGAAAATCTAGGTCCCATGCCTAGACAATTTGACTTAAGATTTACAACTACACATTTAAGTTTGAATTATTTACTTCTATTTAATTGCTCTTAACGAAAGCTGTCCATCAGTTTCTGTTTTATTATTATATAATAGAAATAAAAAGCAGATTTTATTATATTATTATTATTATTATTATTTTAATTACAAATTTGTCGTACATGTGAGTAATTTTAACGCCGCATGTTAATGACTTCGTGACAGTTGTTTCTATGTAGCCAAGCTGCCACGAACCCTATAAATCAGTAACTAAAATATGCTTAAGTCAATGTAAAAAAAAAGATTTTCTTCAAAAAAAGAAAAAATGAGTACAAATGAAAAATAACATTTCATCATCCATTATCGTATATATAATTTGATCTTTCCCTGTTCTCTCCCTCACTTCCAAAATCTTTGCTAATACAAATATCACGAGCGGTCATTCCTCCCCCCCCCCCCTTCATTTATGGAACTTACTTTTGATGAATGCCTTAAACTTGTTATATATATAACGAAACTGTCTTTATTGCATCTTTCTATTTTTATCTTTTTATTCATTTCTTTTTGCTTTTTGTCCTCTATGAAAATACTTTTTAATCCTAGGTCATATCTCGAGCAGACATCTAAAAGAGAAAGAAAAAAAAGAAAAGAAAAATGAAAGAGGGATTAATCAGGGTTGTAACCCCTAAAATTTAGTTTGAGGCTACAAATTTTTGAAAGAGGGTGTTGAGAAGCACAATAAAGAATGAAATATATATATGTATACTTACTTCCCTTCACCTTTTCAACTGCTTTTATAAAATAATAGAGGGGTCCCGTAAAATTCCGTCCTTGGGGCTATTCTTTCTTTTCTATTTTCTTTCATAGAGGATCTTTTTTTTTCTCTTCTGTTAATTTTATCTCAAAAACGAATTTTTTTTTTTTTTTTTTTTTTTTTTTTTTCCCATATACAGAAAAAACGAAACATTTATAAAGTATGTACGAAACTGTGCATATCGATAACATATTCAAAGCAATTTTCGTTATTCAAAGCACTATATGAATACAAAAATTTTATAACCAAGACTTAGGTATATCCTAGATTTTCAAAGGATACGTTGTAACAAATGGTTTTTTAAATGTTTTAGCTGTGTTTAAAGTCACATTACATCTAATACAATAGCTTATTTTTTAAGTAAATTCATAAGCGCTTTATAATTTTATTTTTATAATTATGTTATTATTTATAGGAAATAAGAAAGTCAATGAAAAACATTATAAGATTTTTTTTTTTCGTGTGAACGAGTTGTTTAACGGGCAAACTTTTACATCAATACATCTTTTTAAGTGTACGATTTCTGTTTATATTACCACCTGAAGACAAGGATTGATAGAATATATATGTAAATAGTGAATATCTCATTGACATTTCTAATATAGTTTTACGAAAGCAAGGTGTATTTTACCTTAAATAATTATTTCATAGGTTTTCTTTTGAGCTGACTAAGTCATAGTTGCCAAATTTTACACTCATTAGCAACTGGAAATTTTTAATAGAATTTTTTTACTTTATTTGATCAGTGAAAACTGCTACAGAAATATACAATAAATTTCCATTAAAAATTTCCGGTAGCTAAAAATTATAAAAGTGGGCAGCTATGTTAGAAAAATTCTAAATGTAATGTCTATTTCATCTGTTAATTTTTTTCACAGAGTAATTATTTTCATTCCGCCTATTATCTCACACATATACGGAATTTTCAGTGACTTTATGATACATGGATATTTAAAATTTTAATATAACAACTACCGCAGCTAGATCTTAAAAGAGAGAGAGAAACTTAAAATAAGCTTGCATACACTGTTCGGTATGGAAATTGTATCTGGCACAAATTCAGCATATTCTTATATAAAATGACCTCCTGAATCCAAATAGGACGCCCATTTTGCTCTATCACCCACCCTTTTATATGAATGCCCCCCTTCTATTTTTATAATTTTTCGGTGATTTTATGGCTATAAATTTGATTTTTAGGAGGGGGGATTATTTTAACCATTAAATATCTTCTGAGGGAGATACAGAGTTGGAAAATTCTAAAACTTGGACATTTGGGACAAGGAAGTTTTTTTTTTTTTTTTTTTTTAGGGGGGGGGGGATTTGCCACTGAAATTATGCATTACATATTTTATATTTTTTTAATCTGTTATTAATGTTAGTTTTTAAACGTTATATTTTTTGTTTTTAGTTGTTAAATTAATTATTTTTCATTCTTCAAATCAAATTCATAGTCATAAAATTATCGAACAGGGAACGAAATTGAGGGAGGTAGTGGTGTATCTAGAAAACGGTGGGTGACTGAGAAAAATGGGAGTTATATTCGGATTCAGGAAATCATTTTACGTAAGAATCAGCAAGAATGATATCAGATCTCGATTTTTTTTTTCAGAGAGTGTTATTTAACTTTTCAGACCGCATGCGGTCAATCGTATAAAAATTTTTGATCTGAAATCAATCACAAAATGCATACTAACATTAACAAATGAATTGAAAGTCCGCTACCCAATAGACATATTCATACCATCTCTCAGAAAGAACATACTACTTACAAAACCAAATGCAATTATTTATCATTTACTTGCTGTAAAAAATAGCATAGATTACATGATAAAAACAGTGGAAACATGTAAAGTATTTAAATGCTCTTCAGTATAAATGAAAATTACACATTAAAGACGAAAGCCTTAAATATAATTTAATCAGACCTTTCTATTACAAAAAAAAAAAAAAAAAAAAAAAAAAAAACTATTTACATTTTGTCGAAATCTCAAACTCTACTTAATTTATTTATTGTCATCTAGCCATAATGGCATTTAATAAAATTATCTATGACTTTGTAGAAAAACTGTGTCGCTATTCCCGAGAAAATGCACAAAACTGCCGACTTTTACGTCTTTATTGGAGGATTTACAGCCATAATTTTCGAAAAATAAAATTTGCTTTAATAAAGTGTATAGTAATTATTGGAAAATATTAATGCAGAATTTTCCAAGAAATCATAAAAAAGCTATGATTGTATTTTCTACTTTCAAGGTGTTAGAGTCAAGGTTAGAGTCAAGATCAGCTGGCTTCTCGAGAGTTGTAGGCTTGAGTGAAGTATCCTTCCTGAGGAGTCCTAGACGGTATTTATGTGACTTTCAGATAAAACCACGGTAAATTCCTAACGGGTAGGCCAACGAATGCGAGCTGACTTCGAACCTGACATCTTTTGTTTATCAGCATTGCCAGCAGAACCTGTGGGCAGTGATGCCAGATTGGGGTTTTTGTCCCCATTTTGGAGATTTTTGAAGCTTCTGGGGACAATTTTGGGGACCAAATTTTTGTAGGGACTTTTTTGGGGAATTCTAAAATTTTTGGGGACAAATATAGGGAGTTCTTCAACTTTCTGTCAATGTTGGCAACGTAATGATTTATCCTACGACCAGGGATTTTCAATAGCTTTATTGTTATTTGGGGTTTTTTTTCAAAATTGCCTTCATTTCGGGAAAAATCTGAGCTTAAAACCACTAAAATCTGCTTGATGTTTTTTTTTTTTTTTTTTTTTTTTAAATTTTTTTTTGATTTCCCTTTTTATTAGAAATCAAGTTCGGGAATTTTTCGAAAAAAAACCCCCTGATTTGGGAAAATTTGAAGACCTGTTTGGGGAAATAACTTTCGATCATCAAGCATCACTGCCTCTGGGCCACTGATGGGGTTCTAGACCTGCCAATTATGCTAATTTATCCGTAATAGCATTAGGCCCCGCCTTTTTATCACACCAGTAAATTTGTAGTGTAATATTCAGCAATATGTGCTCACGATTAAATAAGAAGACTATTATTCTACAAATATACTGGTGTGAAAATAAGGCGGCACCTAACACTATTACGGATAAATTAGTATAGTTGGCAGGTCTAATAAGGTTATATTTTCAAGTGAGCAATTGTTACCGGTCAGATATCTATCAAGTAGTTCAGTGGAAGAGCAATAGCACGCTATGCCAAGGACCTAAGTACGATTCCTAACCTGATCTAATCTTTATTAAAATTTATTTAGATTTTTCTAGTTAAAATGTGTAGTTTACATTTGACTAACGTTTCAAAACCTACTTAAGTATCAAAGATTTGAAAATAATTTTATTTTTACTGCATTCTCTGTGTAACATTATAATATGTATAAACCTTTAAGAATAAAATTGAGACAAATGTTCTGGAAAGAAAACAGATCAAAACAAAAAAATTTATAAGGAAAAAATAAATAAATAAAGTGGTTTATTTGACTTTCAAACGTTGCGCTACCAATAATCATTATCAAACACAATGGTCACGAATTTTTTTGTTATATAATCCAATATACTGCAGTTCATTAATTTTTCCGCAAAAGTTCAAATAAAAGGCGAAAGTTACATACAAAAGGAGTGCAACACGTATTAGCGATATTCTCCATAAATGCTATGAATTGTTGCAAAAGTATAAATGACTAGATTTTGAGCAAATGACTTCAACTTTAACTTTCTATTGTTTTTTGAATTCCTATAATCATACTAATATTCAAAAAACAGGAAGAAACACATCAAATAAAAGATTCTTAAAGATTACAGTACTGAAAATTACAGCGTAACGATTTGGAAACAAATGAGAACCCAAGTGCCCGCGCCGCTCTGATTGCGACAAAATGATCTTCATTATTATTACGAAGACCCTCCAGGAGGAAGTCAACTTTTATCTATTACACACGTTGTTGCCATTCGGCGGTTTCTAATTTCTTAAAGGACAAGGCCAATGAGTTACCTTGTCAAATTGGGTGGTTTCAGGAGAAAAAAAAATTCATTTTTGGTCAAACGTCACAGCCTGTCAAAATTTGACAGATGAAGATGAGGATTGAATTTCCTTAGATTAAAAGTCAGTAGAGTTGAACGGGTTTATGATAACGTTTTGTTACAGTGAAATTGTTTTGAAGAATTTCTCCATTAGAAAGACAATTGAGAAAACAAATCCTTAATCCTTGTTATCTGAAATTTAAACTTGCACTGCTTATTCTGGAAAAATTCAGTTTTTTCCGAATTTCAATAGCTTTTAGTTCTTTTTCAATTCCAGACATGAAAAGAGTTGCAGTTATTATTTAATGATATATTAGTTAAAACTGAATTGATAGGTGTTCAAATAAATAGTTCGTAAATTGTATTGTTTTTAGAATACATTTGTTTTTCTTTTTTAGAACGAGAAATATGTCATCATCATTTCTATTAGACCACATTGAGTTTTGTTTAAAATGAATAAGCTTTTACAGAATCTAAGAATGAATAAATAAATAAAGGAGAAAAGTTAGAGTAAAAAACAGCACTCGAGGTTTTTCATGGAAAAGTAAGTTTCTAATTTGCTTTTTAATTCCGAGATTAGGTCATTTCAGTTCTTTATTTTAAATAAGAAATTACAGTGTTTTACTAATGATTAAAGCAATGGTGGGGAATATGAAATAATCAGGTAAAATGGAATACCGTTGTATCTCATCTGTACAATGCTGCAACCTGTCGGAAGCACGTAAAACGTCTTCACTGGGCCTCAAATATGGTCTATATATATTGATTTTTTTTTTCCCCGACTGAGTGAAAATAATGCCTGGACTGAGAGTCGAACCCCGGATCTTTGACTTGCAAGGTCAAGGCTCTACCAATTGAGCTATCCAGGCCGACACCCGGTCAGCATTACTCACTCAGACAACCTTTAGGCAGAAACATCTGGTCTATCATGTAGATAGCGCGACAGAAATAAGCCGCAGGTAATGGAAAACACCTTTAAACAATGGGAGAAAGAAATACAATTTTTATTAAAATCACACAATCAACTGATTCATGGCCTTATTTTCACTCAGTCGGAAAAAATAAAAAAAATTTCAATAAATATGGTTTTCTTCCAATCAGTTGATTGTGTGATTTTAATAAAAATGATCTATGTAGTTCACTTTGTGTCAGTTAGAAAAGCAGTTTTTGTGTCAGACAACTTCTTTGTTTTATCACGATTCAGACTTTTTTAGAGGTAAGTATTGCAAATTCTGTAATCTATTTACGAAGTAGTAAATGAACGAAAAACCTAGTATCATTTCCGATAAGGGTGTTGAATCAGTCAGTAGTCTGATTCCAAAAAACTTATTTCTTCCGAAAGGTGGTTAAGGACGATTTATTCTCTAAGAGGGCGATTCGGGAAGTATGAAATACTCGCTATTATTTATTAATACTCGCCATATTATTTGCGATCTTTGCAAAACTTCAATGTTGATCATAGCTGCCAATATTTTAATTTATTCCGGAGTACTTTTAGCCCCGCCTTTATTTCGCCTCACTTTATTTATAGAAAAATTTTCTTCAATCTATAACTTTGATAGAATAAGAAAAAATTACTTTTAAAAAATAAGCAGTACAAAATAGAGGCGGGGCTAAAATTACTCCGGAATAAATTAAAATATTGCCAGCTATAATGTTGATATATGTTTTTTTTTTTTTTTTTTTTTTTCTTTACAATAGGGGAGACCCTTGTACTTAGGGTCACCCCACTTTACTTGAATAATATTTAGTTTTAAGTTTTAATACTCAATTGAGCGAGTAACAACACCAATCGCTACTTTTACACAGAGCCTGACTAAGGGGGAAGCACACATTATCTCTGCTCTCACCGGAATATTTTTACAATTATTTTTTACTTCATGTCATAGAAATTCCACGCTTTGACGAGGAAATATTTTTTATAAAAAATGAACGGTGTAAAACGATCCAATTTACTCACCGTTATTAGACACCAGAATTCTTTTAAAACAATTTTTAATGAGAATTTTCTGTTTATTATAGGAGGAAAATATTTGTTAAAAAATAACGGTGTAAGTTTCAATAATGTGTGCTTCCCCTTAATCAGGTTCTGCTTTTACAACTACTTTGGAAACTTTGAGGAGAAAGTTTTGACAAGTTGCATGTAGAAAAAGAATTTGCATGGTTTGAAGTAAAATTTTGCAACTCATTTCTTTTGCTATTTTACAAAGGTAAGTCAAATATTTTTCTTTCATTTCTAGTGTATAATTTTGCTTATTGTATTGAGTAATAAATGAAATATTTATGTAGTCCTCTCTGTATGTTGGTTTTCTAGTGGAAGGCATATTGAATGGAGTTACCAAAACTTGTACCTAGGGCCCCATAGCTGCCTTGTACCTAGGGCCATGGAGGGCCTCAGGTAAAGTTGCAATCATATTCTTCATGTTGTTACAATTTAATTGAAAAACTTTTATAATTAAATGAAGTATATTGTTTTATGAGGGATATTGCTTCAACCCTTCATCTGTCATAGGCTTCAACCGTTGGATAGAGGTGTGTTTGGACCTTTTAAGAAATACTACAGAACAGCCTGTAGTAATTGGATGTTGGCAAATCCTGGAATACCAATCTATATATATGACGTTGCTGAAAATGCTGGCAAGCCCTTCCCGTCGGCCGTTACTCCTGTAAATATTCTATCAAGCTTTCGTGTATCTGGTATATGGCCAGTTAATCAAAACATATTCACTGGGGATGAATATTTAAGTTCAAATGTTACCGACAGACAAGATCCCTCCATAAATTTCCAATAAAAGGCTTTCCAGGTAGAAAGTGAACCAACAATGATAGAATTGGATGTATCTGTTTCATGTCCTGTTGAAATTTCGAAACCTTCAACATCTAACATCTTTTCGTGTGTCAGGCTTGAACAGGTACGAACCTAAAGCAAAACCTTTACCTAAAGCAAAACCTCGTACATAAAAAAAAAAAAGATGTGGCCGAAAACCAGAGAGATCTAGATATCCAAGAGACACTCCAGAGAAAAAAATAATTGAAGAAAAGCCATTCTATTAGAATATCCCAAAGGAAAAAAAAAAAAAGAGTGAAATATTCCGTGTTTCAAATTAAGGCAACAACGTGATAATTATTATATGATAAATAAATGTATTACTTGATATTGTTTCTTTTATAAAATACGTGTTTATATGCTTATTTTCTATTCATTACAAAGTGAAACCTAATTTTGAGAGAATGGCCCTAAGTAAACAGAGTCCCTAGATAAAATGAGGTCTGGACCTAGGTAAAATGCGGTTTAACTCTAGGTACAATGGACGTGTTGTACCAAGGGCATTGTGTGAAGTTTACTTAAAAACCTTCTATTTGTCGGAATTTATTATTTTAAGGGGGTCCGGGGCCCATTTTAAAAAAATTTTTACTAATTAACCCACTGATTTGAAATTTTTTTTGGTAATTAACCATGCAATGACTACACAAAAAAACCACATAAAATTTTTCTCAAACTTAAAAAAAAATTTAAAATTTAAATTTTTTTAAAAAAAGTGAGGTATTTTAAAATCGATATAACTCAAAATATTATAAACGGAATTAAAAAAAATTTTCACGTAGTTGAAGAGAAATATATTATCTTTAATTTGTCTTCGGCATTAAAAAAAATTTTCTTAAAAAAAAAAGATAAAAATTTTTTTTAAAAAAATTGACAAATTTTCAACGTAATTTTTTTTTAAAGTCGCATATTTTCAAAAATAATAATTTTTTTTAAATTTATCGAAGACAAATTAAAGTAAAATATTTGAAAATGCCAAGTTTAAAATTTAAAGGCTCTATCTTTATTGGTTTTTAAGTTATATCAATTTGAAAATGAAAAATGGTGAAAAAACGCATCATGGAGAAAAATGTATTTAAAGTTACAACAACATAATCACTGCTTATAAAATCTTTAAATACCTCTTAGAAACTCCCTGATGCATAAATAACACAATTTAGAACTCTATCCTTTAATTTTAGCTTAATTTTAGCTATTTTTACTATTTTTTTAATGTGCATTTGAATGTTTCCATAGACTCAAATAATGTTTTTCGAACCTGACGAGTCGTTATACGACTTAGCGAAGAATGATTTTTTTAAATTACTAATAAACTTTTTACTAATTAAGCCACTGATTTGAAATTTTTTTTGGTAATTAACCATGCAATGACTAAACAAAAAACCACATAAAAATTTTCTCAAACTTTAAAAAAAATTTAAAATTTAAATTTTTTAAAAAAAAGTGAGGTATTTTAAAATTGATATAACTCAAAATATTATAAACGGAATTTAAAATTTTTTTCATGTAGTTGAAGAGAAATATATTATTTTTAATTTGTCTTCGGCATTAAAAAAAATTTTCTTAAAAAAAAAAAAAAAGATAAAAATTTTTTAACAAAAAATTGACAAATTTTCAACGTAATTTTTTTTAGTCGCATATTTTCAAAAATAATAATTTTTTTTAAATTTACCAAAGACAAATTAAAGTAAAATATTTGAAAATGCCAAGTTTAAAATTTCAAGGCTCTATCTTTATTGGTTTTTGAGTTACAGTCAACTCCCGTTAATCCGCAAATACCTCTAATCCGCAATGGATTTTTTAATGTAAACAAACAAATTTACAGCTAAGATTCTGAACGAACTAGAAACTTTTCTCTTTTTTTAATTCAAATTTTAAATTAATCTTTGCTTTCGAAAATTAATCTGCAAATTTAAATTTTTTAAGGGTTTAAAATTGGGGAGAATTGCATGAGTTTTCTTTCAAAACATTCTATTTCTGAAAAAGAAATTGCATTTTTACACAATTAGCAAGCGAAAGTTTCTGAAAAAAAATTATATATATATATATATATATTTCCAGTACTATTACATCAATGTTTAACAAATTTAAAAAGTAATCAATAAGGAATTTCCATTTCTGCACTTGAAATATAGTTTTTTTGTATTTTTTAACCAAATATGTATGCTTATATTTTATTGCTATACATTATTTGAGTATGCCTAAATTATTTAGCTTCATTATAATTGATAAGTTGAGTTAATATTGAAAAAATATTTTATTTTAAAACTTATTAGATATCTTTTCATTTTAATGTCTATTCATATATGATTAAATTAATCATAACTCACTCTAAATTTGGAAAAGAAAAATGTAAACAAAGAACCTGTAATCCGCAAAATCCTATAATCCGCACCTTTGGACAAAACTTTTGCGGATTAATGAGAGTTGACTGTATATCAATTTGAAAATGAAAAATGGTGAAAAAACGCATCATGGAAACTAAACCCTTGCTAAATGCATTTATCAACTTTTGATTTTTGAATAGCATGAATGCGAAAATTAAAATTGTTGAAAAGAAGCGGTATAGATAAAAACACATTATAAATGAAAAAACAATATTAATATATGTTTAAATACCTCTTAAAAACCTCCAGATGCATAAGTAACGCCTTCCTTCAGCTTATTTTTTTGGTTGATTGTAATTTTTGCTAATTCAACTTTTTTTCTATAAGATTTAAAAGCTTCTGTTGACTTGAACAACGCCTTTCTAACATGGCGAGTCCTTATGCGTTTCAAGGAAGTTAAGGATGAATTGCCAGGTGATAAATGGCATGTTTTTAAGGCATTTATTGAAGATACCCTCATTCCATAATTGAAATCTGATATGCCCCTAGCTGCAGCAATATCTACTCGAGTTTTAGAAGTGTTAAACACTTTGGGGCAACGACTCCAAATCATGTTGTGCAAAGACTCGTTCCTATTTTGTGTTTCCCCTTTTGCACATTTTTGCAATAATACTTCTGAAGCCAATCTTTGAAAAATTGGCATCATTTTGGCAACAATTTCTTCTCTTAGAGGGGTTTTAACACTGGTTTTGTGTGCTGGAGGCTTTAGCTTCATCGAAATCGCACGATTATAAAAGCACCATGAATTTTCTCCAGGAGGACAGGTCGAATGCTTCGGCTTTTTATCTGTTGAACTGCAGTGCTGTAAGATGGCATAAATATCTTTTTTCATGGCAATTATGTTGCCTTTATTGCGTACTATCGAGTTACGATAATAGCGCGTAATTTTTTTTATTGTGCTTTCTGACAAGCTTCCATGTTTTTTCCCTCCGAGTGTAAATCCCTTTGCTTTCTCAACCTCAACAAGTTTACGCAGTGCAGCTCCCATTCTTTTGCCAACATGATTTATGCATTCTCTTTTAGTAATGAGAGTTTCTTTTCCGTATACATTCAAATCTTGCAGGTCTTTGAAAGTTTTCGAATCGCCATCTGCTATTAATTCTGTGTAGCGGAACCCAAGACTTTCGGAACGAAGCCACATCCGTTTTGCCATCTCGCTTTCCATTCCACCAGATGTTCCGTCGTAATTTTTATCACAAATTCGAGCATGTCCTTCATACCATATATGAAATTCCGGAGACTCTTTTCCAAGACTTTTTGCTGCCTGGATACAGTGGTAGCAGATTTTAGATAAAACTTCATAATCAATTACAAAACCAGAGAGGACATCAATCACACAACCAACTGCATAATTTGAAGTATGGCCGCGCTTATGCCATGTTGCATCATAGCTGACTGCAATATCTGAAATACATGTACTATTCGAACCAAGGTGAAATTGTTTTACTTTTTCTCGAATGCTTTTTAACTGTTCACATGTACTTTTTACGGTTGAAGAATGCAAATATTTTAAATGTTTAGTAAAAACTTTTGAATCCATACACGGTAAGTTCATGTTATAAGTTAACTTTTCTAATGCTGCGTGTCCTTTCCCCATCTCTGTAACTGCAACTACAGCTCTGCGGTTAATATCAAAAGAATTTTCGTTTCCTGAAACTTTATCTGAAGAACAAAATAAGAACTCAAAACTGCAATTTTTGCAAATAACTTTGAGATTTTGAGCAAATCCATTGCATTTACCAACCTGTACAATTAATGTTAGTTGATAACATTTTTGACAACAGCACTTTGATATTACTGATTGAAAAATAGCTTGTTTTATGATGATGTAATTTTCTTCCTGACCTTCCAAGTTATTTTTTACAGGCGAGGGCATTTTTCTTCCATCTAAACGCTTTATTATTTCCAGATTTACTTTTTCAGGGGATGAAACTGATGGATTGCTTCTCTTTTTTTTCATTGCTTCAGACTTCTGAAGAGCAGATTTTCGTTTCCTGCCCATATTACAAATGTTCTTTCAAAATTTCTCAAGAAAAAAAGATATAAAAACTTAAAATACACTCCGAATTAATTTCGAAATAAGTACAAAATTCCTTACTCTTGTAAACAAAGCATTATCAATATATTTGTATCGTATTCATATCATATCAAAACGAAATATAACTTTTGAACAAGCCAGAATCACAATAATCAAGCAATCACTTTAAAATAATAATAAATCAATGTAAAAAAGTGTATAATCAATAGTAATAAATCATGTCAATGGTAAAAAAAATATTTCAAAGTAAAAATCATTACGATAATCAAATCCCAGCACGTTGTAAACAAACCCACGCCGGCACTAAACTACGAAGTTATTTCACTTCACTTCTTCTCAAAGTAGAAGTAGAAGTGTATAAATTTAAAATATAAACATATGAAATTAATCAGCGTTCAATTTAATTAATAATTGAAATATATTTCTCGAAAAAATGCGGTTAAAAATGTTTGTTTATGTTTAGCGCGGCGTTTGTTTTCAAACAGAAGGTGGGTGTTACCATAGCAACAGCTCTTTGAAACTGGAGTTGGAAAAACAGCTCAAAGCAAAATAATTATATCTTCCGTTCTAATGAAGATAGAAACATGATCTAAACGGCATTTTAAGCAGAAAAGATCATAGAATTTTTTAATAAAAAAAAAAAAAAAAAAATCGAATTTTTGAAGATTTTTGAGCCCTGGACCCCCTTAAGAGTTTATATTAATTTCAGTTAAAAGTAATTAGTCCTAAAGATATGTAGATATCAGTTTCATGGTTTTTAACAGGTCAGGGGCTCTGTTTTTAGCGGCCCTAGAAAAAAAGCGGCCCTAGATAAAAGGAGGCCTGGCTCCAGTTACAATGAGGGTGTTGTACCTATGGCCATCAGTGCAGTTTATTTAAAATCCTTCTATTTATCGGAATTTATTATTTTACGTATTTATATTGATATCAATTTGAAGTAATTAGTCCTAAAGATATGTAAATATCAGTTTGATAATTTTAAACAGGTCAAGGGCTCTGTTTTTGGACATTGGAAAAAAAAAAAACGGCCTTAGGTACACGGGTCTTCCCTACTAATTTTGAATAATAGAGTTGACTCGCGTTATTACGACCTTGTATTATAATGACCCAACGCGATATAGCGACCTTTTGAAAAGTTCTGATTGACATTCAATTAAGATAATATTATTTCATATTTGATATAACGACCAGGAAAAGACAACACTCTTTATATAGCGAGCCAGTAACCGACTGTACTTCTTTCAATTTATAGCTTAAGATGAGATCTTTACTTAAATAATAATAATAATAATAATAATAATAATAAAAGACAGAGAGAGAGAGAGAGAATCCTACAAACTTTAATTCATCGGGAAAATGAGATGCAGTTTGATGTTAACCTTTTAATTGCAATCCGAATCCACATAAGCTGTTTGGTAAGAAATTTCCAAAGAAACCATCAGAAATCATTTCGAACAAACAGATTTTCTCAAATTCAGGGAGTGTGAATAAAATTCATCGAATGTTCCTCGTAAAGATTATTGACAGTAGAAAGGCAAAAGGGATAGTAAATGTTAGAGGATAATGAAAACATTAATTATATTCCAAAAATTAGTAATCCTGCAAACAAAAATGAGCTGCGAAAAAACGTAACAAACTTTCGGATACATTTGAAAATCAAGATAATGGAAATGAATAATTTGAAAACAACATTCGTTTCAAAAATGCTTCTTTCCAATTTCAAAATTGCACAAAACTCGATTATTGCTTTCTTCATAAAATATTAAACATGTAATTAGTTGTTCATAAATAGACAGAAGAATTTGGTTTTTGTATAGTATGTACACAATTCATAGCCCTTCTTTTCTTTTTTATTGTGTAAATTTTATCAAAGTAAAATAATTCTTTCGTTTAAAAATTTTATGGTACCATTTAAATTTTACGGTATACATATACTGTATAGTTAATTCAAATGGTCATCTGGAATCATTATTTTCATTTTCGTCAAATTTGAGAAAATTATAATGTTTCTCATTGGTTAATATTTTTAACTGATTTTAATTTAAAATTTCTATTTTACTTATGAATTCTAATACAATTCATATTTTACATGCAGTATGTCATTTGCAACCATTATCACAACAAATTTGATAAAAAAGACATCATTTGAAAAATTATTTTCGATTTATTTGATATAGCGACCCAAATTCAGTCGTCTCAATGGGGTCGTTGTAACGCGAGTCGACTGTAATTTTAAACTAAAATGTTTATATTGCAATTATTCATGTCTTTCTGTAAAAATACTATCCTATTCCATATTATCTTTTAAAGAAAGGAGTACTCATCTTTCCCTTTATAACTACTACCATATAACCCGCTTGGTCCACATTACCTGAAAATAGTTTTTTTTTTTTCCTCAACTAAAAATTTTGAATGTAAGCACTATCTTTTGTACTATAAAACCATCAAAATACATTAACCACATTTGAAAGCTTGTAATAGTCAAATTCACAATGATCTTTATTACTTCAGTTTATTATGGTGAGTTTTTGATCTGCATGATTAATATAAATTAGTATAATGCCTATATATACAATATTTGAAGTCATATGTAAATCTAATAGATATTAATGTACAATTATGAAAGAAAAAAAAAGAAGAAGAAGAAGAAAGAATAGAAAGATATGAATACAGCAGCTTTTTTAATAAGCATAGTCAACCTTTCTTTTTTAGAATCATTTAGAACTAACCATAGATAAGGAATTTTATCATACATAAAGGGCGTTTTATTTATGTTAGGTTTCATTTTATCATTTATCATAGTGTTACTGTACATTTTTTAAAATTATATTACATTATCCTATCAAAAATTTAGATTGTTCACACTAGCTGTATTATAGAATACTAATGCGGACAAAAAAAAAAAAAAATCATATTTAAAAAAACTATATTTCCAGATAGTTTGACTTAATAAACAAAATAGTGTCAAATTTTCAAATTATTGTAAATATGTATATTTGATGTGTTAAAAATGCCATTAATATACTTTTTTTGGAAAACAATATAAAAAATGTCGACAGCCCCCCTTCCCCCCAATATTTTTTTTATATGCGAGATCAGCTTCGCATGATTTATGCACCATTCACGTGTGTGTGACTTATTTACAAATTCTTCCGTAGTGTTTCAATGTTTTAAAGTTTCACACAAGAACTAAAGCCGAACCGTGAGGGCTAAATGCGTTATTTTTTCTTCACGAAAGAATGGGTTCATTCGGGATCTCTGTCATTAGAAAATACTTTATAAATTTTAATCACGATATTTTGAGATTAATTTATTTGTATAAACGAAACGGAAATAAACATCCGCATTCGTGAATTATGGTCTTTACATAGCAAAAATATCTTCAAAAATTAAATGAGAGCAAATAAATGAGAGATTTATCAAAGGATATAAATATCTTCTAAATAAAAGAAACTCAGGTTTCATGGGGATAATGTTGAAAACTGATGTCATACCTATACCGATGTATTACAATAAAGAAATTAAAATTTTATCTATGGTTTAATTTCATGCATACACCCCTCCACAAAAAGATAGGTACAAAGGGTTTTTTCTTTGATTTTTCATAAAATAACATTATCTAAATTGTGCTCTCTTTAATTGTGTTCATTAAAGTTTCATTCATTGTTTGTGCTCTCTTTAATTGTTTCATTTTAATTGTGCCATTTATTATCATCATTAAAAAACACTATTCCCGGACTAATTTTTGTTTTAACACTAATTTCGAAAAATTTTAAGACTAAAATTTTTCTAATTAAAGACTACACACCGTGACAAAAAGATAGGAACAAAGGTTGTTTTTTTTTTTTTTTTTCAATTTTTGAATTTGATTATTTTGAATATGAATATTTTGAATATGATTCAAATATTTAATATGTTTTTGATATGATAATATTTTGTTATGATAATAAATGATCAGCACAATTCAGATAATGTTATTTTATGAAAAATAAAAAAAACCCTTTGTTCCTATCTTTTTGTTGCTAAAAATGTTCTTAAATTAGAACATTTTTAGTCTTAAATTTTTTCTAAATTAGTCTTAAAGCAAAAATTAGTCCGGGAAAAGTGTTATTTTATGATACTAATAAATGATAAGCACAATTTACACAATGTTAATTTATGAAAAATCAAAGAAAACACCCTTTGTATCTACCTTTTTGTCGCGGGGTGTACATTTCAAATGAACAAAATAATAAAAAAAGTGTGATTTATCAGGAAAACTTACATCACACTACAGTGAAATAATAATTAAAAATAATAATAATAAAAATAAAACACATGGTTTGCATGCTTTTGGAAGATTTTTTTCTGGATTCGAAAAATAATTTAAACATACAAAATCCATTGTTACATTTACAAGTTTTTTTTTTTCATTTTAAAAATCTATTTCTATATATAAAGTACAAACATAGCCTCCAAAACTAGATGCCGGTTGCGTAGCTCGAAAACGTGGCAACAGTTCAAGCGATAGACAGCGCCACCTGGTACAGATTGAGCGATTTTTTTTATTCAACTGTCACCAATAATTTTAAGAAGTGATATATGATATACATAACCGACGTTTCTTCGATTGTATTCGCCTTTTATGTATATCAAATCCCACTTTTAAAAGTTTTTGGTGGCCGTTTAAAAAAGTTGCGCAATTTGTACTAGGTGGCGCTGTCTACCGATTAAACTGTTGACAAGATTCCAAGCCACGCGACAAGCATCTAGTTTAGGAAACTATAATACAAATATGGTTGTTACCATCGCAGAAAACAAAGCTTGAATAACCTGAAAAATTCTCAGAATTTATGCATTTACAATACAAAGTTTGAATAAAACAAACAATTTCTATTTTTGCAATAAACTCTTTACATTGCTATGAGGAATTTTTATACGTGAGGGAAGAACAATAGTAATACATTAAATATGTAGAATTCAGCTACGTCCTGAAAAATTAATAACATAAATAAATAAATAGACATGTGCTTACAAAGCTTGAATTAAAGAATCATGACTTCATTTTTAATTTCTTTGAGACCTCAGAACAAAAAAATATCATGACGCACAATACGATATCATTTTTTAAAAGTGTATCATCTAAATCAGTATTTAACCCTTTGAACTGGCATGGAGAAATAAATTTGGAAATACATGTGTAAAAATTGAGAGCTGGGCGGGCACAGATCAACCAGTAGTAATAATAAATAATATAATAATAAAAAATAATCTGGTGTGTCACTCACATGACTTTCTCTTACCCTGAAATTTAATACTATAAATACAGGTTGGAGATTAATAGGTAAGATAACGAGTACTGTCATGTAAACCTATGTTAAACAATTCAAATTAGGCTTAGGAAGAGTTTTGTATGATAATTAGTTCTGTGAGAGGGGGGCTACCGCCCCCCTCAACCCCCCGTTTTATTAATGCACCTACATTTATATAGAATTTAATTCTGTTATTAAAAAATAATTCGGTTTTTCAAAAATAATTTATTAAAATTATTATTTAAAAAAATTATCTTTTATGATAATACAGACTATTTCCATATTAGAGAAGTAGTATTACACTTAATATCCCCCCCCCCCCCCCCCAAAAAAAAAAAAAATGAGTTTATTCCCTGGAAAAAAAAAAAAAAATTTCTTGTTAAAAATGAAAATGATCTGGTGTGTCACTCACACGACTTTCTCTTACACTGAAATATAATACTATAAATACAGGTTGGAGATTAAGAGGTAAGATAATGATGTTATGTAAACCTCTGTTAAACAATTCAAATTAGGCTTCGGGAGAGTTTTATATGATAATTTGTTGTGTGTGAAGGGGGCTAACGCCCCCGTCATCCCCCGTTTCGTTAATGCAGCTACATTTACATACAATTTAATTCGATTATTAAAAAGTAATTCTTTTTTTAAAAATAATTTATTAAAATTATTATTTAAAAAAATTATCTTTTATGATAATGCCGACGATTTCCATATTGGAGAAGTAGTATAACACCAAAAAAAAAAAAAAAAGTCCATTTTATTCTCAATATTAAAAAAAAAATTCTGAGGTTTTTTTTTCGTTAAAAGTAAAAAAAATCGATAACTCTGTTTTAAATTATCGCAGATTGATGGTTCAACCATTCGTTTTAAAGATATTGGCGAGCTCTTTTGAAAGATACCCATCATGGAAATTTACTCCCCTCGAGGGGGGGGGCTCCCCCCCAGGAGGGAGGCGAGGCTTCTACATACACAATTTTTTTTCCCTGTTGACTATCTCTATTTCAAAAAATATATATTCGTTTCATTTGGTTTAGTGCAGTCTATAGATGTTAAACCCTACTTACCTTCAATTTATCCCATAGACGTAATGTATTTGAATACTTTTGAGTGTCCCTGTTCACGAACCATTTGCTTGATCTTAACGAAAAGTTTAGTGTAGCATCCTTATATGATGCACATTTAGAATACCAAGTTTGAACTTTCTTCCATAATTTGTTTTTGAGATATGCTGATAACAGACAGACACACACACAGACACACAGACATACACACAGACCATTTGCTAAAACATGATTTTCGTATTCAGGGGACCTCGGAACGTGTAAATATAACAAAACCTCGTGTTCGAAAATTTGACCCAAAAACAATACTTTCTCTGCCTTATGGGTAAGAGAAAGTAAAAATCGATAACTTTATTTTATATTATCGCAGATCGATTGTTCAACCATTCGTTTTAAAGGTATTGGCGAGCTCTTTTGAAAGATACCCATCATGAAAATTTACTCCCCTCGAGGGGGGACTTTCCCCCCAGGGGTGAGGCGGGGCTCCTACATACACAATTTTTTTTTCCCAGTTGACTATCTCCATTACAAAAAATATATATTCGTTTCATTTGGTTTAGTGCAGTCTTTAGTGCAGTCTATATTCTACTTACCTTTTTTTCTACTTACCTGCGATTTCCCCCATAGACGTAATGTATTAGAATACTTTTGAGTGTCCTTGTACACGAACCATTTGCTTCATCTCAACGAAAAGCTTACTGTAGCATCCCTACATTATACATATTCAGAATACCGAGTTTGTAATTTTTGCTAATATTTGTTCTTGAGATAAGCTGATAACAGACAGACACACAGATCATTCGTTAAAAACATGATTTTCGTATTCAGGGGACCTCAGAACATGTAAATATGACAAAAACTCCCTTTCGAAAATTTGACCCTAAAACAATACTTTCTCGACCATATGGGTAAGAGAAAGTAATAACATGCAGAGAATTTTAATATTTTTATTGCCATACCTTTTTTTCTTCCCCATTTTCCCTTTCTTTTACCCATGTAAATGAAAAAGAAATTATTGTTTTTGGGCCAAATTTCGAAATCGAGTTTTTGTTATATTTACACATTTTGAAGTCCCCTGAATACAAAAATTGTGTTTTTAGCGGTTGGTCTTTGTGTGTCTGTTATCAGCATATCTCAAGAACAAATAATAGCAGAAAGTCCAAATCATATAGGAATGCTACACTAAACTTTTCGTTGAGATCAAGCAAATGGTTTGTGTGCAGGGACATCCAAGAAAACTTAAATACATTACGTTTATGGGGGAAATGGCAGGTAATTAGAGTTTAACATCTGTAAATTACACTAAACCAAATGAAACGAATGCATATTTTTTTATATGCGTAAAAATATGTTTCATGTGGACTATGGTATAGCAATCATTCAGTGCTCGTTTAGAGGGCTACACAAAAGAATTAGGTTATAGTGCGACAATACTTGAAAATTGATGGAAGTGTACTTCAGGTTGTGACGCGTGCTATTAATATAGGATTATATTTATGTGCACCATGTAGTGTTTACATAATATTCAGAAGATATAGAAGGCTGCTAATATTTAAGCCATAACATTCAGCTCCCATTGCACGTTAAGTTGCAAATTAACTATCCAGATCAAAAAGGAAATTAAACAAAATTGTTTATTGTTTCATGTATTTTTACTTTCTCTTATCCATAGGGTCGAGAAAGTATTGTTTTAGGGTCAAATTTTCCAACGTGAGTTTTTGATATATTTACATGTTTTGAGGTCCCCTGAATGCTAAAATTAAGTTTTTAGCGAATGGTATGTGTGTCTGTCTGTCTGTTATCAGCATATCTCAAGAACAAATAGTAGAAGAAATTCCAAACTCGGTATGCTAAATGTGTATCATATAGGGATGCTACAGTAAGCTTTTCGTTGAGATGAAGCAAATGGTTCGTGTACAGGGGTACTCAAAAGTATTCAAATACATTATGTCTATGGGGGAAATTGCAGGTAAGTAGAGTTTAACATCTATAGACTGCACTAAACCAAATGAAACGAATATAATTTTTTTGTAATAGAGATAGCCAACTGGGAAAAAAAATTTGTGTATGTAGGAGCCTTGCCTTCCCCCCCCCCTCGAGGGGAGTAAATTTTCATGATGGGTATCTTTCAAAAGAGCTTGCCAATACCTTTAAAACGAATGGTTGAACCATCGATCTGCGATAATTTAAAATAAAGTTGTCAATTTTTTTCACTTTTAACAAAAAAAAAAAAAAAAAAAAAAAAAAAAAAAATTAAAAAAATGTAATATTGAGAAAAAATTCATTTTTTTTTTTTTTTTTTTTTTTTTTTTTTTTTTATGTTATACTACTACTCTAATCGTCTGCATTATCATAAAAGATAATTTTTTTAAATAATAATTTTAATAAATTATTTTTTTTAAATAGAATTACTTTTTAATAACCGAATTAAATTCTATATAAATGTAGGTGCATTAATGAAACGGGGAGTTGAGGGGGGCGGTAGCCCCCTCACACAGAACTAATTATCATATAAAACTCTTCCGAAGCCTAATTTGTATTGTTTAACACAGGTTTACATAACAGTACTCGTTATATTACCTCTTAATCTGCAACCTGTATTTATAGTATTAAATTTCAGGGTAAGAGAAAGTCGTGTGAGTGACACACCAGATTATTATTGTTGGTGGAAATGCTTTACTATATTATTTTACTATGTCCAGGATAGCTGCTTAGAAATTGAAATTGATTCCTGGTGGTCCTATGGTTTTGGTTAATAATGTATTTTTTTTAAACTAAATATTCATTTTAAGTAAATTGGAGTGTAAAGGTTGATATATATATATATATATCAGAGCATCCGTACGTTAAGCGGAGGTTCCCAGGTTCGATTCCCGGCTTTGGTATTTTTTCACATTGTTGGTATATATATAATATATAAATGAACCTTTACACAATAATTTACTTAAAATGAATATTCATGGTTGATGAAGTCATGAATAAAAAATTTCTAAATTGAAATTTCGTGGTCTATAGAGTTGTGCTGCGATTAATATTGTCTCACCTGTTATATCTGCGGTTGCAGACTTGATTTTTTGGTTGCAGTGATTTTGCTAAAGAATATTATGTGAGAAATGCTTAGCTGGTTAACATCCAGGGTAGTCCACTGGTAGAGCATCCGTGCGTTTAGCGGATGTGCCCGGGTTCGATTCCCGGCTCTGGTATTTTTCACATAGTTGGTATATATATATATCAACCTTTACACTCCAATTTACTTAAAAATGAATATTCATTGTTTAGTTTTTTGTATATTTACACATCTTGAGGCTTCCTGAATACCGAAATCAAGTTTTTAATGCTTGATCTTTGTCGGTGTCACTTAGAGTAAATTAAAAACAAATAATTTTAGGCGATCCAAATGTTGTATTTTGAAGATATATAATACGTTTGTTACAAGAAAAGTTTGATCAAGATTGATAAGTTTCAAGGAATGTTGTGTGTGAAAGTTGTCTGAATAATTTTAAATGAACTTTTGAATTTAATAACAGATTTGAATTCCATATAAATGTAGGTACAATAATGAAACAGGGGAGTTGAGGAGGACGGTAGCTCCCCCCTCACACAACATTATTTGTCAAATAATGTTCCTAAGCCTAATTTGAATTGTTTTTACATAGATTTACATAACAGTACTATCTTACCCCGTAATCTCCAATCTGTATTAATAGCACTAAATTTCAGGGTAAGTGACGTGACACACCAGATTATTTACAGAGTTAATTTTTCTCTGCCATTAATTTTGACTAATAATGTTTGTCATGAAATGAGCCTTCGAGAAAAATGGTCAAAAAGTCCTTAAAAAATGCGTACATGCCATAAATTAGTTTCTAATTAGCATGAGTAACATTCATTGTCCTTTGACTTGACAAAAATTTTGAACTATATAAATATAACTCGCAATTTTAATTATAACCACCCAGTTATTCATTTACAGCTTTAGTTGCCATAATAGTGAACTAAAGTCATCAGATAGTATGGTTGTTCTTGTTAAACTTTGCCAATGGAGAACACTCTTAAGCCGATTTTATGGTACAAAATGAATCAAAAATGTAACATTATGTTACTCAAATAATTTATAATAATAGTAATAATAATAATAATAATAAATATTAGAGTAACTTTATTCTGAAACAAAAACAGTCGAAGCCCATTTTTGTTTTCTAAGTTATTAATATAAAACTTTGTTCAAAACAGAATTTAATTTAGTACAATAGGTCTATTTTTCAAATCTGTTCTTCCATATAAAGACATGCGGTAACTGTGTTTCGTTCCTTAGCAACATTCATAGTGTTGATTTTTTTAAATTTCTTTCGTACAGCTTTATTATAAGATCCCCTCCCCGTTGGCGGCTTTTAAGTCTTCGTTGTCACTTTGGCAATGAATTGCATAGTGTAAGTAATTAATTATCTCGGCGAGAAACGTTCGAACTACTGTGGTAAATTTCGCCAAGAGGTCCCAAAGCTGTTTCATTCCTTTAGCACGATTTTTCTCAATGTTATTTAAAATGTTTTTTGACTTATTGCGAGAGGAAAAAAGAAAGAGAGGGAGAGTAAAATAAGAAACATTCAATTCAGAGTTCAATTTAAAAGATTTCCAAGTCAGAATATTGTCTTTTTTTCGTTGCTATTATATTATTCCAAAATAAAAATTGCTAAAAAATTTACTATACCAATCGCATCCTTAAATTATCATCTCAAACACAAACTGAATTATCTTGTTCGATTTTTTTATTTTATTTTGCATATACGCGCTCTTTTATTTCTTAAATTCAAATTTATTTGAAAAAGAAAAAAAAAAAAAATGCTCGTTTATTTATTTATTTATTTTTTTTTTTTCGACTTAAAAAAATTATTTATTTGTTTGTTTATTTATATTTATTTATATTTTGTTTTTGCAGATTTGACATAATAATTTAAAATAGTTTAGGCAGAGCCTCCTTTAGTAAATGCCTTCCGATTCCGCAGAATTCCTGTGTCAGACGAAGCAACACTTCGGTTTAAAAAAAGGAAAATTTCTACTTAAAATAGAGGTTGGTCAAGAAAATATTAAATACTTTTATAAAACAGGATTTTAACATGTATAAACATTTTATCATGTATTAATAAAAGAAACGTTTGAATCAAACCTTAATTTTTTAAAGAAAGAACAAAAGTAGAAATTAATGTTTTGTTCTAAATATTCGCAACATTTTTGTTTCGATTTCAGTGAGATAATCAAATTTTTATTCGCATTTACACAAGTCTTTGAAAAATAGTGGTATTAGAAATTTATAAATTAATCTTGTTCCTGTATTGGAGTATTTTATAGTTTTATTCATAAGTTACTAAAGTTTATAAGTTAACTCATTACTAAACCTTCAAAGTAACTAAGAACAAGTTATTTCTCTGCTTTACTACATCAGTATAAATAAATAAACATTTCACTTCATTTTTTAATAAACGCAAATATGTTTTATTTGTTTAAATCGAACTTACTAACAGAATTGTCAACCCTCCGAATTTTTATATCACTATTTCTTTAAATTTATCTTCGTCTTAACCACAGAATTTGCAGTAATAAATAAAAAGAATTTTTCTGTGAAGAAATATTGGTATTCAAAAATCCGGAGGGTTAGTTATTTATACTAATTAGTTACTAATTATTTATATACTTTATATACTTTATCTTAAAATAGTTGAACCACTTCTCACGTTGTATTGGTTTACTTAAAATTCGTGGAAATTTATATTTTCACGGTGACTATCCGAAGTACAAAATGGAACAACACAATAAATATATTTTAACATAATAAAGATAAAAACTATTCAGAAAATAAGAAAGAAAAAAAAACACACACACACACACATCTGTTAAATTAATAAAATAAAAGCTATAAAATAACAGTGAAACTCAATTGAATAATTGGGATATAAACAGAACTTTATGCCCCGTATCAAACGCCATCTACCAGCTATGTTTTTCTTGTACTGTTACCAAGTTTTCGAGCCACGCGGAAGGCATCTAGTTTAGGAGGCAATGGTTTAGGAAATTAAATGGTAAAACTGGATATTGGCAGATATTCTGGCATGCTTAAACTGGAACACAAAAAGGGCGATAACAAAAAATCGCAGATTGAAAGAAATAGTATGACCTGTCGTACTCTACTACTAATAATAATAAAATTACAATTTTTCGCAATGAATGATGGTGTACTAATCACTAATATGTAATTTAGTATTTTTTGCTTACCGAAGCAAAAGTAAATACTGCAATAATTTTTCTTTCAACCATATTATGAAAGAGATTTGTAACAGAAAGTTAAATGATTTTTATATTAAGCGAAAAATGTCCAAATCATGAATCCAAACTAAGGCCATAATTATAAGTTATATATGTCGGCCGGTAATTGTTCGAGATGCCTCAGTAGTAGAGCACTATTCCACTAGATCAAAGGTATTAGGTTTGATTCTTCATTAAAACATTTTTTCTTTCTCTGTATGAAAATTATTTAAATTTTTATTTCAAGTTCCTTATTCCAAACGAAACGACTCACTTTAAGAAAATTCTCTAGCTATTTTTGTATGCTGTTTCTAACTTTAACCCTAGAAGGCTCAATTTCTTTTTTAGTGCGCGACAAAAATATATAGGTTGTAATTAGTGATCAGAAGATAGGGAAAACTTATAAAAATAAAAATAAAACCATATTTTACGGAAAAATCAACTTTTTATTTCAGTTCCACATACGGTACACTGAGCCTTAACTATACTTTTTGGTATTAAACTAGTACAATTGAATTGTTTTAGAAATAGTATTGTATATTGGACACACATACATACATAGAACAACACAGTATTTTTTTTTTTTCGAGTCAGAACTGTTCAATAACTTTTCTTTTTTTATTTTTGAATTCAGACAAACGACTAATGTATCACTTTCATTCAAATTTCACACTGAGTGCACTATAACAAAAACACGAACGACATCTTTAGGTAAAGATTCGTATTACTGCATTGCTAAATGTTAGTAGCTTCTATCAAGATGTCAAGTGATGTCGCTACTAATAGCTTTTTATAGCTATAGGAACGATTAAAGTCGGTGTTCCACATATGGAACTGGGAGCCATCTAGGGTTAAAGGCTGTACCTATATAATTCTTTGCTAGATACTAAAAAAATAATTCGTTCATTATACATGGATGTGCTTCGAAAAACTCTGATTAAGTATATTTATACTTTTTTTTTTTTTTTTTTTCAGTGAGCTTAAAATACGCCAGCAGTGGATACTTAATAAACCAATATTACTGATCACTTCTCTGTTGCACTAGTGGACATCTTTGAAAATTTTCAGAAAAGAGGAACTAAAATGCGAAATGGTTAGAAAATATATATTCACTTAACAAAAAGTATTTCACGTTGCATTCATGTGTTATATATATTTGAATCAAGATCTGATAACAAACTGCCTCTAAAAAATTTAATGGTTTAGATAATACATTGTGTAATTTAAAATGAGTGTGAATTTTAAAATAGCATTTTAACCACACCTTGTCTTATAATCACATAATTTTTTCGGCTAATTAGTCTTACTTTAAAATATTTGCTCAAATTTTACGTATAATTTCAAAAAGATGGAAATCTTTTCACAAAACTTAATAAAATCCTTTATGGGTATATCAAAAGAGGTATTGCGACCTGATATTGAGTGAAATGAATTTACATTCCGTTCCATATTACTAACCGGGGGAAAATACGCCCCGGTCTTCACTACTCACCCAGAAGTGGACATCCATAAAAATGCTATATCCTATTACAAAATCAAAATTTTTGCATTCTGCGTATATTTTTTTTTTAGTCACATGAAAGCAGAGGAAATGGTACAAGAAATCAGCTTAAAATAAGCAGATGCAAAGCAAACAAAATTTATGTAATATAGGACAGAAGTTAATATGCTAGTTTGACAAAAATGAAAAAAGAAAAAAGTCATTGGAATTCTTTCTGTATCATCCTTGGAATCAACAGGATCTCTTTTGTAAATTGGAAATTAGATCCTCGCTTGCCCCATAGTCCTTTGAATAGAAGAATTTTAATTATAATAACCCGGTAATTAAACAATTCTACAGGTCTGAATTTCTCAAAACGGGTTCCTTAATTTGTACTATTTGCATCAAGGCATTACATGTTATTTCTCTGAAACACAATTATTTCCACATCGTTTCTTTTTTTCTCACCTTCTTCAAAAGAACGTTAACAACTTTGCCATTATCATTTCACCTTTTTTTTTTTTTTTTTTTTTTTTTTCATTTTGACAGTTTTTCTTCTTTTATGTCGCCGAGTAATATTTAACACTCTAACAAAGAAACACAATTTATCAACATTTGTCAAAAAAATAAAAATAATTTTTCATTAAATCTGCTGAAGAATCTTCGACCTCATTAATTCCCATACTTTTTTTTTTTTTTTTTTTTTCGTATTATTATTATATTTCGAATCCTTTCTTTTTTCTTTCACTTGACATGATTATGCGGAAGCCGTATCATGTGGACTCCATTACCCCCATAATTATGGGAAACGCAGAGCAATCTTTCAATCAAGGTTCAGATGTATTGAACAATGAAAAAGAAGAAAAAAAATCTTTCAGTTTCCAACTGTGATTTTGGCAAATTGTTTATAGGGTATCGGTATAAGCTTATGCCAGATAAGCATCAGTAGATAATTCGCGTTTCTGAACGCTTTCACAGTTCACTTCTTTCTATTTGCTTCTTTTACCCATTTTTCAAAATTCATAGAGTTTCGTTAGAGTTAATCATACATTTATGTTGCCCTTTTGTTTCCGAAATGACACGTTCCAAAGAGCAAAGATTATCACAAAAAGCGCAAAGTGTTTCGAAGCATGAAAACAAATAAGATTTTTAAGTGAAATAGATTAGAAATTAATTAATTATGTTTGGATTCGAGATTATCACTATACCACTGCTTGGGGCTAAGTTTTTGCAGCCATTTCATGAGAACACATCTTTGTGCTCATTTGTGTTCTGCAGATGTTAACAAATTAAAAAGAAAAAAAAACTAGTTGTCATTGGTGGACACTGCGCAGTTCACCATCACATATTTGTTTCCATACATTTTAATTTATACTATGCCAGCACTTCAATATTCCATTTAACGCACGTTTAAGTGAAATTTTGTCCTATATTCATATGTTAAGAAAATCGTAAATTTCGAATAACTTACGAAATTTTTAAATTAGAATGTTGCAAATCAATAGGGCTCTTGCCAATATCTTAAATAATATTTCAAAAGTAGTCTGACATCTTTACGATGCAAATATCCTTCAAAAAAGACATTTATGCAAAATTTTGCTCTATTCTGCCACGTTAAGAAATCCATAATTTTCCAATAATTTGCGAAATTTTCAAAGTAGCATGTTTATAATTAAAGATGTTCATCCCGGCATCAAAACTGATATATAAAAGCTATTCCTACATCTTTACGATAAAAATATTTCTTTTCATGCACGTTTAAGTGAAATTTTGCCCTATTCTCCCATGTTAAGAAAATTGTAAATTTCGAATAACTTCTGAAGTTTTTTAATTAGAATTAGGGGTGGGAATCGATTAACAGTTTTAACTGGGTTAATCGTAGTTCATTAATCAATTAATCGGATTTTTAATCGTTTTTCTTTATATAATTTTATTTGAATGATGAATAAAACTCTCATATATATATATATATATATATATATATATATATATATATTTACATATATATATGATAAAATTTAAATATAAGATGGAGTAAAACTTGAATTATTAAATATATAGAACTAGAACAGAGTTTTTATAAACCAATGCGCAAATGCAGCAAAAGGAAATATAAAACTATAATAAATAAGCAAAATAAATAAAGACAGATGAAAAATTAATCCTAAAACATATGGGTACCTTCATCAGGTGAGCTTCCCCATGTAGGGAAAGGAACATGTGAAGTTTCTGACGAAACGCTGGAGATTTAACCAAAAAACACGTTTCTAGCCCCCAACATCTCACAGATGGAAGTAAGACCATACAGCAAACGAATTTAATTAGTACAAAGCATAAAAAGCAATTAAATTCAGAAATCAAGCACAAAAAATAATACATCAATATAAAATACAAGAACATAAATAATACAAGACTATATAAATACATACCAGGACAAACTCGAATAGTCATTAGTATATGGAAAATTGAAAATCACCCCCCATTATAAACATAGAACCCGCTTCAGCTAGCAGGGCCACTTACCAGCACTTAAATGTCGCCCAATATGGAACAACAAACCTTAAGTAGGATTGTAACCAAGAATACTGAAATGTTTATTGAGTAAAAAAACAGGATAGCGGTTAACAGTTTGTACGTTTTTGAGATTTTTCGAAGCCAGATTCAGGTCTAAATTGTTATTGCAAATCGTTTTAATTCTGTTTATTTGGGTGAACATAATATTTTTTAAAACTTTAAGACTAATACAGGAGAACCAATTTGTTAAATTACAAACTTTAAAGTTAAAATCTTGCCTTTTATGATAAATCTCAATAAACCAGTTATTATCTATATTTTTTTTATTTTTAAATCCAGGAAAGAAGTTTGGTCTTCAGAGTCAGTACGGTTTAAGATGAGATCGGAGGGGTGGAATTCAGATGCATATTTTGCAAAATCTACACAGTTTATTGCTATTACGTCATCAATATACCTATAAAACTTAATATCTTTGAGTTTTCTTTCAAACATAAACAAAAAAATTTTGGCGAAGGCACTCGAGTAACTTGTTCCCATCGGGATACCGTGAATTTGTAAAAAATAATCAACACCGTTAAACAAAACATTTTCGAAGATGCAAAATTTAATAAGGTTAATCCAGTAAACTTTTTCACAGTCTATTACACGACAAAATTCCTCGTATTTTTTTTCAAAAATCTGTTGTGACGAATAAAAAGTGTCCATGTTGACAATTTAAACCATTTAAATTTTGAAATTCCAATTTTACCAAAAAACTTTAGTACATTGCCCGCAATAATGATTAGACCCGGTTCTAAAAATGATGTTAAAAGGGAGGTCGAAACCTCGTTGGCTAGATGCCAGCTCTCTGTTACTCAATTATACAGAATTACCATAATAAAAATTCAAATAAGGCCATGATGACTTATGGCAGTTTCTGTTAAAAACCAAAACATTAAGTATTTAAGTTGATTAAAATTATCCGCAATTTAATGGTTACAACAGAAACTACCATAAGACTGATTTTCAAATATAAACATTCACCTAAAGGTATCACTTAATTAACTCAACTCTAAGGTTAATTGTTACATAATAAGTAAATAATAAAAAAAAATAACAGCTGAGCCATTTCCACCCCCCACAATAAATAAACAAAAGAAATTAAATAAACAAAAACAATGTTTCCTGCGTTTCGTCAGAAACTTCTCATACTCCTTTCCCTACATGGAGGAGCTCCCCTGATGAGCCTTGTGTTTTGGGATTAATTTTTCATCTGGCCTTAGTTATTTTGCATATATATATATATATACGTAGAGTTAGATAGATAGATAGATCACAACAAACCAAAAAAATTATATAGATGTTAATTTAACTAAATCTTTAAACAATAAATAATAATAATAATAATAAACATGCAAATAAATAATGAAAAAATATATTCCTAATATATTCTTAAATAAAATATTTATTCGGAAATACAGCTGTGAAATAACTCATATTTATTATTACTTTCATATTTTCTAAAAATTAAATTTTCTATAATATTATTTTATTCATAAGTTTGACTGTTTTTTTTTTTTTTTTTTTTTTTTTTCTTGGTCTAATCGATTATATTCGTTTCATAACTGAAATTTAAATCAATTTTCAGATTAATAATTGGTGACTTTAAGTGTTAATTTTATATAAACATTTTCGATTACATTTAATTTTTATTTTAATAAATTCATTTTCACTTCATTTTGAAAGAAAAATTAAAAGAATTTATACATATTTTATTTTTATATTTGCAGGCTTTGTCCACCTCGTTTGCCACTATTTTTAAATGAATTCTCAAAATTCCATACCATTGTCATAAAAATTTCAAATTCTTCATTGTTTTTATATTTCAGTTCTTCATCACTTCGGATTAGAAAACAGAATGTTATTTTCTGTTTCTACTTATAATTATTATCAGCAATTCTGAACAGACAGTAAACGTTTGAAGATGTATTGCGAAACTCTGTTGACATTTCCACAACAAAAAAATAGTGGAAATCTACAATCCTTTTTTTTTTTTTTTCTTTAAGCAAGTGTCATAAATAATATTTTAAAACTGGCAAGACCTCTCTGCGATCATTTTTTCGGGAGATATCGTGTACACAGACTAACAAAATAACATACTAACAAACTAACAGACACCCTACAGATGGACACTATACTCATTTGGATATTTTCGGATTCCTCACACCTGAAAACTTGTAAAAAGTAAAAAAAAGAGGTCAAAAATTTTCACGATTGTCTATGTTCCCCATACCTATAGTATGATCGGGAACTAATAAATTTAAACCTGAAGTTAAGAAGTCATATTTTATTTGTGCTACACTTGAGAATAAATCTAATCAATGGACGTAAACTATATGTAAATGAATAAAATAAATAATAAATATTTAATTAAACTAGCATGATATAGCCACCACAAGACATTCTTCTATATAATTTTACACAAAATTCATGTAATAAAAATTATTAAATTATTTTCCATGATAAATGCAGACGATTTTTATCTCACATTATTATTATTATTAATTGCTGAAAGAAAGTCAATCTTTTACGAATGTCAGAAAAAATACGTTTTTACCTTTAAAAAACGCAAAAAAAAAAAAAAAGGTAATTTTGCTTTAAATTATCACAGATCTATGGTTCAACCATTCATCTTAAAGATATTGACGAGATCTTTAGAATGATATACATACTGAAAATTCACAACCCCCCTCCTCCCCCCCGGGGGGGGGATGAGCAATGCTCCCACATACACAAACTTTTTTCTCTAGTCTACTACTACTATTATCAATTATTTATATTAACTTTAGAACCACACATAAAAACTAACTTTCATTATGTACATTTATGCAAAATTTTGTCCTATACTGCCATGTTAAAAATTTAGAAAAAAAAAAAAAATGGGATCACAGCGCCACCTGTTGAGCGATGGATCCCCAAATCTAATCAGCACCAATTTATGTCAGGGTCCAACTAAATACCAAGTTTGGTTAACTTTCGTTCATTGGTTCGTGAGATACAGCGCCTAAAACTTTTGTGATGCACACACAGACAGACAGACTGACAGAGATTTTCTAAAAACAGTCAAGTCGTGTTGAAGACATCCTAAAGCGTGTAAATCCATCGAAAATTTTCATGAATCCAATATTTCTCTCTATATATATTAAAGTAAAAAAAAAAAAAAAAAAAAAAAAAAAAAAAAAAAAAAGTAAGATTTATTGGGTTCTTACACACACGACTTTTTTCAAAGGTTTTCTACCAGTAATATAAAAACAATAAATTTAATTTTAATTTTATGGGCTATTATTATTTTTTTTTTTAAATGCTCTACAAAACTGGTGGTGGAGAAAATAAAGGAAATTCTAGGATCGTGCCTACCAACCCTGATTCACGCATCTTTGAATTCACTCGTGCTCTGTACATCTTGCCCATTTATAAAGTTCATTTTATTTAAAATTAATAAATAACATTTAAATTATGCTAACCCTGAAATTATATCAAATCAATAAATTAAATTAAGTAGATAATGTGTGTGTGTGTGTGTGTGTACATACATATATCTATCTATCTATCTATCTATCTATATATATATATATATATATACAGGTGTTGGGCAAAATAATGTGAACACTTTCATTTTTTTATGTTTTGTCGAATACTTTAAAAAAATACTTAATGTGCTGTTCTTGAATTTTGGGAATAAGGAAAACATGTCTTTCCGCATATTTTTCAACAAAGATTTTTGTCCCGAAGGCACTTAGGGGACTAACAACAAATCCAATAAAATAAAAAGTATTTGTGATAACCCTGTTTATGGAAAAGCTTCGATTAATCTGCAAACTTTAGATATGTTTTTAAATGTTATATTTTATACATGTGTAGAGTTTTGTGAGGATATCTTGAATATTTAAAGAGTTATTAATATTTCATTAAAAAATGCAAAAATTCTTCGCAAGTTTTTACTTTTATAATTCAAAAGGTTTTTCTTCAAATTTCATGAAACTTTCGGAAAACATGACAACATATGCCTAAATCATTGTACTATAGTTTAAAACAATTATATTTAATATTCAAAGAGAGATGGACAGTTGTAGTAAATAATTTATTACTTACCATGTGCTGACTACAGCAAAAAAATTTTTTGGCATAGTTTAATACTCAACTGTATAGAGCACTTTATAAAAATCATCCAGTTGAGTATCACAAAAATTCATAGAAATATCAATGATTAAATAAACTATTTTTCAGCTGTTTTCTAAAAAGATCTTTAATATAAATTTTATATACGATTTTTTATTTAACTAAAATGTTGCAAAAGAATAATAAAATGTATTGCAACATCTTCTTAATAATAAAAATCCAAGTTTCAGGAAAGTAACGCTAAAAGTGATGCCATAGCTTAAAACTTCATCCATGTTTTCCATGCGTGCATTTCAACTGAATAAAATAATGAAAAAAGAATAATTTAATGAATAAAACTTATATCACAGCTGCAATAATGTACGGAGATAAAGAAAATGAAATTTTTATTCAAAGTTCTGGAAGATTCGTTCATTGATTGTCATTAAATAAAACAAAACAATTTATATTTTTAGAATGAACTCTTTTCGTTGCTATGAGGAATTTTAATATGTCAGGGAAAAATAATAATAATAATTTAAATACGTAGAATTCAACTATTTCACAAGAAGGTAATAATATAAACGAAAAAAAAATAGGCATGTGGTTTTAAAATTTGTTTTAAAGAATTACGATGTCATTTTTAATTTCTTTGAGACGTTTGGACTGCAAAACATATACAGAGCTGCCAAGTTTTTAAACTTTTAAATAAAAATTGACTCCAGTATTTTTAAATGGAATAAGTTATATATATTTTCGACTATCAATATTACCGAAAACAGCTATAAAATATTTCCGGTTCGAAGCGTCCCGCCAAAAACAGTGGACTTGGCACCTATGCATATAAATATCATGATGTAAAAGATGAATCCATTTCTTTTAAACATCATGTAAACCAATATTTAGTAATTAGAACTGGCAAGGAGAAATAAATTTTGAGATACACAAGTAAAAATCGAGCACTATGCGAACGCAGACACACTAGTATTTCTATATTGATTTTTTTATTTTTTTTTATTTTTATTGATTTTAATAATAGGGTAAGTGCACCTGTGATTGACACTTTTAGAGCAATCTCTGATGTTTTTAATGTTCTAGTCATCAAAAAATATTTTTAGAAATATTAAGTTAGTACATAATGTATGAAAGACATTCAGAACCACATATATGTTAAAATATATACGTTTGACAACATTTTTTTTAATGAATTTTTATGTGACACTCACTCAATGTTCCAGTAATTGACACTGCCAATTTTTCATTTTATCAGTAATTGGCACCCTATGTTTCAGTGTTTGACGCTGCTAGTTATTCGTTTTTCCAGTTATTAGCACCCTATGCTCCAGTGTTTGACATAAAATGTTAAAATTCCTATATTAAAATATATGCTTTTATTATTTTTCTTATTTATTAATTATTTCGGGATAAATGTCAATTACTGGAGCATGCCAATCACTGGAGAACCTACCCTATCTCACATTTTCTATAATGGAATAAACTAAATAAATTAAATAAATACTATACTAAAATTTATTTATAGATATTAAATAGAAGAGTACTGGAAGTTGGTATATTGTTCTTAAATCTATACAACTTTAGAGTGGAAAAAGATAGGACTAATAATGAGGTTATCCGCAAGTTGAAATATAGTCTTTTTTCAGACTATACCTGAAATAACTGGCAACATCGACAAAAATGGAAAGTGTATAAAATAAAGAAAATTTACTTATTCTTATCATGATTGCCTCGCGAATTTACTTTTATTCCGAATATTTGTTCTAGTTTAATTAAAAAGAGTTTAAATATGGTAATTGTTTAGTTATCGTTGAAATCATTATATTTTGAGGTAAAATTAAAGAGTTAAATTTTTAGTGAATTTTTTTTAAATTACGTATCTCATATATACAGGGTGGATGAAAAGTTCAGCAACAATATTAAAAAGTACATTTTCCCTTATAGAATTTGTGAATTATTAAATAATTATGTACAATTCCTCGATAAATAAATATTCTTACTAATAATATCTATTTTTCCCGTAGGTCTTTAATTATGGCTAAAGAAAATACAAGAGAAATGATAATAGCATTGTATAAGGCAGGCTGGAGACAGATAGACATCGTTAAACAGCTTAAAACAACTCGTTATAATGTATCACGAACGATATCACGGTTCTGTGTGGTAAGAACCACTAGTGGTCTACTTCGTAGTGGAAGACCTAGAACCGTAAACATACCACGAATTCGTAATATCATCCGGAAAAAGATATTCAGCAATGCTCGAAGATCAATGAGGAAGATGGTCTCCGAGTTCAACGTTAGTACTGAAAGGATCTGTCACATTGTTAAAAATGATTTAAGACTTCGCCCTTGTAAACTGCAAAAAGCTCATTATCTAACTCAGAAAATGAAAGCAACTAGACTCAAAAGATGTCGCAAGCTGCTGACTCGAGTTGCTCGAAATGCTCACTGTGATTTTGAAATATGTGATATCGAAAATCACATATTCTAAATTATGTATTACATTTCAAAATTTAATTCCTTTTCCAATTCATTTTCTATCTTTATAAAAAGAGAGTTAATATATGCGGTCTCGAATCTTCCAAAAAGAGCAAGCCATTCTATTCCTTTCATTTAAAAATAATAATAATAATAATAAAAGCAAGAAATGAGGTTTCGATCGCTTAATTCTGTGGAGGACAATTCTTTTCATCTCAGTTAAATAAAACAGAATAAAATATTTCCTGATGTGTCATTTTGAACACCTGCTCTTTAAATAGATATAATGTATTACTTTATCAGCTAAAGTCTGTAAATAAGAATTTAACGATAAATTCATGTGGTTAAGATTTAAGGTTAGTTCGCTTGTGTTCTCACGAATTGATAACGGTTTTTTGGCAAAGAAATCAATCGCCAATATATTTTAAAAAGTTATACTAAATTAGCTGTAACTGAAAAAGTTGGGTGTTGTCCTTAGCATCTTTATTTGTGGTTTTGTGTAAAGTTTTCCGGCCAAAAATTTAATCACTTCTGCCTCTGCTATCGTCCAATAAGGACTGTTTTCGCTTGCTTCTCTCCCCGTCTCCCCGTGTCCATTCCGTTCCAGTAATGTACATTCATTCATTCATCCTTCCATATATTCTACATAAAACTTTAATCTTGATGTTTCGGGTGAATATTTATACTGTGAATTAGTTCAGAATTTATGTGTTATTGAAATTGCAAGAAATACGATAATTTTGGTCACCAATAAATAATTGCATCAAAGATTTCGCAATCCTGTGTTATTTGCGACATAACGCTTCTGCTGTTTATCTTCACGGCTGTTACGAAGAAGGAATTCACACTACCTACAAATAAACATTAGACTCACAGAACATCCCTTTTCAGTAATGTATCTCTTTCCACGATTGAGCAAGTTGTGAACAAACAAAATGACGGAATACTTACCCCAAATCAGATGTCCCAACTGCAAATGAGAGAGGAAGAATTATTCCAAAGCAAGCCAATCCTCAATCTGTGATGGTTTGAGGTGGAATCTCTTACCAAGGGAAGACTCCTCTCGTTTTCATGCCACAAAATGTAAAAGTGAATGCTGAGACATATCAAAAAGAAAGTCTCGAACCTGTCCGAGATCACTGGGCTCCTGCACTCTTCCAATGACAGTCCTGGACATTTCAGCAGGATTCTGCACCAGCACGTAAGGCATATACAAATCAGAAATTTTGTGCAGACCATTTTCCTTCATTTATTGCAGCCACAGACTGGCCTTCGTATTCGCCATATTTAAACCCTATGGATTATTGTATCTTGTCAGTTTTGAAGAGGGAAGCTTGCTCAAAACCACACAGAAGTTTGATATCGCTCAAGCACAATCACTAAAGGCTGCGTGGGACAAATTAAATGTAAATATGTTGCGGCTTGCTGTTGATGAATTCCTAAAAATATTAAGATCCTGCATTAAAGTCAAAGGTAGCCATTTTGAAATTGCTTGTTTATTTTGTTTATTTTGATCATTAGAATAAAATAAAGTTTATTTTACACCTATTGCTTCTATCGAGTTTTTTTTATTCAATGCCTTTTATTTGTTGCAGAACTTTTCACCCATCCTGTATATATTTAATTATGCATTTTGTTATAGCTGCCAATGTTTTAATTTATTCCGGAGCACTTTTAGCTACGCCTTTATTCCATACCACTTTTTTTTTTTTTTTTTTTTTTTTTAGAGTAAATTTTTCTTATGTTATCATATTGGAGAAAAATATTCTAAATATAAAGTGGGACGAAATAAAGGCGGAGCTAAAAATGATCCGGAATAAATTAAAATAATGGCAGCTATGCATTTTGTTTTAATTACACATTATTAAGCAGGATTATGTCAAGCAAATTATAG
The DNA here is from genome assembly GCA_963930645.1 of Salticus scenicus. Lineage (NCBI taxonomy): Eukaryota > Metazoa > Arthropoda > Arachnida > Araneae > Salticidae > Salticus > Salticus scenicus. The sequence goes on from OZ005659.1 coordinate 170,272,258, forward strand.
GAATGGTTTTTATTTAATTACTTTTGTTCTTGAAAAAAAAAAAAAAAAAATCTGTTTTAAGAACAACCAATCTATATCAACAACAATAATAATAACAATGATGGTGATAGCAATTATATAATAAATACACTCATTTTTAAATTGTAAAAATATATTTAAATAACTTAGAAGCTTAAATAAAATCATACAGAAAAAGTTTTGATCTTTATCACAAACAACAATTTTAGCCTAAATAATCAATCCGTTTACAAGTATTCTAAATATTAACTGTAACTAATTAATTAAAAACCTAGATAACATTTGCTTTGTGAGTATATAACTCAAGATAACACAGCGATAATTATGTTGCGCATATGCTTAACAAATGTCAAAAAGTTACTTATGCTGCAGATAATTCATCCCATGAACGGATGAACGATTTGCTAATAATCTCAATTATACTTCAACTAAAATCGTGACTCCGTGACATAGAGTAATATCCGTAATGCATTTTATTTGATGTTTCCAATAAGCTTTTTAAAAAATGGCACTAAATGATCATGATTTGCGCATATTGCACGAATAAAAGAGATCGCGTAATTCGTATCTGAAATGAATGAGTGCCGTAACCTGATTCGAATATTCATGTTCGATGATTGATACTTCAAGGTATATTTCGAAAACATCAAAATCATGGGCCTAAACTTGGCATCAAGAATCTAAAAAATAAATGCTTTTTTTGTCAGCAAATGAGAAGAAAATGTAGGGTAAAATTCTTTACGATTTTAATAGCGTACAAGAATGTGCGGTTTTTCCTTTTTGCTACTTTTTAAAAATTTTAGTTAAAAGCTGTTTGGATAATTAACATTTCACCTCTATACGTTACAGTTTTCTTGAATTAAAGTGTTTATGAAAAACTGTATATACATATCAGGCATAAGGTTTACACTTCATTTTTGATACGATTATTTTCCAGCAATAATACTATCTCAATCAATTGCAAATAATTATTGTAAAAAAACACGATTACGATTTCTGTATTGAAATAATAGTAGAAAAAAAAAAAAAAAAAAAAAAAAAAAAACCGGAAATTTTATTCCTGGTATACATAGATTAGAATCAGGCCTGACCAACCCAAAAGACTTGGTGGGCCGCATTGGAAATCTATTTTATTCAGACGGGCCGCATCATATATGTATATGTGTATCATGTGCATCATATGTATATCATGTTTATCATATATGTATTTTGTGAATCATGTTTATGAGTGTATGAATCATGTATATACTTTTATGGAAGGAGGGCAGGGTGCAAATTCAGAGCAGAATACATTGAATTATTTTCATTCATAAATTGACAGTAGAATAGTGAAAAATTTATGACTATACATTAATAAATACGATAAAAAAAATGAATCATGCATCTAACAATATTTCATTAAAACAGTGTAATACTTTAGCTACCATAATAGTTAAAAGGTATTTTCACTTCAGTCAGAACGGATTTATTCATTTTTTATCTATTAAACAAATTTCTCAAACTTTAAATATCGTTTGTCTCTTCGCGGGTAGCAGAAAACTACACGGTGGGCCGCATGCGGCTCGCGGGCCGTGGGTTGGCCACCCCTGGATTAGATGATTGGGATGGGGGGAAAACTTATCATTTTTATCTTCTGATGCAGAAAGGGATTTTGCAAATACTTCAAATTTTGATTTTTAATTAACAGATTGGCAGAAACGTAGCATTTCCCCTTTGTCATTTTATTCTCAATTCTCCACATATCAGCCAAGTATTACGATTTTTGTATACCAGTAATTTTTATAGAATTTTTCACTTTACATATTTAATTATTGAAAACTGCTACAAAAACTTATTAAAAATTTCTATAAAACAAATGCCGTTTTTTAATAATCGTAAATCATGGCAGTTTGATCTGCTAATCTATAGTTATTTTCATATAAATAAACCAGCAATTTTTATCATATGAAGCGAACCAGGCAGTGTTGCCAGATCTGGCGGATTTTTTATTCAATAATCACCAATAGTTTTGAGAAGTGATATGTGATATATACACAATAGACTACGAGATACTCGATTTGATATATACACAATAGACACAATATATCTTCGAAGTGATTAGGCAAACGTTACGTTAAAAATTATTCGTGATTATTGAATAAAAATTTCGCCAAATCTGGCAACACTGGTCCCAGTCTCGCTCATCAAATTAACCGTTCAGAGTTTTACGTTGTTTTCTCCGAAACTTGCATAAATATGAACAACGACTCCATTGAGAGAACACCATCAGGCCAGAACTCTCGCGTAGTCAATTGGGCTTAGAACCAACATCATATGAAATTTCCTAAATTTTTTGAAGCGAAGTGCTTCTTTTTTTTTTTTTTTTTTTTTTTTTTTCCCAATAGATATTTGCACGTTTTCCGATTTTATTCTTATACAATAGAAAATGAAAAGGTAAGAAAAAAAATACACACATCTATATATTAATTTGAAACATGTTTTTGTCTGTCTCCACTATATTGAGAGAACGGCTAGGTGTAAAAATTCGGTTGAGGTGTCTAAAGAAAGGTCTTGGTCTGTAGATGTGCTATGAGAAGAGAAAAATAAAAAAAAGTCGAACGGTTCCCCCCCGGGGGGGAAACCGTTTCCCCATCGGGGAAAATGGGTGGGAAACCGTTTCCCACCCGTTTCGGGTTAAAAACACGTTTACGAGCTTAACTAAGCTTCAAATTACTTCACGGTGAAGAAATTGTACATATGGGGACTAGAGTCGAATACTAAAAAATCACTTTCTGCGAATTTGGAATTTTCGATTTTAAAGGGGGGGAAGGGGGAAAGTAGATTTGGAGGGGGGGAAAGGGGGGAAATTAGCTTGAGAGGGAAATCCATTCTAGACCAACACATGTAGCACCTCATTTTAAAGGTCTTGAAAATTCATGTTGATTGGAGATGTTTGCATACAATATAGTGCGACCCCTGGTGGTGAAAAATGAAACTAGGTGATTTTGCTGCAGACCCTATCCTGTTACATCTTATTTTAAAGGTCTTGGTATTTCCTGACCGTTGGTGATGTTCGTACAGAACACACTGCGCCCCCTGGCGGTGGAAAGTGCAACTAAAGGATTTTGCAGTTGACACCACCATGTGACACCTTATTTGAAAGGTCTTGGAAATTCAAGACGATTGGTGATAAAGGTCTTAAAATTTCATGTTCATTGGGAATGTTTGTATACAAAATAGTGCGCCCCCTGGTGGTTAAAAATGGAACTAGGTGATTTTACAGTAGATCCTATCATGTTACACCTTATTTTAAAGGCCTTGGTATTTCCTGATTATGTTATTAGCGGCCCGCGTATGAACTGCCGCAGGCACCGGGGTCTCAAGGCAGAGTTTCATTCGGTTCCATGTAATTTTTTTTTTTTTTTTTTTTTTTTTTTGTTACAGCTAATCATTTTTTTCGTGATGTTATTATTTAAAAACAGAAATTCAAACAAAATCAAGTTAAAGGTATAAAATCATACAAATTTAAGGTTCATTTAAGGTATCATGGGCCCATGCAACAGCGAGCGTGTTCATTTGGTTCCAGATTAATTTTTGGGAACATTTTTATGTTATTAGTGACCGGCGTATGCGCTGCCGAAGGCCCCGGGGTCACAAGGCAGAGTTTCGTTCGGTTCAAGGTAATTCTTTTGTTATAGCTGATTATTTTTTTTTGCGATGCTTTTATTTAAAAATAGAAATTCAATTAAAATCGAATTAAAGATGTAAAACCATACAAATTTAAGGTTCATTTAAGGTTATTACCATAGGCCCGAACAACGTCGGTCGGGTCAGCTAACATGTAGTATTTAACGGAATAGAAAATAAAAGATAGCAACTGTTTATTTGGAGTCAGTTTGACGTCACATTGACAGTACTTTGTTGAAAGTGGTGTCATATATAGTATTTCTATTTATAAGTATTTTTCCGAATTTATTTTTTTTAAAGTGAAATGTCGTAAATTATATTACATATTTTAACTTGAAATACATTTATAATGATGCGATGATTTTTGAAGCATTACAGTCAATAAAGTGATCGTCGAATTCGACGGGTTTCAGCTAGTTTTCTTTATTTGAAATCTAATGACTGATTTATAACAATTTCAACATCACACTATTTACTCTATCGAGAAAACGCGAGTACCGTGACGTCACTCTTTATGACAACAAACGGAAGTAATCGTTGTTTACATTCGATTTCGTGCTTTGCTTTGCTTCTTGAATCAGTGTAATAGGTTTTGTATGTTATAATAATGACGGGTATTAAAAAATCATAGTATAAATATAGTATTGTATCATTTTGCACTAATACAACGGCTAATGCTTCTCAAAAGTTATTCTTTAGCGTTCCACAAGATCCTATTATCGAAAGCATTGGACAATCGCCATGAAAAGAAAACAGTTGAAAATAACGATAATGGAAAATGGTGATAATGATATTATATGATTATAAGATGAAAAAAAAAATGCTCAGAAATCACATAAACGATTAATAATTACGAAAGTTAAAAATAATTGCTGCTTACTAACCAGGCTAACAAAATGTAAACATTGAAGCATCATAAAGTGTGACGTCAGGTAGCGTTTTGAAGTCACGTGATTTTTGGTTAATTTTAAAATTAATGAGAACTTTTTTTGAATTTTTAATAAACTTTTCGAAATTTATGGGCCTAAAACTACCAGAAAAATAGGATTTTGTTCAAATCCCCCATGTGGGCAAATTCCTCATTGTTAATTAAATTTTTGGTGTCAATAATTTTATGTTATGAAACTTGTAATGATGAAATTTATTACTCTTGTCACTCAGAGTGTTAAAGTGCTGTACTCTTGTACTCTTGTACTCTTGTACTGTATAAGTATAGTTAATATTCAGAATAAAATTGGTTTTAAGAAAAAGTGTCTTTTAATATATTGTCATCGGCTATTGTCCTAATCTGAACAGAAAACTCCGCCTTTTGGCATCCCTCTAAATCGTTATATTGTCTAGCAAAATCATTTTACGTATTCGTGTTAAAATCATTTAAATTTTACCATCTCAATCGATGCCATAAATGCTATTGGTTCACCCACAGTGTTGCTAAATTTAATGACTTTTTTATTTAATAACAACCACTAAATTTTAACCCATTTTATCCCATTGTCCTATTTAAAGGACAGCTGACAAATAGCATACAGAAATCAGAATTTGCTTGGTGCGAATATTTTGTCAGCTGGAATATATAATGGTATATATAAGCTTCTGCTAGCGTGTTATGTGTCTCACCTCCTCCTCCTCCTCCATCTGGAATCTTTGTTTAATCATTACATTAGGGGGCGTGGTTTATCATCTCTTTGCGGAGAACTTCTTTCTGGAGAACTATCATGTATATAAGAAAGTATTATACAGATAAAGGAAAACTTTATGCTCGGAAAGTACTTTTCACTATTGAAGAGAACACTAAAACATTTAAGTGCAAATTTCATCCTCTTTATTTCAAAATCCTGCGTACAAGGTGGATAAGATTTCTTATACAGAATATAATTTTTTTTTTTCAAATTTTGTTGTATTTATTTAGGTTTAATTAACCTTAAAAAGGTAATTTTTCTCAAATTTGAGCAAAATAAATAAATTGGGATAAAATGGGTTAATTGTAACAATTGCCGAATCTCTTGAAAGATTAATCGCCTATTATGTGTAAAATATTATGTGTATCATTCCTCAAAATTATTGGTGATAATTTAATTAAAAAAAAAAAAAAAAAAAAAAAAAAGGTCCATAAATTTGGCAACACTGTGTATGTATAAGTTAGTAGCACGTAAAGTATTAAACACGGATACGTAAAATCTTTTTTAGATTAAAATACTTTTTTATAGGAATACCTCAAGACGAGCCTCTTCAGAAAAAAAAAAAAAAAAAATCTGGAGTGACTCCACTCGACTTTCCGAACATTGAGTAACTAACAGTTTTGTAGATAAAATAAAGAAAGAGGAATTGCTAAACAAACAAAAGAGAGAAAACCATAATAGAGTGTTTTTTTCTCCATATATCCCACGAGGTTTTATTTAACGCTACTGACTTTGAGCCCTTAGATCATAATGATAAAGAATTTTTCGTTTTGTCCCTGTAAAAATCTATAGATGCTAGATTCACCAAAATGCTTATAGTTAGTGCAACAGTGATTTATAATATTCATACAAATTTTCAGCTCAATTGAATAAGGCGTTTAGATGCTATCGCACTTTTAAAAATTTGGTCTCATAGGCCATAATGATAAAGAATTTTTCTTTGTGTCCCTGTAAAAAAACTGTAGTGCTAGATTCACCAAAATCTATACAGTTGGTGCAAATGCGACCTATAACATGTGTACAATTTTTTTGCTCAGATTAATAAGGCGTTTAGACGCTATCACACTTTTAAAAATTTGGCCCCATTGGCCTTAATGATAAAGAATTTTTCTTTGTGTCCCTGTAAAAAAACTATAAGTGCTAGATTCTCCAAAATCTATACAGATTGAGTATCTGTGACCTATAATATGGGTATAAAATTTTTGCTCAATTGAATAAGGCGTTTAGATGCTATCGCACTTTTAAGATTTTGGTCCCATAGGCCATAATGATAAAGAATTTTTCTTTGTGTCCCTGTAAAAAAACTATAAGTGCTAGATTCACCAAAATCTATAGGGTTCGTACTATGGTGACTTACAATATACGTACCAACTTTCAGGTTAATCGAACAAAGCCTTTAGACGCTAGCGTGTTCAAAAACATACACACATACACACATACACACATACACACACACATACATACATCATCGTAAAAATAGTGAAAACGGACTCAGGGTACCTCAAAACGTATAGAAACATCAAAATCTCGAATTCGGATTTTTGACATGATTACAATACTTTCCTCACTATAGTGTTCGGAAAGTAAAAAACGCAATATGTTGTTATAAATATCTACATCAAACAAAGATTTAGTATTTAAAATATTTAAAAATCATCACGTCTTGGAAAATTCCATTACATTTTAATTACACTAAAAATTGAGATAATTATAATATACCATTAAAATATACAATTAAAATATTAAAATAAACACAACATAAATTTATTCGTTTCGAGCCTTGTTTTAGGCTCCTCATAAGTTAAAACATCATAAAAGTTTTTTTCCACAAAAAGCACAGTGTATTCGGCAGGGACTGCGCATGCTTCCTTAAGAGCTGAAGAATATAGTTTTCAATACTAGCCCTCAATGATAATTCTAGAATGATAACTTGAACAGTTAAATACAATTATTTTAATATCGTCAAAATCATTCTCATCTCAACGTTTACTTTTATTATGTTTTTCCTGAAATAAAGCTTGAAACGTGTATGTTGTGTTTATTACTTTCTTCTATATGTAATATAGAGAGAGTATTGAATTCGCGAATATTTTCGACCTCCGTTTTTTTGACGGATCTACACGTTTTAGGATGTCCTGAACACGAATTGATAGTTTTTAAAAAATGTCTGTCTGTCTATCTGTGTGTATGTGTGTCTGTGGTTTCTTGTTTTCACCGTATCTCACGAACCAATGAATGAAATTCAACCAAACTTGGTATATAGTTGGACCCTAGCGGGGCATTGTGCTGCTTAGATTTGGGGATATATCGCCCAGCAGATGGCGCTGTGATCGCATTTTATGTAAACTTTTAACATGGCAGTATAGGACAAAATTTCGTATTTTTCACCGTATCTTACGAACCAATGAATGAAATTCAACCAAACTTGGTATATAATTGTAACCTGACGGGGCATGGTGCTGATCAGATTTGGGGATCAATCGCTCAGCAGGTGGCGCTGTGATCACATTTTATGTAAACTTTTAACATGGCAGTATAGGACAAAATTTCGTATAAATGTACATAATGAGCGTTATTTTAAACTTGTGATTGTAAAATTAATATGAATTATTGATAATAGTAGTAGTTAACTAGAAAAAAAAAATTTGTGCATGGGGGGCATCAATTCTCCCCCCGGGGGGTAAATTTTCAAGATGGGTATCTTTCAAAAGGTTTCGTCAATACCTTTAAAACGAATTTTTGAACTCTGTGATAATTTGAAACAAAGTTATCGATTTTTAAAAATTTTCACGAAAAAAAAAACTGAAAAAAAAATCGTATTTTTTATTTTATTTATTTATTTTTTTTTTTTTATATTGTTACTGAGTGAATTTGTATAGGAAAATATAGAAAAAAGTCTTGTGGTGGCCACAACATACTAGTTTTAATATTTTAATTGTATATTTCAATGGTACATCATAATTGTTTCGATTTTTAGTGTAATTAAAATGTAATACCTTTAGTAGTTGGTGAGAAAATATTTTGAATAAAAACACGAAATTTAAATATTGAGATCTTTCACCACGTGTGCCCGAATTCTGTAATCCAACACACACTCCGGGACATCGGTAGGCCCATCACAGTAAGAACTATCAGTGTATAGTCTGATAAAGTTCAATTCCACATAAAGCACAATCAAGCATTTCTTAGCCGACAAAGAAAACAAATGAAATCGTTATCCCACCTTTGGTTAAAGAAAGGTAAACCCCGACAAACAATAAAACTGCTGATTTCCGAGCCACTGCTCTTCATTAAAAAAAATACCAGTGATACCATGTAAAAGTTGCAAAAGAATGATTTCTATGCAAATAACCACTGACCTATGTTACTGTGGCATTCACCAGACATGACAAATAGAAGAAAATGGGTAACAAATAAACTCTGCGAAGGCGTATCTTGATTGGGTCAACAATAGAATTCTAATGCGATGTCGAATATTGGAATTCGACTGAAGCATTCTGATCGATTGACATCTTTTTTCTTTGCTGTTGAAATGTGGAATGACCTTTTAAAAGGTCATCATATATTCAATTGTCACTCGAACATTTTTCTCGGGAATAATATTTTATGTTACGCTGACATATTGAAATCTGTGAACTTAAAATGTTTCTTGTAACATTGAACTGTTTTGGGTAAAGGAAAAAATTGTAACTGTTAACTTCAACAAATTTTCAGTACCATTTGGTCTGGTTAGTACCATTTTTATCTAAAAGCAGATTTTTTTTTTTTTTAGCGTGATAGAGGCATTTTTATTTTTAAATAACCTCTCTATGAAGTCGTATCTTGATTGGTTCAATAGTAGCATTTTAATGGCATATCGAATATTGAAATTAAACAAAGGCATTTTGGTTGAATGACATCTTTTTGTACAACTGTTGAAATTGTGAAAAGGCCTTTTAAAAGGTCATTATATATTCAGTTATCATTTGAATGTATCACTCAGAAATAAATGTTATGTTGATATATTGAAATTTGCGAACCGAAAATGTCTCGTTATGATCATAGATGCCCACAATTTATTCCGGAGTATTTTTAGCCCCGTCTTTATTTCGCGCCACTTTATTTATAGAAAAATTTTCTCCACTCTATAACTTCGATAAAGTAAGAATAAATTACTCTTAACACTTTCGCGACCGCTGACGTGAATTCAAGTCATTTTGAAATCTGTAACTCCGCCAGTAGACGTTTCTTTAGTTTACATAGGTTACATTATTTCTTAACATTGTACCAAACATTCACATTTGTTCAATCAATGCATTATTATGGATAAAAATACTTTGATTAGAAAGAGTATAATCGTTATGTATATTAATTTATATTTTCAATATGAATACAGAAAACATTGATTTAAAATAATGTAATTTAAAAGAATAACGCCCACAGGTGGAGCTTACTGTCAAAAAGACAAAACATGCGGTTGCGAAAGTGTTAAAAACTAAGTGGTGTGAAATAAACGCGGGGTTTAAAGTACTCCGGAATAAATTAAATATTGGCATCTATGTTATGATTCTTCTACTTACATACATTTCGAACAGGAGTGAAAGTTTTCCGTCTTTTCACTGAACTCTTCCACCGGTATTTTTTAATAATAAACTGTATCCTATTTAATCGAAAGAAATTAGTGTAAAAATACAGTTAATTTTTCTAAATAAAAATAGTGGTGCCGACGACGATAACCACTTTCACCCCTGATTTCGAAGAACCTTAACCCAAAAATTTAAAACTTGTCTGATAGTTATTCCCTTTCAGAATAACAGAACAGATACATTTTAAATTTATGTTATCGTTCTTCGAAAACTGTTTATGCAGAAGAATCATAAGATATTATTAATGATGTAATCATTTTAATCATAAAAATGATTGCAGCTATTCTTTCTCATAATGGCCTTAGTGTTGCCAGACTTGGGGATATTTTTATTCAATATCCACCACTAAATTTTAATTGTAATGGTTGCCTAATCACTTCGAACATTATTTGTCTATTATGGTACCATAACCTCCTAAACTAGATGTTTTCCGTGTGGCTCGGAAACTTGGCAACAGTTCAAGTGGTAGACAGCGCCACCTGGTACAGATTGCGCTACTTTTCTATTCAACTGTCACCAATAATTTTAAGAAGTGATATGTGATATATATAATCGACGTTTATTCGATTCTATTCGCCTTTTATGTATATAAAGTCCCACTTTAAAAATTTTTTGGTGGCTGTTGAATAAAAAAGTCGCGCAGTCTGTACTAGGTGGCACTGTCTACCGCTTGAACTGTTGCCAAGTTTCCGAGCCACGCAGAAGGCATCTAGATTAGGAGGCTATGATGGTACATCAAATTACACTTCTGAAAAAAATTGATGAATATTGAATAAAATTTTACCAAAGTCTGGCAACACTGAATGGGCTAGGACTCCTTAGAAAGACCCCTATGAAAGGCACTCCTCCCGGCCCAGATCCCTAGTGCTCCTTTTTTTCAGGACAGTCTTAGAGATAAGAATTTACTACCTTTTTTACCACCACTAATTTCATGCAGAAATACTTCTAGTATGTTTATAATAATGTGCCATTATTGTACAGGGTAGAGATTATTGTGTAAAAACAATGGTAGCAATAACTTTGAAAATTTCTCATTCTTGAGAGTGTTCTGTAAAAAGAACGGAGAGTACGACACCTGTAATCCTAACAGGGATTTCTCTTGAACAGTTCATATCATCTATTATCAGTTTCAGTATTAAAGAAATAAATTTATTGCTGTTATTATAGCATAAATTTTTGGTTTAAATAACTTTTGACAGTTTAATGCAGTTTACTTTAACTGTTGTGAATTTTTAGTATTAGTGACATATTTCTATATTAAAAGTGAATTTAGCAGGTATTTGGACTAAATTCGAAGTTGCCAATTTGTGAATTGATTAAAAATTATCACTTTATTTATAAACGAAACAAATTTTTCTTTTAACGAAATAGGAATTTTCTATTTTCAAATAAAAGAATATAGCAACGAACAGAAAATCCCTACAATTAATAGTATGTTTTATTTGCTATTGTTTACCATATTTCGAGAAATCCTTTCGTAGAAATAAATTACTCAACTATGAAATGTGCTGTTCCATATACTTGATAATTAAATTTATTAATCATATTAGAAAATGTAAAAAAAATTTTCCACGGAATGCTAAAAAAATATCAAAAAAAGAAATATATATATATATATATATATATATATACTTATTAAAAACGTCATAAGTTTTGCATCACAAAAAATTACCCTAATATTAAATTAAGGTTTAATTGTGTTATATAATTAATATTTGCAGCAGGAAATACTTCATCCATTCATAAAAGTATACATTTTATCTACATGGCTTCTAACTCCCGTTTCTCCTATCTTATGAAATAAAATAAAATGCTTAGCTCACAACACTCGGATGGTAAATTTCATCTTATTTCATTAATGAAGCATTATGCAAAATATATCTATTCAAAAACAGTGGTACCGAATTTTCGATTAAAAAAAAAAAAAGAAAAAACACCTGACAGCTACATAATTACATTAAAAAATTTGCTGTGTAGTCATCAAAAAACTTTCTTGCCTATCATTCCAGTAGCACAGTCGGTGTCATTTTATGTTAAGTGGTCTGAATCCAAAGAAAAGTTGAATCCACAAAATTAACCCATTTTATCCCAATTTATTAATTTTGTTCAAATTAGAGAAAAACCAGATTTTTTAAGGTTAATTAAACCTAAATAAACTAAATACAACAAAATTTGAATATATATATATATATATACTAGCAGACCCGGCCACGCGTTGCTGTGACTAAGTTATACGTTGAATTATACGGCTGTAAACTATTTAGTACAGTTAAATTATTATTTACGAACAAAGACGAAAACGTTGTAGCCGATGTAAAAACCCACAGGGTTGAGATTTGAAACTTAGGTCAAAATTTGGAAGCGATTGATAAAAATTTTCGTAGTGTTGATATTAAGCATAAATTAATTTTATTGTAGGGTCCTATAAATTTTAATGGAAAAGTGATATATATTATTTCTAATGCTACTTTGGATAAAATTGCTAAAATGACTAATATATAAATTAAATTCTATTAAAATTCTATTAAAATAAAAGTATAAAAGAAACAGACGATTTTAAAATCAATTTTTATGGAGGAGTGAAATATAATATATGCTATAATGGATAATTTTACTATTAAATGACCTCATCATTTTAAATATTTTAAAGAGGGCAACAGCTGTAGTTATAAAAGGGAAAACAATAAGGCTAAACCAGAAAAATAAGTAAATTTGATAAATATTTTAAAACTTTAAAATTGGAAATCTTATGAAATATTGGACATTTAAAGTAAATACATGTATCATTTTAAATACAAAAAGATTTTGGAAAAGTTTAGTGTATTTTAACGAAGTGATGAGAAGTTTTTGAGTATGTTAAAATTTTAATAGTAAATTCAAGTCAATAAAGATGGGAAACATTGAGGATTAAGATAAGAATAATTATAAGATTTAAAAAAAAAAAAAAAAAAAAAAAAAAAAACTTTTTATATACCATGCTTTTAAATTTTAATATACTAATAATATACAAATTAAAAGGAAAATGATAAATATTCTATCATAGTTTGAAGTCAAATTTGTTTTCAAATGTCTAAATAAAATATCTGATGTAAGATACTAATATTTTGCAGCGGAATAGATTTCATTTCTGTCATCCTTGGCGAAAAAAAAAGAATATCGCCAAATTATCTGGCGAAAATATTTAATTCCTTTCAAAAATCATGGTTATTTTAACAACTTATATTAAAAGAGTAATGAATAATATGAAACAATATTTCGTACAATACATATTACATGTCATACATACGTACAATGAATAATACATATTACATTTCGTACAATGCATACATCTGGCATGTATATTTTCGTGTTACGCTTTTGATCGCCAAATAATAATAATAATAATAAAAAAAGCCAAGGGCGACAGAGTTTAAAAATTTAAAATTAAAATTTTGTCAATTTGACAGCAAAATAATTCAATCTAACACCCGCGATAACTAATACATATCTATACCCAAATATAAGGATTAAAATCGGGAAATAAATTTCCTCGATTTTTAATAATTTCTTACAAAAAATCCAGTGGGCAATTAACATAGGAAATCTTTTTCTTGGCTGCACAGACGGTCAGTGAGTCACACTTCGCTTGCGTATAGAACTCATAGATATAGTATAGCATATATAGAATAGAGTGATCATTGGGGAGAAAAAAGTTATTCCTTTTCATTTGGGAAAAGACGACGTTTTTACCAAAATATGGCCGTCTTTCCCCGAGTGAATACACACGGGAATACATACTAATATTTTAGCAAATAAAATTTATGAATAATTTATTTGCTAAAGGGGAATGGAAGACTCCAGATACAGTTTCAAATTCATATTTCTTTCTTTCTTTTCTTTTTCTTTTCTTTTCCTTTTTTTTTTTTTTTTTTTTCAATACCACTTAATGGCTGTTTCCAAAGCTTTTATTTTTTATCTTTTTTCGGCATCAAAAATCTTTCTACGATAACATGGGGATGAGAGATCTATATATATTACTATATCTATGATAGAACTACATTAGCACTTTATCAATGTGTATAAAATCTTTAAATTGATTATGACGTCAATTTTCGTGAGATGCATAATTTAACTTTTTATAATTTTTTAACGTTCACGTTTGATTAAATGTATTTATTTTTATGTCGAAAGAAAATGAACTCTTTTTTTTTTTTTTTTTTTTTTTGGCAACAATTAAATTAATAGAACTCACAGATATTTTGGAGCAACTTTAATAAAGGTCTATAATTAACAAATAATTGCAATAAAACAATATTGTGACAATAAATTGAGATAAAAACTATCCTATCTCTCAAGTTGGATCAAACTGCACACAGTGTGCAAAATTTCATCAAAATCAGTTCCTTAGTTTAGGAGTTTACCCCGGACAAACATCGTGACACGTAATTTATATATATATACAGATTAAATTATAAAGTTTTGATCAATGAAGCACAAATAAGTAAAAAACAGGATTAATTTCACTGTATTATCTTCATTATAATATGAATTCAATTTACACTTCAGTCTAAGTAACACGTGGCCGGCTATGCTAACACCAAAAATTTAAAAAGTGGAAATAATTGAATTATACGAAATTTATTAATAGGTTAAAAAGTTGAAGATTCTTTGTGTAGATGGCAGCACCAAATATATTTCAGCTTTCATTTCAACCCAGTCGAAAGGTATCGACATCTGTTAGAATCATTTGGAGTTAACAGATAATTGTGACTGTCAAATAATAACAGACAAATAATTAGCAATAAATTAAAATTGCGACTATAATTTGAGATTTAAACTATCCTATCTCTCAAGTTGGATCGAACTGCACATGGTGTGCGAATTTTATTATAATCGGTTAAGTGGTTTAGGAGTCCATTGAGGACAAACATTGTGACACGAGATTTATATATATTAAGATATACAGAGCTGCCAACCTAATCCGGCAAATTGTTAGTAACGCCTCTTTTCCTACACCACTTAATTTTTAAAGCAATTTTCTTCAAATATATTTGCGATGAATTAAGAAGAAATAAACTCTAAAAAATGACTGGTGTAGAAAAAGGGGCGGTACTAACAATTTGCCGAATTAGGTTGGCAGCTCTGTATATATATATATATTCTGTGTAAGAAATCTTATCCATCTTCTACACAAGACATTGAGATAAAGGGGATGAAATTTGCACTTATATGTTTTATTGTTTTCTTCAATAGTTAAAAGTGCTTTCCGAGTACAAAGTTTTGCTTTATCTGAATAATACTTTCTTATTTACATAATAGTTCTTAGAAAGAATTTTCATCCGAAAGAGAAGATACAAACCACGCCCACTAATGTAATGAATAAACAAAGTTTCCAGATGGAGGAGAAGGTGAGACACATAACACGCTAGCAGAAGCTTATATATACCCCTATATGTTCCAGCTGACAAAATATTCACACCAAGGAAATACTAATTTCTATATGCTATTTTTCAGCTGTCCTTTAAATAGGACAATGGGATAAAACGGGTTAATCAAAATAAACATGTTACCAGTGTTGCCAGATTTGGGGATTTTTTTATTCAACTCTCACCAATAATTTTGAGAAGTGATATTTGCTATACATAATAGACGTTTATCTTTCGAAGTGCTTAGGCAACCGTTACAATTAAAATTTAGCGGCGGGGGTTGAATAAAAAAGTCCCCAAATCTGGCAACACTGCATGTTACGTAATAAATTTCGCATGATTCTACTTCACGCAGGTTGAACTATGTCTTTCATGTAAATCATAAAAAATTAAGTATAGCACAGTTATCTGCTAGATGATATACACCAAATTTAGTTTAGAATTTTATTTTCAAATTTCTTTTCTTATTATTTTCTAAACTTCCTTTAAACCGCATTGATAGCCAGTATTGTTCACATCTTTAGGAGACTGTTGGTAATGGACCATATGACGCGGAAGATTTACAGTGAAAGCTGGAACAGAAATACCGGGCTATAAAATTAGTACAAACTTCCACCAGGATAAAAACAATTACCGGTTATATAAGGCAGCCTTGAACAAAAATATGTGAAAGTCTTTGTTTAGCAGAAAAAATTTGATTTGATACACACTATTTTGGTTATGAGTATCGTGAATGTTAAAGTTGTTTGAAACGGTGCTTAAGAGACCCTGAATAGAGATATTCTGGACATTGAACAAAAATGGCGGACATTCGTTTAAAAAAAACCACTCGATCGCAGTGAAACGCAATATTTGTTTATCAGCGTTTAACCCTTTTCTTTTCATTAAAATACCGAGAAAACAGTTTTATTTACTTTCAGAGAGCCACCACTCAGATAGCATTTCAAAAACTTTGCAGGGCGTAATGTGTGGTATGTAACAGATTGAACAAACATGGCTGATCGGCCGACGGATCATTTTCCAGAGAGTCTCTACACAATGCTCATTTAAAAAATTTTTAAAAGATCAAGAAATCCCAAATATTCACTTTGCGTACACAAGCATTATACTATACAGGAATAAATTTGGGAAAAATCCCCAAAAGATACTCCAAATGACCAGCGGCTCTTTACAAAACTCAAGAAATTATCTGACTCTCACCAATTTTAAGTTATTATGGTCGCATGAAATATTGGCGAGGATGTGTCATGATATTTCTCTGGGACTACGTTTTAAATCTTGATTTAAATGATTTTCATCTTTCTTAATTTTGAAAAAAAATCAAAGTTATTTTAAATAATTAAATTTTTCGATATAAGCATCATGTTTCATCAGAGTATAAGTCTCGCCTATTCCTTAAAGCAAAATTCTTTAGAGACCAATGTTGAAAAGTCTCCTGCTCGTGGCAACGTTAATTGCCGAAACGTCAGTGGAGGCCCTACATTGAGACTCAAAACGGTTTTGGGCTGTGTCTGTCTGTCGCGCAATAGCGGCCGCACAAATAACGCTATTGACTTGAAATTTGCTACACATGTTTATGAGCCCCACGAAATCAGCTGTATAGTTTTTGGTATGTATTCCATTTGTAGTTCGTATACAGGGACACGCCAAAGTTTTTCTTATCATTACGGCCTATGGGAGGAATTTGTATGTATCGCGATAGCGGCCGCAAAAATAGCGCTATTGACTTGAAATTTAGTATACATGTTCAGGAGCCCCACGAAATCACCTGTATAGTTTTTGGTATGTATTCCATTTGTAGTTCGTATACAGGGACACTCCAAAGTTTTTCTTATCATTACGGCCAATGGGAGGAATTTGTATGCATCGCGGTAGTGGCCGCAAAAATAGCGCAATTGACTTGAAATTTGGTACACATGTTCATGAGCCCCACGAAATCAGCTGTATAGTTTTTGGTATGTATTCCATTTGCAATTCGTATACAGGGACACGCCAGAGTTTTTCTTATCATTACGGCCTAAGGGGGGAATTTGTATGAATCGCGATAGCGGCCACAAAAATCACGCTATTGACTTGCAATTTGGTACACATATTCATGAGCCCCACGAAATCATCTGTATGTTTTTGGGTGTGTATTCCATTTGTAATTCGTGTACAGGGACACGCCAGAGTTTTTCTTACCATTACGACCTACGGGAGGAATTTGTATGTACCGCGATAGCCACCACAAAAATCAAGCTATTGACTTCCAATTTTTGACGAAACGTCAGTGGAGGCCCTCTGTTGAGACTTAAAAGGATTTTGGGTGCCGTCTGTCCGTCTGTATGTCTGTCTGTCGTGTGATAGCGGCCGCAAAAATCACGCTATTGACTTGAAATTTGGTACACATGTTCATGAGCCCCACGAAATCAGCTGTATAGTTTTTGGTATGTATTCCATTTGTAGTTCGTATACAGGGACACGCCAAAGTTTTTCTTATCATTACGGCCTATGGGAAGAATTTGTATGTACCACGATAGCGGCCCCAAAAATCACACTATTCACTGCAAATTTGGTACACATGTTCATGAGCTCAACAGAAATAACTGTATAGTGTTAGGCGTGTATTCCATTTGTCGTTCGTGTACAGGGACACGCCAAATTGTTTCTTATCATTACGGTCTATGGGAAGAATTTGTATGTACCGCAATAGCGGCCGCAAAAATCCTTCGATTGACTTGCAAATTGTCGCACACTTTCCAGCTTTGCATATAAGTAGCTGTATAATTTTTATTGCTATATTGTTTATAAACTGTGTACAGGGACACGCCAAAATTCTTAACATTACGGCGTATGGGGGGAATTTCGTTTAAACGTATTTTAATACCATTACTTTGCAATCAAGAAAATGAAACTAGCGTACGTGAGTATAAGATGCTTAAACTTATGTTGTTTGAAGAAAATATGTGCTTTTAAGATTTCTAATTAATGTACAGGACCTTACAAAAGTGTTCTGACAATGTCACGGTGTCATCCAAACGATGTTAAATTTGGAACAATTATTAATTTTAAATGCAAAATAAGCTGAATAGTTTTTACTGGTGTATACAATGTTTATGGTTCGTTTACAGAGACACACAAAAAAATTTCGTAACATTGGAGCCTATGGACAAATTTTTATTTAAGCGCGCACTTTAATGCGTTTATGCTGAATTGAAATTAATAAAATTAACATACATTATAAAGATGCTTAAAATCATGTTTACTCTTAAAAAAGGGTATGTATCGACTAAATAATTAATGGGACCACACAAAATAATTACGAGTATGTACTGTAATCATCCAAATAATGCCAAATTAGTTTGAAAAATTAATGAGTTATAATTAATTAGGTTTATTCTTATTATTGGCGTTTTTCGTACTATTACGGTCTGTAGTCGGTATTTCTTAAGAGTATTTTAACATGGTTACACTACACCCCATCAAATATAATGAAATTTTATTAGAATTTTAAAAGCATTTTTTCCTGTGGAAAATTGTGGTATAGAATTGGTAGTTAACTTAAAGGTTATGCAGAATATTTCCAATATGCTATGTAATTTTTTTTTTTTTTTTTTTTTTTTTTTTTGGTATGAAATTTGGTAGTTATTATATTTGGTAATTATGAATTTCAGGGAAATAGTACAAGACCGTCGTTTATTAAGAATACATATTGTTGCGTACTTGGGGGGTTCGTAAGTTGTCCGAGAATGAAAGGTGAAACTTGTAATAATTCAGTGATTTATTCACAGAAAGTTCCAGAAAAATACACGTCTATAAACCAAGTATCAGCTTCAATTCAACCAGTAAACACAGCTTAATCAATAGCCGTTAACAGCACAACAACAGCACAAACTGTTTAACAATAACACATAAAGCAAGTCTCATTCAAAAAGGCTCAAGGCAAAGCAAACTGACGCAGATCTGAGACTGACTGCCTCGGGGGAAAAAATGCTCCTTTTATACTTTTCTATCGAACCCAGGCTGTTCTGGAAAATTCTCGTATATCATCAGCCAATGAGATTAGAGCGTCCATATTTGGTATATCCCTAATAAGGAATTTCTCGCCAAGGTCGCCAAAAAATCGACAAAGAGGGAAACAGTCGCCAAATTTGGCTACAAATCCATTTCATTCTTGGAGCTTTTTAATGCGTTTTTAAGAGAAAATTAGGCTATTTTAACACTAAAATGACTAGAAATGCAGAAAATTAGCATTTTATCAACTTACTAAGCCTCGTTGAAAGAATTTATGGAAAAGTAAATACAATTATTTATAATTCCGTATCACTTTATATGATATACAGATAAGTATACAAAGAGAGATAGAGCAGGGGGTTGAGGGAGGCTGCAGCCCGCCCTCAGGAATGTATCTGATTATGATAACAAGTCTATCGAATCAATATATACTGTTATATAATAAGGAATAAATAAAAATGACCTATTGAATAATGTCTGATACAAATAGGACGTTGAGGCTCCTGATCTGCAGATCCACTAGTAATTTAAGGGCCCTACCGCAAAATATGTTTCAGAGGCCTCTCGTAAAAAATAACGCCTGGTATTTTTAATAGTTTATTATTTACGATTTTAGAATCATAGATTTATTTTTAAAGAAGCAAATTAGTACAATTATATTAGGAACGTTCTTACACTTTAAATTTTAAGTTAATATGACGAAACTTACCAAGATTGTAGTTAGTTGGCAAGTTTACAGTTTATTTGCCACATTTAGTTTGAACTCTCTACTGTTGGCATAGCGAAATGGTAAAGTAAAAAACGCTTCCACAATATAATGGTTGATATAGCTAATTATACAATTATATTTTAATTGCAAAAAAAAATAATAATAATAATAATAATATTCGGAGACCCCCCTAAAATACAGGGACTCCCCACATCGCGAGCTTCGTGGACCCTTTATCATCACTAGTGTTTCCACCTCTCGCCTGGATATTTTCTGCCAAATTATGCCCATTTTGTTATTGCATTGGGGGCCGAATAAAAACTACTACCTCATTTTATAGTATTTGCAGTGAAACAGATTTTTTCTTTTTCTTTCTTTTTTTCTTTTTCTTTTCTTTCTATTTTTTTACTGCATAAAAATTTATTATAAGATAATACTCATGGAGCACATCTTCTTTCTCCCTGTACATCTTAGAGACATCCATGGGACACCCTGAGAATGATCTACGGAGAGATGTGCGGAGCTGCCAACCTAATCCGACAAATTGTTAGTTACGGCCCTTTTTCTACATCGCTTTATTTATAGAGTATTTTTTTTTAATTCATCGTAAATACATTTTAAGAGAATTATTCTAAAAATGAAGTGGTGTACAAAAAGGGGCGGTACTAACAATTTGTCGGATTAGGTTGGCAGCTCTGGATGTGCTATAACGGTAGTGCTATGAAATTAGAGTATATATTTGACTAGAGAGCGCCTTTTCATCGAAAAAAATGTAACCAACGTTTAAAAGAAAAGAAAAAAAATAATAACGACTGCTTTTTAAGTTTTCACCCTCTTTTATCGAGAAATGTTACAAAAAAAAAAAAAAAAAAAAAAAATAAATAAAATCGCTTGACGAGTGCTTTTCAAATTTTCACCAATGAAAGTCACTTGTCACGCCTTAATCCCACTTAAAGATGATATTTTTCTCTGCGTCATTCAATTATAAACGAATCTGGCAGTTTCACTCATCCCGTGACCTATGAAAATGTAAGATGATCTCAGGAATGACCTGTGGAGCATAAGCTCAATCTTCATTGCCCTTTGAATAGGAACTTTAGTATAGAATGCGCTCCCTAGGCAAATATATGCTCTAGGGCTATGAATAATGCGCCTAGACAGTCCATGCCATTATATAGGTGACTGCTTGGTAACATATGAAGGAAACGTGCTTACACTATAGAGACTTTAAGACTAATTTATTAAATATTAATTGTAGAACTTTGAGACGAGAATTTTCTAAAAATTGTAATTTCTCACCAATGACGTCAAAAAATTGCCTAGTCATTTGAAGTTTCGACTAAGTTAATTTCTAATATCCTTGCGATCATGTGATGTCAATAGATTTTAACAAGTAAGGAAATGCACTTTTTTTTTTCCCATCAAAAGGATTATCAATGCGCGATAATCAAGCATTTACAGGGGTGGAACACGGGCGCAGAACTCATACCACTATCAATGTAAGAAAAATTTCTACTTTGTGAATCAACGCTATTACAGGTAGAGAAATTTCTTAAAGAAATACCGGTATGAATTCTGCGCCCGTGTTCCATCCCTGCATTTATTTGAGTCATTTTCAGGAGAATATGCTTGGTATTTATGAATTCGTATGTTTAATATTTGTATGAGTTACACTTCAGTTTGACACCTATCCCATTAATTTATAAAGTTAAAAGAGAGAAACAGAGAAAAGAAAGAAAATATATATATATATTATTTTTTCAATTATCCATGATGTATTCCAGTATAAATCATTAAATTGCTAGACATTAAATATTGATGGTATCTTGGGTAACATTTATCATCAATGGTTGCAACGAATGACAATTTTTGAAATTTATATATATATATATATATATATATATTAAATGATATTATTTAAATTTCTTTTTATAGTTTCTACACAAATTTAAAAAAAAAAAAAAAAAAAAAAAAAACATAAATAAATGAGATAAAAGTAAATGTCTCGGTACCACATTTTAAAACATTCCAATGATTTAAGAAAAAAAGTATATAAAATTCTAAAATATACATTAATTATGGACTGAACTCGAAAAACTCTATGAAATGTTGTTTACGTAGCAGTTAGCGATTACCATTAACATGACAGCAAAAAAGACATATTTTGCCCAAATCTGTTCAATAATTCAAGAATAACAGAAAATACATGAAATTTTCTGCACACACACATTTACGTAACTTTATACCTTATCTCTTTATCTCATCGAATGTTTGATAAAATTTTGTTTACTATTCCGATATGGAGAAACTAGATGGGTTTGTGGGTTAGAAGTTCTATACTAAATCACAACGTGTCAAAGTATATTATCCAGTTACATTATTCATGGATTCGTCATGTCTCGAAAAAATTAAGATCGATTTGGTGTAATATTTCGATGATGAATTGTGCATGAGTTGGTAAACATCTCCATTAAACCTACTTCGGTTGTTTACCCGCGAAAAAGTTTATCTGCACTGATTCACACGCAGTTTAAAATTCTTTTACCTAAAGGAAGATAATACCTTCCAGCAGGAAGACGCCAAAGAACCTCTGTTTTAAAATATTATTAACATTTTAATCCGTAAAAATATAGGTGTTTAGGTAAATTTACGTTTAAAAATTGAAAACGGGTGAAAATAGTTATTTGTATATTGTAAGGTTATTATTGTATACTGGGTCATTCTCCAAAAGCTTAACATTTCCAAATCATGACCGCTGTAAAAACAAAATTGCATAAAAAATAAACAAATAAAAAATAAATGTATACTTACTTTTTATATAAGACACTTAACAAGGGAGGAATAAAGGGAATTCATTTTAACTGTGTTAAGTATCTGGCTTTGCTTAAACATGCTTAAATATGCCAAGAGAGTGACATTTTTGCCTGCCAGGAGGATGCATATTCATAGCTGCCAATATTTTAATTTATTCCGGAGTACTTTTAGCCCCGCCTTTATTTCGCACTACTTTATTTATAGAAAAATTTTCTTTAATGTATAACTTTAAAAAAATAAGTGGTACGAAATAAAGGTGGGGCTAAAATTAATCCAGAATAAATTAAAATATTGGCAGCTATGCATATTTACCAACATACTAATTTATATTCCGTAGTATTGTTATCCCCACCTTTATTTTCACACCAGTATCTAATAGAGTATTTTACTTCTTATTTAATCGTAATTGCATTTGCAAAATATTACTCAAAAAATTTACTGGTGTGAAAAAAAGGGCGGGACTAACAACACTACGGAATAATAATTAGGATGTTGGCAAGCATTAGAATGACATTTTTGCCTACCAGGAGAGTAAACTTTTTCTCATATAAAGCCTACTACTCAGTCTTAAAGCTAAACTTAGCTTTAAGAAGGTTTATGTAGTATTGTCGTCACTTAATTACACATAGTAACAAGTATTATTTTTGAAAAATTCTTTTATATGTAATAAAAATATTGTACAGGAGAGTGACAACCTAAAAAGTTGCATTCCTCAGTTTAAAATTTCAAAACTATGATAAGAACGTTTGGTGACTCAGATCTTCAAATCACTCGATGAATTCAACAAAATGATGGAAATAAATAGTGCTGTAATGCACCAAACTAATTTTTTTTTTTTTTTTTCCTAAAATTATTGAAAATGTCCTAAGCCAGGAGAGTGACATGAACACCTTGGGACAAAATTTCAGATCTGCAACATTTTAAACTTTTAAACCAGAATCGACACCAGTATTTTTAAAGGGAATATGTTATATGTATTTTCGATGATTAATATTACCAAAAACAGCTATAAAAATTTTCCAGATTAAAGTCTACCTTGGAGAACGGAAGACTTGGCACCTGTGAAATTTAAAATGAAATACTTTGGTAAGTTAAATTAATAAATGGATTCAAAAAATATTATGTTATACCATTAAATATATATAACTTAGTACTACTAATTTAATTTCTGAAATGTTCATGCGAGATTTTTAAACAAACAAATAAAGTTTGAGAAAAAGATTTGGGCAGGGCAAGAGAGGGATATTCTCGTCGTTTAAAAATTTTATGATAAATTATGAATGAGTAATCTTTTTTATATGCACGGGAATTACTGTGTATTAAAAAGAAAAAAAAATATCTCCAGCCATTCTTGTAACATTTTACTCGGACATCGTATCGTTACACTCCTGCTCAAAAGTTTAGCAAGATTTGCAAACGATCAGTTTTTTTTTTTTCTCAATTTAAAAACTTATCTCTCTATGCAATGTTTTTAAAAATTGGGTATTTAAAGAACTGGGTCTTCCTCATGTTTTTCAGTGATGATTGGTTTAAGACAACATTTAGGGGGCCGGCATACCCTCCAACATCCTAATTAAGAGTTCGTAGTATTGTTAGTCCCGCCCTTTTTCTCCCACCAATAAATTTTTAGAGTAATATTCTCCAAATGCAATTGCGATTAAATAAGAAGAAAAATACTCTAAAAATATACTGGTATGAAAAAGAAGGCGGGGCTAACACTACTGTGGAATATTAATTAGTATGTTGGAGGGTATGGGTCGGTAACTGAGCAAAACCAATAACGTTTGGGATCACCCTGTTTCGCCAACATCAACGTAAGTGCATCGGAGTACTTGCATTTCGTCGCAACCAATGCTTACCTCCAACGAAAAATGAAAAAAACATAAAAATAATTTTCCGAAAATGAAAAGAGCCAAAAAGGAATAAATTTAGAATTTTAGTCTCTGAACCAATCTCCGTGTTAGCAGAAATTATTCAGAGTGAAGCACTAGGAGTTAAAAAATAAATAAATAAATAATAATAATAATAATAATAATTATAATTATAATTATAATAAAAATAATAAATAAATAACTCCCTGAGAAGTTAAGTGAACGAAATGATCTGTAACTTTACGATATGTTAATATAGACCCATTAAAATTTGTGGATGAATTTGCGTGACGATAGCATGTTAAATAACGGATATATAAGAATTTAATTTAAAACTTCAATATATATATATATATATATATATATATATATATATATATATATATATATATATATATCAACATGTTTTTTATTTATAATATACAGTGTTGTAAACTAAAACTATATTCCTACTTTTAGATAAATTGAAAAAACACTTTTGAGACAAACCCTTATAAGCTCGTAACTCTAACATATTTTTGTTTATTTACTAAGATTTGTGAGATCATAAGGGGTTATTCACAAAAAAAAAAAAAAAAATTTGCAAAGTTGTTAAAGTAATTGGATCTTCAAATTAATTATGCGGCATGTGAAAAAACCCTTATGAAATTTCAACTCTTGGAAGATACATAAATTCTAGCTCATTCTTTTGCGGACAATCTGCTTAATTTTTACTCTATTGAAATGAAATTTTTTGAGAAATGTTACTCAATATATCTAGCTTTCAACATGTGTAATAAAAATATTTCTATCTTTCGCACATGCGCAGTGAAAACGATTTTCCTAAAAGTGCTTATATTTCATGAGGTATTTAAGATATTTGTATTCCGATTGCAATATATTGTTTTAAAAGAATTTTTTTTTTCAATTTATATGAAAGCGGAAATAAATTTTGTTAAAAACTCTGTATCTTATACTTAAAAAACACGCTGATTTTTTTTTTTTTTTTTTTTTTGAGTTTTAAAATAAATGTTTATATCGCCGGTAAAGTATCCTAACGTCACACAAATTGTACTGAGCCTATATTAAGATATCCTAAAGACCATCTCGTTCACTTAACGATACAGGGTGATCACAAACATTATTGATTTTGCTCAAATTGCTATCGGCGCCCTAAAGGCTGTCTTAATCCAATCTTCACTGAAAAAATTGCAGAAGACACAGTTCTTTAAATCCGCAATGTTTGAAACATTTCATCGAGAGATAAGTTTTTCAGTTGAACAAAACTTGTCGTTTGCAAATCTTGCTAAACTTTTGAAGCAGGAGTGTAAATTTCAGAAACATCATCGTACTACATTTAAAACATACTGCATCGTGTAATTTTATGATTAATTACAATTATTAGACTAATCTTGTACTCTTAGTACAGAAATTTGAAAGTACATTTAGTGGGGAGCAAGATCTTCACAAATTAGGCTGGTTTAAGGCAGTGTTGGGCATAATTGATTATAAAGTAATTAAATTACAATTAAATTACAATTATAATTATTTTAACATCAATCAATTAACAAGCAATTGATTACAAATAAATTGAATTGTTACAAATAAGTAATTCAATTTATTTGCAATCAATTACTTGTTAATTGACTGACAGTAAAATAGTTATAATTGTAATTTAACTGTAATTCAATTACTTTTTAATCAATTATGTCCAACACTGGTTTAAGGGAACATCGATTTCGAAGGTTAAAAAATGTGTATTTTCTCTCTCTCTCTCTCTCTTTTTTTTTTTTTTTTTTTTTTTTTCTTTTTTAAATATAATAAATAAAAATATTTGTTGAACATTTAAATAACATTTTATAAAATTTTCATTAGGAAAAATTGAAAAATCAACCAGTGGGTCTCGATTTTCATAGACCCTTCAGAAAAGGGGGGGGGGCACGATTTCTCAAAAACCAACTCGTTGATCTTATTGAAGCAGACTTCTTCCATATAGAATTGACTAGTGCTTGAACGAAAAATTTTTCTCTTATTCGATTACAACTATATTTATAAAGCTATGTATGGGGTAAAATGCAAAAATTGTACTGCTTTAGAATAACTGTTTGCAAAAAATTCAAATTTTTAAAAAATCCTTCGATTCAGAATTTTAATTCGTTTGGAAGTTTAATTTGCCATTTCCATAAAATGCGCTTAAGAAAACCTGTGTTAAAAGCTTTTATAAGGGTCCCAGATAATCTTTGACTACCCATAGCCTCCTAAACTAAATGTCTGTCCCGTGGCTCGGAAGCTTGGCAATAGTTGAAGCGGTAGACAGTGCCACCTGGTACAGATTGCGCGATTTTTGTATTCAACAGCCACCAAAAAAATTTAAAAGTAGTATATGATATACATAAAAGGCGAATAGAGTGGAAGAAACGTTGATTGTATATATCATATATCACTTCTTAAAATTATTGGTGACAGTTGAATAAAAAAGTCACTCAATCTATACCAGGTGGCGCTGTCTACCACTTCAAGTGTTGCCAAGTTTATGAGCCACGCGACAGGCATCTACTTGAGGAGGCTATCGACTACCACTCTTTTCAAATTGTAATTGCGATCTAAGTAAATCGAAAGAAACCGCTGCAAAAATTCTAAAAATTTTACTTTTCACAAATTAATGGTAGCCAATATTTAAACCAGTTGGGAAATTTCTTTTAGGAATAAAAATAAAAGAAAAGAATAAAAGTGTTTTTATTTTTATTATATCCCCACATTCATAAAATGCAAAAGTGTTGATAATAAACTAACAGTTGTAATGTATGTAAAACCTGTAATTTTTACTTTCTCTTAATCATAGGGTCGAGAAAGTATTGTTTTAGGGTCAAATTTTCGAACGTGGCGAAATGAGCGAATGGTCTGTGTGCCTGTTATCAGCATATCTCAAGAACAAATAGTAGCAGAAATTCCAAACTCAGTATTCTAAATGTGTATCATATAGGGATGCTACAGTAAGCTTTTCGTTAAGATGAAGCAAATGGTTCGTGTACAGGGACAATCAAGAGAATTCAAATACATTACGTCTATGGGGGGGAAATTGCAGGTAAGTAGAGTTTAACATCTATAGACTGCACTAAACCAAATGAAACGAATATTTTTTGTAATAGAGATAGTCAACTGAGAAAAATTTTTTTGTGTATGTAGGAGCCTCGCCTTCCCCCCTGGGGGGGGGGGGGAGTCCCTCCTCGAGGGGAGTAAATTTTCATGATGGGTATCTTTCAAAAGAGCTCGCCAATACCTTTAAAACGACAGGTTGAACCATCGATCTGCGATAATTTAAAATAAAGTTATCGATTTTTTTTCATTTTTAACAATTTTTTTTTTAATGTAATATTGAGAATAAATTTAATATTAAATTTCAGGGTAAGAGAAAGTCGTGTGAGTGACACACCAGATTATTTGACATAAGTTAGTTAAAATTACATTTTTTACTTTGTAATTTTCAACAATAGGATTTTTTTTTTTTTTC
This sequence comes from Salticus scenicus, assembly GCA_963930645.1. Lineage (NCBI taxonomy): Eukaryota > Metazoa > Arthropoda > Arachnida > Araneae > Salticidae > Salticus > Salticus scenicus. The sequence continues at coordinate 170,300,528 of OZ005659.1, forward strand.
ATATTTTATCGATATATTTATTCATACTTGCCAACATCCTAATTAATATTCCGTAGTATGGTTAGTCCCGCCCTTTTTTTTCACACCAATAAATTTTTACAGTAATATTCCCCAAATGCAATTACGATTAAATAAGAAGAAAAATACTCTATAAAGATACTGGTGTGAAAAAGAAGGCGGGGCTAACAATACTACGGAATATTAATTAGTATGTTGGCAAGTATGATTTATTACTTGAACTATATATTTCTTTTCATAAAAATTTCCATATGATTGTTGGATTTAAATATCCAAAAAGATGTATTCATTTCTTGGAATCCTCAAATCACTTACAGAATCCCTAAAATCAATTTAAACAGTCCTAAAATCCAAATATTAGAAATAAATCTGTAAATCTGAAAAGCGAATCGAATTCGCTCGAGTTCGATGAATATTATTTTATGAATATGGGTTATATTATATTACAATACATTACATTACAAAACTGTAACGAGACATTCCATTTGTATATAATAAATATTGTGCACAGAGCTGACAACTTTTTAATTTATTCCGTAGCATTTTTAGTGTCCGCCTTTTAATCATATACTTTTTCTGAAGAGCAATTTTCTCCTTTTCAACAGTAGTTACATATATAGGAGAAAATTACTGTAAAAAAAAAAAAAAAAAAAAAAAAGAAGAAGAAGAAGAAGGGGTATATTAAAAATTCGACGGAATAAAACGAAAACTTTTGTCATGTAAAGCACACCGTATGTAAAATTTATTATCTTTACAAGCATTAACAAAGAAAATATGAACGATATCGAATTTAAAAATGCATTAATCAAATCTAGTTTAGATATATCGATTTTTCTTTATTCAAAAATATGTCTGACAAAATCTCACAAACATTTTCTTCTTCAAAATAGGCTGAATATAACAGATTATGAAGGAAGGACAGCAGTTTGAAATCGCCCAAAATTACTTCAATTAAGTTATTTACATGACAACCGCTAAAATATCAATTTTCAGTTATCTCATTTATGCAGAAGGACATTATTTGAACATATTTTGGAAACGGAAAGATTCACACAAAAATTGCTAGTTAGAGTTAACCTCAACCGTAACGTTACACTTTTCTTTCTCGAACATCGATAAAAGACAGAACAAACACTTATATCTGAACTGTCTCACCGCCGCCATTTTATTGCTCTTAAGAAAGGAATACGTATTCAGATCGACACGCCTCCAATAAATGCATCGGTGAGTCAATTTAAATATTAATCATATGAAAGAAGATTAAAATAGCAAAACTATTTAATTTTATATTGAATTCAATTCAATTCTTTAACATTCGTACTGAAACAAAACATTATTTTTATGCAACAATTTTTCAATATACTATTTTCCTTGTTTTAATCGATTTTTAAACATTTTGTTCTTCTCTGCTCTGTAGATAGCAAGAGTAATGGAATAAATTACATAGGTAAGCAACCCGTATTGATAAAAATCTATACATGATAGAGAAAAATTTGGTTTCAGGACACCAAAAAAAAAACATAAAGATTAGCCAAAATTATAAAATCAAAATTTTACATGTCGGCCTGTGTTATTGGTGCGAGTTGAATAAAAAAAGTCCCCAATCTGGCAACACTGACCGAATACAGAAATCACTTTAAATATCTTAACACTTTCCCGACCGCATGATTTTGTCTTTTTGACAATAAGGTCCGCCTGTGGGAGTTACTCTCCCAAGCTACAATATTTCAGAACAAAATTTTCTACTTTCACATTTATATTACAAATGGATATACATTATAATTATATTCTTTCTAATCAATATATTTGTATCCATAGTATATTTCATTGTAAAAATATGAATATGAGCTATATGTTTAAGAAATAAGTAATAGACAAAATAGGAAAGAAACGCCCACTGGCGGAGTTACAGATTTTCAAATGACGTGAATCTACGTCAGCGGTCGCGAAAGTGTTAAAAGGCGCGAATGCTTAGTTGTTGCTTTAATTATGCAATCGTGTCGCGTTTTTTCATCTGATGAAGAACCGTTCTTTCATTTTAATCTGAAACAACTGTTGCAACTTTTTGCAGTTTATAGTATTTACTTGCACAGTTACCCCTGTAGCACAGCAAAAATTGCTCACTACCACCCAGTATTCACCAAAATCGATGAGCATCGGTGAAGATCGGCATTTTTACCAATCTTCCAATATTACCCAATGTTGGGCTAATCTTGAATTTTCTGAAAAGTTCAACATTTGGTTTTAAATTAAAATTTTATTTAAACTTTTGGTAAATAGAGAGCACAGAAAACTATTTCAACAACATTATAAATACTATGTAAAACGATATACATTATACACAGTAATTTGGCCTGTCCGACGTACTCCGATATCCACAGGACAATAGTTAAAAAAAAAAACTTATACCATATAATATTGGCCGGTCCGACAAGCACCGATATTTGTTAACCCCTTAACGCGCGGTGTCCTCGCCACGAGGACGCAAAATTTAAGATCCAGCTGCAAAAATTCATCCCGGAAATATTTTAGCAAAAATTCACGTTTATAACATATTAGAAAAGTTTTTTAAACCTTAAAATTTAAAATTTCTTTTAGTTTAATTTAGTTCATGAATTCCGGTGGCAGTATAATTTAAATGTTTCAAATTGTCTTGAGCCGCAAAGAGTTAAATTGATTGTTATTTTAATTTAATTAGGTTATATATAAATATTTCAAACGAAATATTTCCTGAAAATAAAAAATGATTTTTTTTTTTTTTTTTTGCATATGTTAATCTATATATTTATAGTTTGTCAATCCAATACTTTCGTTTTTTAATTAGTTTTTCTTTCTTTCTTTCTTTCTTTTTTTAACAATTCGGACATATCGTTATAAGATAGGGGGGGGGGGGGGGGAATGCAACATTAAAACTGGAAATTGGTAAACATCCTGACGTAATCAAGGCGAAATACAGCAAAAATGACAACACGAAATATCTGATTTAAAGCAGTAGTCGTGTCATATTAAAAATAGCCTTCAGTTAAGTCAATAACGGCATATAAAAGATTTAACAGGATGTCGACAGTCGAAATTTTTTCCCTAATGAGGAATTTGCACCCATGGGGGATTTGAACAAAATCCTATAATTTTAGGCCGATAAATTTCAAAAAGTTTATTAAAAATGCAAAAAAAAAGTTCTCATTAATTTAAAAAATAACTTTAAAATTAACCAAAAATCACGTGACTTCAAAACGCGTCCTGACGTCACACTTTATGATGTTTCAATGTTTACATTTTGTTAGCCTGGTTAGTAAGCAGCAATTCGTTTTAAATTTCGTAATTATTAATTATTTATGTGATTTCTGAGCATTTCTTTTTCATCTTTTAATCATTTAATATCATTGTCACCATTTTCTATTATCATTATTTTCAATTGTTTTCTTTTCATGGCGGTTGTCCAATGTTTTCGTTTAATAGTATCCTGAAGAACACTAAAGAATAACTTTTGAGAAGCTTTAGAGGTTGTATTAGTGCAAAATAGTACAATACAATGTTTATACTACGATTTTTTAATATCCGTCATCATTATAACATACAAAATCTATTTCACTGATTCAAGAAGTAAAGCAAAGCACGAAATCGAAGGTAAACAACGATTGCTTCCGTTTGTTGTCATAAAGAGTGACGTCACGATATATTATACTGCGTTTTCTCGATAGAGTAAATAGTGCGATGTTAAAATTGTTATAAATTAGTCATTAGATTTCAAATAAAGAAAATGTGTGTATTTATTTTCTTACCTTTTCATTTTCTGTTATATAAGAATAAAATCAGAAAACGTGCAAATTGTCTATTCTTCCACCAGTATATTTATATAATAATTTTTTACTTAATTAATCGTGCAAACTTACTACTAAAAATACTGAAAGAGAAATACTGGTGGTAGAATCAGAGAAAAAATTTCGACTGTTGACACACTCTTTAATAAGGAAAAAGAGTGAAGGCGTGGCAAAGTAAAACATTACAAATTTATTAATTGCAACACTTTTTATTTATTTATTTATTTATTTATTTAAACTGTTGCGATTCTAAAAATCTGTAACTTACTTTTAAGGCAGTTAAAATAACCTTCTGCTGAGTTTCACTATTTAGTCATCAATGAAACGTTTTAAGTGTCATATGTAACAATCACTATGTGGGCACCAAAATGATTGACGAATCAATCTGCATTCAACGAACTCAAGTAAATGCAGTGAAGCATGGCACTAGGCTTGTCATCACTAAAATGAGATGTCACCTTCAGAAAATTTTTATTTTATTTTATTTATTTAGTTTCTAAAAAAATCTGTTTCTTAGGATATGTCAAAAAGATTTATACAATCATTTGCAAAAGTTTAAGACCACCCATAGAACAATCAGATTTTATGGAATTCCGCAAAAATAACATACATATTTTACATATAAAAGAACAAAACAAACTGTACATAGTTTTTTTTTTACTGTAATTAAAGTCAGTATTTTGTAGGACCTCTTTTGTTTTTAATAACTTGCGCAATCCTCTTAGGCATGCTGTAAATAAGAGACTCGCAGTAAGCTTTAGAAATGTCTGTCCACCAGACATGCTTTATTGCTTCAACGAGTGCCGTAATAGTGGATGGTGGCTTTGCGCCGACTTTACTTTTCATAATACACCACAGATTCTCTATTGGATTCAAATTTGGGCTGTTACCTGGCCAATTAAGCACTTTGATTTTCTCTGCCATCAGATATTTCTTGAAAATCTTCGCCCTGTAACACGGAACCCCATCATGCATGAAAACTGAACACATATGTGAAGCTTCAACGTCTCACGTAACAAATTAACGTACCGCTTTCCGTTCATAGTGTTTTTAGGTGGCACAAAAACAAAATACAGACTAGCAGTACCGGACACAGACATTGCACATCATTTGGCTTGAAGGATGTTTCGCAATTTGAATGGCATATCTCTCATCTTCATTTTTTTCCCTTGGACGGCGTCGGCGAACACTTGTAGCACGTGCAGAAAATTGCTACACACTTGACTCATCCGAAAATAAGACCCTACTCCACTGCTGTACTGTCCAATTCTGATATTGTCTGGCGAAAGTCAGTCGTTTCTTTTTCCTACTGGGAGTAAATCGAAGTTTCCTTGCAGGTTTATGGGATGATAAACCAAAATCTTTAGCCAAACGTCTTGAAATAGTACTCAAACTGACGTTGGTGCCTTTTGCGGCCAAAGAATGTCTAATCGTATTGCAGGAGGTTCTTGAATCTCGTACGACAATTTTTCTTATCACATGATCATCACGTGCACTCGTTTTTCTAGGGTGACCGTTTCTCTTAAGGTCTACAAATTTTCCCGAAATTTTAAATTTACAGCCCAGCTGTCTTGCTTACATTTACCCTCGAACTTATTTGACTTTCAGAAAATCCAATTTTATGCAGGGTCAGTATTTCTGACCTTTTTGTAATAGTAAGTGAAGGTTTTTTACCCATTACAAATAATTACACAACAGCACTGTTTACGACAAAATCCAATAAACAACAGGCGTTAAACGTGCCGACCACCTTTATTTATAACAGTAAAAGGCGCCTGATGCAATCAGCACATGAGATGACGCAATAATTTGCGCAAATGATGCAATGTGTTAAAATACTGAAAATCGGCTACTGGTCTTAAACTTTTGCAAATGACTGTAAAATTAAATATTTTTAAATGTACAGGCTTTGTAAAACATTAATCTATTTTTTGTTTTTCCATGTGACTATAAGTGACTAAGTTCACTTCCATATAGAAGATACCATATGTAGCGGACTAATTTCAGCACTACAACAAGGAAATTTAAGTATAATATATATAAATGTATTTGTTTCTTTAAAAAATAGGCAATTCTTGTTTTAAATAAAACTGCCCTTCAGAATAAATCAAAATTCATATCATCATTCAATAAAACTCTACTTTTTGAAAATATTAAAAAAACTGCAAGAAAACGGTGTAATAACTTAAGTAGATAAATCACCCCATAATTATTCTGTTATATAATTTAAAAACATGGTATATAAAAAGTTTTTTATCTTATAATTTATTTATTTATTTATTTTGAGAAGACAGAAGGAGGCCATTCACCACTATGCAGTGGTTTGGAGCGATTTTAAGCTTTTCCGTAGCTTATTACACACACACGAAACACTGGCCGCCGGCGATTACATTCTCGCCACAAAGGGCGGCACTAGAAGCAAATTTTTAGGCTTCTGATAAGGAAATGCATTGTAAATGGATTAATTAAATTTTAAAACTGTAAACGAAATTTCAGGGCCCCCAAGTCAAGGGCCACTTGAACATGGTCCAATTGGTCCGTGCGTTAATCAGGTCTTAATATTATAACAATCATTTTTTTATTAATTCATGTTGATTAATCAACTTAAAAGAATCGGACTTTATAACTATATAGAGAATAGTAAATTGTAATAACAGAATACAGGTATAGTAATATATTCGATAATGCTAGATTAAATCAATATGAAATATTCTTTAATGAAATAAGCATACACATATTTAACCATACTGAAAAAAACAATCGAACGAGACATTTTTCTTCTCATTCAGGTTTAAGATTTTTAGAGCATTCATAATTTGATTCAATTTCATTTTTTCATTATCAGTGGAGAAAAAAAATGTAATCTGCTCTCGACTTTGAAAATCCCTAATTAATCCCTAGCATGGAATTGCATCTGACAGGTGAAATGGATATTAGAAAGTGTACCTTTCGTAAGTGATCCCATACGAATGCTTTGAGTTACGGTCCAATAAATAAGATGTGAGCATATAGGAAGTAAAAGCGGATATCGTAAAAGATATTTTTTCATTTCTTTTTTTTTTTCTTTTTATGTACATTATCTACCAAGAAATACTTAGATACTTTTGAATTTAGACGTTTTGTCCAATATCTAGAGAAGTTCTCTAAGAATCATCTTGAAACTTCGGTAGTGTAAAGATCATGCTATACATCATATATTTCAGCAAAAGTTGTGTCCTGAAAAGAAAAAGGGAACCAGAAAATTTGAACAAAAAACAAAATGTTTTGGATCCCCTGTAAAAAGTTATGCTTTAAATGCGTTTTAGCTGTAGCATGTGATTATCAGGACTTTTCTCATTATCTGTATAAATGTTTAACTCATTATATCCCAATTTATTTATTTTGCTCAAATTTGAGAAAAATTATATTTTTTAAGGTTAATTAAACCTAAATTAACTAAATACAACAAAATTTGAAAAAAAAAAAAAAAAATATATATATATATATATACGTATATATTCTGTATAAGAAATCTTATACACATTGTACGCAGGACATTGAAATAAAGAGGATGAAATTTGCACTTATATATTTTAGTGTTCTCTTCAATAGTGAAAAGTGCTTTCCGAGTATAGAGTTTTGCTTTATCTGTATAATACTTTCTTATTTACATGATAGTTCTCCAGAAAGAATTTTCAACCGCAAAGAAAAGATAAACCACACCCCCTAATGTAATGATTAAACAAAGATTCCAGATGGAGGAGGAGGAGGAGATGAGGCACATAACACGCTAGCAGAAGCTTATATATACCATTATATATTCCAGCTGACAAAATATTCGCACCAAGCAAATTCTGATTTCTATATGCTATTTTTCAGCTATCCTTTAAATAGAACAATGGGATAAAATGGGTTAAGAAGGTATCACATTATCCATGGAGATATAATGTTTGTTTGTTTTTTTAATTGCAAAAGAAAAAAAAATCATTTTTTTAATTATAACGCGTAACCCCAGGGTAAAAACCTTTTTTAGAAAATTTGGCATACTACATTAGACATAGCATACTACAATCAGAATGCAAAAATGTTCAGTATCTGACGAAACATCAGCATTTTTACTAAATAATTTTTAACTACGTAACTGTTAGTTTAAAAAGAATTCATTTACATAATTTAATAGCCAAAAGTATTGAGAAACGTATTTGAAAACCCCAAACAATTATCAGGTAAATTCAAAAAGTTATGAAAGATAGAATAAACAGAATTTCAGTTCTCTCAAAATAAAAGCTAAACTATAAGGGGTTTTACTCACATTTTTATTTTTATTCAATCAATGGCCAGTGATATTACACACAGTGTCCGCTGATTGTGAATAAATATGGATAAAACCCCCTATCATATATATATATATATATATATATATATACATACATACATATATATATATATATATATATATATATTTTAGAAGAACGGAATTTTTTTTATTCTATCTCTCAACATCTTTAATTTACACGATATTTTTTTGGGGCATTCGTATAAATTGCTCAGTTACTTTTAGCTATTAAATTATGCGAATATGTTTTTTTTTTTTTTTTTTTTTTTTTTTTAACAAGCGCATGCGGAAATAAACATTATTTAGTAAAAATGCTCATATTTCGTAAGATAATTAACATATTTGCATTCTCACTACAGTATGCTGTGTCTAAAATAGTATGCCAAATTTCCTAAAGATGGCTTTGAACTGAGTCTGATACCCTACGTGTTATAATTAAAAAAGTAGATTTTTTTTTAAAGTTATAACTCCATGAATATATGTGGTATCCTCATAAAAATTTATACAGATAATTAAAACAATTCTCAAATTCCCATGCTACAGCCAAAACACATTTCAAGCGTTACTTCCCACAGGGTGATCCAAAACATTTTGGTTTTTGTTTAATTTTTTACTGGTCCTCTTTTTCTCTTCAGAATCCAACTTTTTCAGAAATTTATGAAGTATAACATGTTCTTTATACTACCAAAGTTTCGAGATGATTCCTAAAGAAATTTTCTAGATATTTGACGAAACGTCTAAATTCGAAAATGTGCAAATACTTATGGGCGCGCTGCTTATACGAACATGAAAGGTCGCGCGTATTTTTCACATACACTACTGTAAAATATGTATTTTAAAGTATCAGAATATTTTAATTATACTATAACCATTTAAAGATTAATAAGAACATTCAATTGGAACCTTTATTCATTAAAAAGAAACTGAAAGAATAAAACTGAAAGCACAAAATCAATATAAAGTAATCAAAGAAACATCGGAATTATTTGAAAATAAAATAAAGAATATAGTTTATGTTTTGTCATTTTTAATAAAAAGTGTAAAGTTAAAAGTTAATTAATTTTAAAAATATTTAAAATAATAATGTTTAAAACAAAAATAACAAAAAATCATTTTAAACAGCGGAAAAAAAAAAAAAAAAAAAAAAAAATCAAATATAAAAAAACATTACATGAACGGTCGCGCATATTTTTCAAATACAAATAGCAAATATACAGCTTCATATCTTTGTCCCGATGTTCAAAAGATAACTAAAAATAGATCAATATATACTGAGTGAATATCCAAAGATAAGTGTTCCAAATGCTCTCTGACTTTAAGATATACAACGAGATTCACCACTAGTGTATCTCTCATACACGCGCGCCCGCTGGAAGGTTAAGTATATTTTTTAATTACTATTGCTAAAATGTGCCTATGTACAGTTTGATTAAAAAAAAATTAAATTGATTAAAATAAACAAATGAAGAAATAAAATATTGATGAAAAAGATTAATGAAAAAGAAAAGAAAAAATACAGTCAGTGCTTACAAAAGAAACTGAACGAATGCTTGTAAACTAGAAAACAGAGTTTTAGATTATTTGTTAAATATGTACAATATATCTTGGAGTTGTTTTTAAAGGTTAATTAAATCTGGTTATAGGGTAGGTGCTCCAGTGATTGGCATGCTCCAGTAATTCACATCTATCCAGAAATAATTAATAAATAAGAAAAATAATAAAATATTATATTTTACATATAAGAATTTTAACCTTTTATGTCAAACGCTGAAGCATAGGGTGCTAATAACTGGTAAAATGAATAACTAGCAGTGTCAAACACTGGAACATAGGGTGCCAATTACTGATAAAATGAAAAACTGGCAATGTCAATTACTGGAACATTGAGTAGGTGTCAAATAAAAATTCATAAAATAATAATAATAATAATAATAATAATTGTTATCAAATGTATATATTTTAACATATATGTGGTTCTGAATGTCTTTCATACCATATGTACTAACTTAAGATTTCTAAAAATATTTTCTGATAAGTAGAACATTAAAAACATCAGAGATTGCTCTAAAAGTGTCAATCACTGGTGCACTTACCCTGTATACAGTTTTATTATTATATCTGAACTTTTGTTTACGTAATTAGAAAATGCCGTCATCACTCAATTATTATCAAATTATTTTGACAGCATTTTTGACAATATTTAAATTTCTCTTTCTCTTACTTATATATATGGAGAAAATATTGGTTTAGAGACAATTTTTTTTTTTTTTTTTTGTGTGTGTGTGTGTGTGTGTGTGTGTGTGTATACATGTTTTAAGGTTCCCTGAATCCGAAAATTCACTTTTTTGTGGTTGGTCTGTGTGTGCGTATGTGTGCGTCAGTGAGAAAGACTGAATTAATGAATAAATAATTACAAATGGAAATGAAGCATTATACAACAAAAGATATTAAAAAAAGTTAATAAATGTAGAAAAATTAAAAAATTTTAATTTCTCCAAATACTATGTTTTTATCATCGGCAATTACAACAGCAGGGTAGTAAAATATGAGTAATTTAAAAGATAGTGATATATATGATCATATAAATTCGCTATCATTGCCTAACAACTCAAAGAATTAAATACATTTAAGATGTATAAAAAGTGAAAAGAAGTTACCAAACGTCATTTAATGTGTGTTTTAATTAACATGAAGCAAGAATAATTTAAGAGTGGGTTCAAACACGACACAATATTAATGTAAGAAACAATAATATTAATCATTTTATGCATTGCGAAAAAATAAATATACCATTATAATTAAGCAGCAGAAAATATTAAATACCCAATTTTCAGGTATAAAGACATGTGTTGAGTAATTTCAAATACGTCAATAATTATATTAGGTAATATTTAATATCATTTAATGAAACTAATTAAAATTAATTTCATTTTTATATAATATATGAACAGTTATCTTAAACACCTTTATAAATAATCTTACTTTTCATAGTATGCAATTGCTATTATGTTAATTTACACCTACGCTATTTATGAATTACGTTTTATAATCCCCGTTTCAAAAATGAAAAAAGTATTGAAATCTATAAATATATTAATGATAATCATTAATAATAAAATTGTTAATATTATCACTTCAAATTTAATAAGTGTGTAGAATGAAATACATAGCATCAAAAATTAACAGGTACTTGAATATACAGGGTGATTATAATTAAAGTTACGATTTCAAAACGCTGTAATTTTAAAACTACCCAATCAGAGCGATTTGATATTTTACCAGACCAATCGTGAGGCAGTGAAATTTTGTTTGGCAAAAAAAAAAAAAAAAAAAAGTTCCAAAATGGGCTGTTAATTATTCGTGAATTATTTGTTTCATAAAGCTCCTCTTTTTTTTCTTTTCACTATGACTGTTTCCGCTGTAAACACGTATTCTTTTCTTTTTCCTAAAAAAAAAAATTTAGTAAACCCTTGAAGTCTATTGTTTCCTGCTATTCCATTGTGTTGCTAACAACATTCCTGTGTTTAATGAGTTCATTTAGGCATTTCCCCTGACATTACCCTGACAGTGCCATCTATAGGAACATGTTGGAACTACTTTTTTCCTTACCCAAACAAAATTTCATTGCCTTACGGCTATGACGTCAATTTTACCCTGTAAGTTTAATTTTTCATAAAGCTTTGTATCAATTTTAATATTTACGCGTGAATTTCTTTTCAATTCAAAAAAAAATAAAATAAAATAAACTCGTAAACTTTTTTGGCAACAATTAAAAATTAAAATAAATTATGTATTTTTGTCTAAAAATGACATAGATATAGTAATAATACATAGATTGATCAGCGAGAGGGAAAAGTGATACCCTTTTTTTCGGGAAAAGTCACTCTAATGGCTGCCTTTCCTCGAGTAAATCAAACACAGGAATATACATGGATCATTTAGTAGATAAAATTTATGAATAATTTATTTACTAAAGGTGAATGAAAAACTCCAGATACAGTTTTAAATTCATTTTCCTTTTTATTCTTTTTTTCAATACTCTCTAATGGCTGATTTTAGAACTTTTTTTCGGCATCAAAAGTTTTTGCTCGATAACATGGGGATGATAGATCTATATATATATTACTATATCTATGAAAAATGAGCTTCTTCAACTTTTTCGATATTGTCCGTTTCGATACTGATTATTATTAATTTTCTTTTCTTTTCTTTTTCTTAAAAAAAATAATAATAATAATAATAATAATAATAATAATAATAATAATAAAATTCTGGCAAAAGCAGAATTTATTTTAATACGGAGGACTGTTAGTTTTTTTTTCTTTCTTTCTTTTTTTTCAAAATTATAACATCGCTTTCAAATTATTCAATTATATTTTTTTCGGTAAATTTTCGATTTCGATAAATGTCCAACCATCGTAAAACTGGCGACAATGTTTTATCCGTAGATTGAGACTAATAGTCCTCCGTCCTAAAAAAAAAAAAAAAAAAAAAAAGTGATGGTTATTGAATAAAAAAAAATCCCTACAAGGTGGTAACACTTACTGTAGTATTGTGAAAAAGAATTCAAGATATTACCCTCTAAATTTTAAAAGAACATACTATGACAGATATTTTCAAAATTGTAGCATAGCTTTGCAGTTAAACATACATTGACTTCCTGTTCTCTTTCTGCTGAAAGAAATTTAGTGGCGTAAAGTTCAATGGACCGTAAATGAAGCAACAGAACACTTGACAAAATTTCATCTTCTATCGTGATAATTGAGAACACTAAAAAAAGGTACAATGAGAGAAAATCAAAAAGAAAATGTAATTATGGAATAACGTATCATAAATTAGAAGACCGTTCGCTAGTTCGAAAACTAATTATCACAGTCCAGATTTCGAAGCTTTAAATATTCCTCCTAAAAAATACTGTAAAATTAAACAATGCTTTCAAAGTTTAAAAAATGTTTAACAGTTGGTTCTTCGATTTATTTTATTTTATTTTTTTCTCTCATTTTTATAGCTGTCAATATTCAGATTTTTGGATACTGGGTATTATTATTTTTTTATAGAAATTTGAACTTTATTTAATTGCAGAAGAATGTTACCAATGTTTTTTAATCAGTTGTCTCAAATAACATTCCGATGTCCAAAAATCGAAACTTTTGTCTGTTATGCAATTTCGTTGTCAGCAGCTACTAACTGTTTTAGGTGTTTTATTACAAATCTACTTATTATTATTTATCACATTAATATTAACAAATTAATTGTTATATCTATTTACAAACATTTTCTACGTCGTACATTCGATACATGGAAACAGATTTATGCACATCGTAAACATATGAATATATATATATATATATATATATATATATATATATATATATATATATATACATACTCTATTTACTGATTTCTATGTTTCCATAAAATGACACTTTGAAGTTTATGCATTATAGTAAATTAAGTTAATCTCAATTTTAATCAAAATTTAATTTTAAATTATCACTTTTAGGTTAATTATTAAAATCATACAGTTCACTCAACTTTATCGTTCAGTTGATTAATACAAATTCAGAAATAAATTAATCGTTCAGTTATTTAATACGATTCCAAAATTAACTGTGAATCTAACTGTATACAGCCACATGTATATCTCGTTTTCTGGTTTTACGTGCAAGGGTGCAAACTACTTATACTAGTTTTTCATGTGTAATGTATGTTATACTTTAGTTTTATTAATTAATACTAGAATTTCTTTTAACTATTTTTATTAGTATTTTCCATTAATAATATTGAATATGCTGCATGGATCAAAATGTTTGATTTTCATATGGTTTTCACATATCTTTTCAGTTTTAATTTTCTCTTTTTTGGTGGTGTTATAGGGTGTAGCTTGTTGTAAATATTTAGCAATTTGCATACAACAAGACAGAAATAACACCTACTTTACATGCAACATTCATTCTATACCCTTGAAAACGTAATGAATTTGCATGTTTCAATTTCTGGATGTTTGATAGTCGCAATCTCTTTTTAAATTTTTCTGTTTTATTTTTTTCAATGTTTCTTGTTTTCATCTCTTCAATGTTTGAAAAGGTTTTCAATATATATATATATATATATATACATATTGTATATATATATCTAGTCGACAAAAGAGTTCTTGAAAAAAAAAAAAAAAAAGCTGAGGACGTAGAAGAATAAAGAATTAAAAAAATATTCAATACATAAAAATTATTTATATATATATATATACTATGATTCTACATAGTATATATATATATGATTCTGCACTTTTTTCATTTTAAAATTATGTAATTTTATGATCAATCTCAGTTTACTTTAATTACCTTTTTGATAAATCTTTTATTTCTTGGTCTTATACCTTACGGATATTAATGATTTGAGAAGTTCATTTTCTCTCTTGATTGGTGGTTTGGGCATGGTACAAAGAGAATTTTAGCTTATGCTTTCTTTGTAACAGAAAACCATTTACTTTGAATGCTTTGACTTTTTTTTTTCATGCCCTTGATAACGTAAGGATTAAAGCATGCCTTCATGTGCTTCCTATTGTTTTTATTTATTTCAATTTTGATTATAGTCATGATGGCTTTGGGTTTGATCACATTAATTGTTTGTTCTGAAGGTTTTCTTAATTTTTAAAATTGAAGTATTTTAATAACTATTTATTATATATGTGTGTGTGCGTTTATGTCTGTTTGAGAGAGAGACAGTATTTCAATTGTATTTTAATTTTTAAGATTTATTTTTCTAAACAATCTTTCTTCTTTTTCGACTCCTTTCGATGATAGGCAACGGGAGAAAAAAAATCCAGGCGGGGGCAAGATATTTTTACAGTGGTCTCTAAAAATTTCCGCTTAAAGAGAAGGGGGGGATATGAATATAGTGGATCATATTTTTATGAAGCATAATGTTTTTCTCATAATATTTAATTATTTATTATTATTATTATTTGCATTTCTTTCAAAATTATGGAAGAAAATGAAAATTTAGAACGAATTTCAAAATCTAGGACGAGGACATGCCGCTCTCCCTTTGCCCATACTTGTCGACGTCCATTCAACCAATATAGTATATCTAATAACCTTTTTAATTATTTTAATCAAATTTATCATCATTGTTTCTAAAAAGGAATGCGTTATATATATTTTTAATGATTAAATAAACAAAAAAACCATTAAAAAAATTTTTTGGCATGAAGTCTCCCTTGAAAAACGGAGAAGTTGCCACTAACATACTTGCCAACATCCTAATTAATATTCCGTAGTATCGTTAGCCCCGCCTTCTTTTTTTTTTTACACCAGTATATTTTTAGAGGATTTTTTGTCTTATTTAATCGTAATAGCATTTGGGGAATATTACTCTACAAATTTACTGGTGTGAGAAAAAGGGTGGGACTAACAACACTATGGAATATTAATTATGATGTTGGCAAGTATGTACTAGTGATATAGGCTTCATCAAGTAATATTCTTGAAAAATTATTTTATCAATTTCTTATAAGCTTTAACTTATGTTTAAAAATGTCTTCAATAAATTATTTTCTCCTTGTCGATCACACAACCGCCTTCAGATATGAATATTGAAATGAAGATTGTTATCTAACTGGGGAGGTGAAAAAAATTTATTTTATTTTATTTATTTAATTTTTTTTTTTTTTTTCGTTTGCTTGCTTGTTTGTTTGTTTTCCTCTTTTTTTCGTTTGGTGGTGTAGCCTAGTATAATTTTATTCATAATTAAGAAAAGATTAAACATAGTGAAGATTAAAAAGTCTTTAATTGTTCCAAAATAAGTGAATAACAATACTGTATTTAAAGGAAATGTAGGGGAAAATACTTCTACTAAAGAAAAAAATACTCATATTTAATCCTTATAAAAATCGAGTTTGTTAGTACGATGTCGAATGAAAGACATAGAATTCATCTTATATTTTGGTTCATTACCAAAGGGTACGCACGGGTTACACTTTTGAATGTTAATGTAATTTTAACGCGTTGGAACAATAGAACAGTCGAAGCAGCGAGTAAAGCATTATGTGCAAATGTAGCGGATTCCAGAAATATATGAATAAAATTTTGGTATAAAATTCTCAATAAAGCTCTCGTAACACAGTTCTAGATATAATGTTAATTTTTGTTATAGAATCAGAGCGTATCATGAATTATGAAGCTTTTTATTTGATGGCCATTCCTAACCTAGAAGATACATATAGCTTAAAAATGCTGTTTGTATGATTAAATTTTTAGAAATTATTTTCCTAACAAATTAGTTCTAAAATTACATATAAGAAAAAAGAACTACAACAGTCAAATTTATGCAGTAAAAATTATGCATATCAGGAAAAAAAAAAAAAAAAAAAAAAATTAACACAGTTGCCAACTGCTATAATTTATTCTGGATCATTTTTAGCCCCGTTTTCTTTCCTGCACCAGTATTTTTGTAGAATATTTCTCTCCAATATATGAAAGATTATATAAGAAGAAAATTATTCTATGAAATTAATGGTATGAAAAAAGGCGGACTAACATTGCACGAGAATAAATTATAAAAGTTGGCAACTCTACTTTAAATATAAAAATAAAGTTAATATTGTGCCCTATATACATACATATCAGCTATTCCATTGTATTATTGGTACCCGCAATCTTTTCACACCAGTAAATTTGGAGAGTATTTTTCTTCTTATTTAATCAAGATTACAGTTCAAGAAAATTGCTCAAAAAAAAAAAAAAAAAAAAAAAAAAAAAAAAATGGTGTGGAAAAATGTTCGGTATTAGCATTGCTATGGAATATTAATTAGAATATTTGCAGGTATGCCTATATATGACATCTGAAGAAATTTTTTAGTTAAAAAAAAAAAAAAAAGAAAGAAAAAAAAAAAAACATTGATTCATGTTCTACCAGATACATGGTTCAACCATTCGTTTTAAAGGTGTTAGCTAGTTCTATTGAAATATACTCATACTGGAAGTTTACACTCCACCCCAAAGTTATACTCATACATTATACAACAAATTTATCCTAGTGAATTGTTATTATTATATATAAATAAATAAATTTATTTATTTATTTTTACAATAATCGGTAGAAATGTTCCTCATTGTGTAAATTTATACAACAGCGTTTGGTCCTAATACCATACCCTCCAACATTCAAATTAATATTCCGTAGTATTGCTAGCCTCGCCTTCTTTTTCACACCAGTATATTTTTAGAGTATTTTTCTTCTTATTTAGTCGCAATTGCATTTGGAGAATATTACTCTAAAAATTTATCGGTGGGATAAAAAGAGCGGGACTAACAATACTGCGGAATATTAATTAGGATGTTGGAGGGTATGCCTAATACTGATATATTAAAAAGTAGGATAAAACGAGACAACAGCGCCACCTGTTGATGGACATGCACCAACATATAATAAAGACCGTTTGCTAAATATAACTTTTTATGAAATATTGTGCAGTAGTTTTCGAGTTAGAATTAGCAGAACATTTCTGTCACACACAGATATTTTCTAAAAATCGTTATATCTGGTTCTGGACTTCTCGAAATTGATAAATTCATCGAAAAGCGGAAGCCGAAAATTTTAACGAAACGGATACTTTCTTCTGTTGGATACAGAAGAAAGTAAAAAAGGTTTTTGAATAACTACTCAAACTTTTTGAAATGGACCGTAAGAAATAAACAAAATTTTAACCTAAGTTACAAAGATGTTACATTAAAGATCAGAAAAAAACAACAGTACGTCTTGATTTGAATAGCTTTTGCCACAAGTTATCATTAAGGAGGCTAGCAAACATCCGAAAGAATTGTGTTTTTTGATTGATAATATTTTTTTCTTTCAGCGAAGGAATTTTATCCATGTACCATTAGCCGTTCAACTTCTTTTTGCGTTAGCTGGAAATTCCGTTACGCATTGCATCAGGTATATGTACAATTACTGAATGAGGGATTATTTATTTTTATGCAAATTGAATAATGAAAAAAAAAATAAAAATAGGGCAAAAAAGAGCTGCCTGGTTCATCACACATTTAAAAAGGTTTTGGACATATTAGATCTATCTATCATCTTATAAAAAGAAGGCAGAAAAAGCGAACAAAAAAAACTACCTTTAATGGAAGAATTTCTTATATTTACGTGTCAAGGTTGATAAAACCAATAAACATTTTTAAATTAAAATCTTGCGTAAAATTCCATACACACAACACGTGATTTCCATAATTATATAGATTTTTTATTTATTTATTTTTACTTATGTGCTTGCGCCCACTTAATATTCGTAATTTACATCTTAAAATATGCAGTATTGGATAAAACACTCGATTTAGATTTAGAAATTATATACCTTGCAGGAGGGACCATTATCTAAAGCATTTTTATATGTAAATACTTCCATGTGAAAAATATGCTTTATATATATATTCTTGCTTCAGGGGAGTAGCGGTGATAAATTTCATGACCTTATGTTAGGATGTGTCTTTCATAACATGCGTACATACATTTTTACGAGATACTTTATATAAGAAACTACAAAAAAAATTCAGTCGATACATAGAATCTAACACTCTTTTCTTATAAACAAATAAGAATGTTTGTTAAATATATGAATTTTTTTTTAATTTTGATTCATTAAAATTGCCCAATAAGCAACCAAAACAATAACATGAGACTACGTCACACAGTTTATTGAAAATACTTACTTTTCTTGAATTTCCACTGATAATCATGGTAAACGTCTTTGAAAAACACAAAGAAATGGCATTGTGATAGTATATAATATTGAAATCGGGTTTCTATCTAAACGCATAAATCAATAATTTCTATCATATTTATGCAGTAATTTATTGCGTTTGAATGTGATAGAAATTATTTATAAAAAGTACTGGTGTCAGTAGTCCGCCTTGAAACAGAAACACTTGCACCTCTGGTTGCAACTGGCGGATAAAGAGTTAAAAGTAAACGCGAATTTTCCTGAAGATGAAGATAAGACCAGTCGATTTTTCACCTTAAAGAACCGTAACTCCAAACTTTCATCAAAATCGTTAGAGCCGTTTCCGAGACCCCGAAGGAAATATATATATATATAAACGAAGAATAGTTAGTCAAACAATTCACCAAGGAGACATACACACGCCAAACAAAGCAACAAGATTTCCCAAATTGAATCAATTATCAAGTTCAACAATAGCACTGACGCCAATCGACTGTACAGTCACCCAAAAAAAAAAACGCCACCCCCCTACCTAATTTCGCCGTAAATTATCGTAGAAACATTTGACTGGTACCGATCGATTTGTAATAACGTCTAGTTTATAACGGTATAGTTAAATTTTGCCTAAGGGGTCGTCTACATATTAAAACTGGCATTAACTTCATTTTCTTCAATGGCAACCCCTGTTTTTGACTTCATATTCAGATTTCTGAGATCAAGGCGGTTCGAAAAACATACCTATTTATATACCTTAAATCAATTTTAAATAGAGTTACACGTGAAAATGTATTAGGGGTCCGTATATATATTTAGAAAATAAAAATCACGATCTACCACCCCATATGCATTATTTATTAAGTTTCACACCGGAAAAAAATTTTAGAAACGTTAATTATAAAATAAAAAAAATGACTAATTCACAGAACTTTCTGAGTTTGTTTATGAATTAAAAGATTTTTATTGGTTTCTATTGATTAAACATCAAATAGTTCACTTCATACGAAGAAAATTAAATAGCTTGAATAGATATTAAAATATCTATCAAAAAAAAAAAAAAGATGAATGGTTTTAAATTTGTTTGAAAATTCAAAATTATTTTAACTCAAGCTGCCGTATAATTGTCTGAAACGGCGGCACTCAACCTGGTTCCCACGGACGTTTCACAGTGACAATGGGAGTTTGTTCTGATACTGCAGTACTTTCATTTTCTTTAATTGACTTTTTTTAAATATTAAAACAGATTTTTTTATTTTTATTTATTTATTTTTTTTAATTAATTATTATTATTTTTTTTTTCATGACATTATTAAAAACTTTTACATAAATCTCCACAATATTCTTTTGCTTTTACATTTTATAATGTGTAACAAATTAATATGCAAAATAATAAATCCTACTACTTAATGGGATGTTCTAAAATTCTACACTTTAACACAGATACCGAAGTGGACGGTGGGTGTAGAAGGCTGACTACCCTTAATCTAAATCTTCACTTGAAAAGGTCAAAATGTTACATAACTCCTTTTTTTTTAAGGAAAAAAGCAGAAGATAAGGAGGAGAAGGAAAGATCAAAACGAATATAAAGCATATTAAACGTTAATACCCTTTATACACTGGGAAAAGGCGGGGTTTCGTATTGTGTGTCATTTGGGAGCTGTAGAGTGCCAGAAAATTACTTTATGTAATAAAACTTTTCATTTAAAGGGTATTTAAAGCAGCATTATATTTAATACATAGACTATTCAGAAAAAAAGTACCATTCATCTGGTTCATGAAAAATAAAGAACATTTTCTGGCATTGCTCTATATATATACATTCTTGTCAACCTATCCCGGAATATTACTGGTTTCGCCCCTTTCCGTACATTTTTTTTACATCAGTCTTTTTAGAGCCGTGTCAGCCATCGGTGGCTGACACTGATTTTTCCATTTAGGCTAAGTCAGCCGGCAGTGTAAAATATTATATAAAACTACCGAACTTACATAGTTTTAAGTAATTACTGACAATTTATTTAAAATTTACTTCATGTGTTTTTCTTTTTTTTTTTTTAATAGGATTTTTATAGGATTATATCGTTAAGGCCTAATGGGGTTTATTGAAACTCGATAAACATAATACGCATTAAGCAGCACGTGTGGCCTGAATGGGATTTCCATAAAAATTCGCGTGGCGCTCAATGAGTTAATCGTAAATGTATTTGAAGTTAATTACTCTAAAAATTAAATTGTGTACACAGGGGCGGGAACTAACAATGTTACGGGTAAGGTTGGCAAGTATGCATATATATTTCGCTTGATTTATAAAAATTTATAACACATTTTCTTCTTTTTTTTAGTATTTTGTGTTTATATCTCTCAATAAAAATAAATACAATATTCATATATAAACATTTCTATACAGTAATGTATATAAACATATTGATTAAAGAAGATTTGTTGATATTATATAATTATTCTTCTATCTGTATAGTATATTAACATAAATATATTTTGTAAATTTCGCAGCATCGAAAAACAGCAAGATAGCTTCCATATCAAGGCTTAATGTAAATAGGACGTAAGCGTACTGTAGCTAGTTTTGAAATTAAAAAAAAAAAAAAAAAAAAAAAGAATAACAGTGGGCTAAAAATACGCCGGAATAAATTAAAATGTTGTTTATTCTGGTTTTAGTCAGGTGATATCACTCGTGCTAAATAGCTGGATCCGCCCTCTCTTAAGCTCAGTTTCTGCTCATCATAAAAATATTGTTTTTAATATCTGCCGCACCAAAATGTTCAAAACACAAATGCCAATTTTCATATATTTTGAAATCTTCCCGTTTCAACTTTAAAAGCATTTTGATTAATTAATTTTATTTTGAATTTTTAAATTTAGACGTTTAAAGTCTTTTAAATGAAATTTCAGAATTCTGTAAGATCAATATCTATATATTTGAAAGTAATAAGACAATTCCTTTGTTTGAAATTTTTATTCCATAATAACTGTGACTTTGATTTCGTGATTAGGAAATTGAAAATAAATACTATTGAGCTATGTTCCAATAATAGATCTTATAAACTTAAAAAAAAAAAAAAATAATAATAATAAAGCAATTTTTCACTATTTGATTCTGTATTAAAAAACTTTTAATAGAAATTTGATATTTTATTATGTTACATTATGGGATAAATTTTAAATAACACAAAGCTTACAAACGGTACAGTAACCAAATGCAAATATGTCACAACAAAATTTAAACAGAAAATTTATGGTAAAAAATCTTTTTAAAATTATTAAATATTCATAATAATAATAATAAAACGATTGTCGAATGCATAATTGCTGTTTCATGCAATCAGTTTCGCTGTACCGTGTTTTCTAAAACATGTTATTTAACTAGAGGTGTACGTACTCTTGAATATTGAAACGCGAAAAAAAGTGTAACAGGGTTAAAATAGAATTTTAGCAGCGAAAAATTAGAAAAAGATATTTAATACTTTTCGGATATATACTTCTCTTGTACCGTAAGCCACGCCTTTTCACAAATTTTCTAAAACTTTATAATATAAAGCAAAATAATTTTGCATATTTGTAATTAAATCATTTAAGTTTTGTCTTCAATAATCGATGTAGTAAATACCATTGTGATTTATGCATACCAGCGTCACATATAGAGTCAAATAGGAATATGCAAATTTGTCTTTTTTTTAAAATAGTGTTTCAGCAAATCAGAGGCGGGGCTTCTTTTCTTTTGAAATTCTTTCACAATCCCTCGCCTACATTGTGATAACTTTACAAAAATATGCCAATTTGTATAATAAACATCGAAATATTGCTTAGGAAACAATAAAAATAACATAAAGGTAAATTAAAATAGTTTTCCGTCAAATTATATACAAACATTTACTTATAGAGGATACAGATTATAACAAGTGACGGCCCCCTAACAGGAATAAAAAGTGAAATATCACTGTAACTCAAAAAATAATGTTAGGAACGAGCTGTAAATTTGGAAACCCATGTTTTTGATGATGCCCGTTCTATTCGTGCAAAAATTAACATAGGTCATAATTCATAATTTTTTCAAATATGAATTTATTAATAATTTTCATAATTCAAAAAATGTTTTTTTAGCAAAAATTTGCATGGAATATGTTTGGGTCACTTCATTCTAACGAATAAAAAAAACAGAATTTAAATATCATAATTATTTCGGAAGATATGATTTAATGTTTGTCACATTCATTTAACATTAGCATCCCCAAACTTTGACAGCTTATAACTCTATGAAAAATTGAGCGAAATATATAAACTATACCATTTTCCGTGATGATTTGATCCAAAGAATTCAAATAAATTATAAAAAATGGAGGTTACCATTGAAAAAAATGAAGTTGATGTCAGTTTTAATATGTAGACGACCCCCTAAGTAAAATCTAACTATAACATTATAAACTAGACGTTATTACAAACTGATTGGTACCAGTCGCATGTTTCTACGATAATTTACGGCAAAATTAGGTGGGGGGTGGCGTTTTTTTTTTGGGTGACTGTACAACAATACCTGTTGAAAATTGAAATAGGACCGTGTAATTAGACTCTGAGGAAAAAAAGGTTGACTCTAGGACAATATTTCAAGGTGAAAAAAGAAAACCCTGTAATGAACAATAATGACCCATTAAACGCAGTAGAAGCCAAGCAACAGACACAAGATCACCAAAACCACAAAGACCAATAAGAATGAACAAATTCTCTTTGTAAAAGAAGCTCAGAAAGGTGAAAAAAAATTCATCAGGGGATGAAATACACATATTTAAAGAAACCAAATTTGATTTTTAACATCTCGTAAAACAAACGCTACAACAAACCAACTCAACCAAATCCCAACAGACAAACTCAAACTAAATCGAAATCCAGAAAAAAAACAAGAAAGCAAGGAAGGAGGCAAGCGGCAAGACTTGTGACTTGCCTGTGGGGTTAAACAAGTTTTACGCCGGCAAGTCTCCCCCAGCTTCCCAAGACCAGATTAATAGACACATGGATGAAAAAAAAAGCATACCAAATAAAGAACAATCAAACCATGATTATATATAATCCTTTTATTAGTAAAAGAAAAGAATGAGAACGAAGAATAGTCAGTCAATTAATTCACCAAAGAAACACACACAGAACAAACAAAGTAACTAGATATCTTAATCTTACAAAGGCAATAGTATGAGACGATGGCAAAACATTAACAATCTACCCCACACTACACATTCAATAACTTATTTACATTAATTTATTTTTAATTCAATTATAATTACATAAATTTAGTTTTTGTTTGAGAATGAGAAAATACCCAATTTTTTTAAATCAAGAATAATACACAGAGTATAAGCGCAATTGCAGCTATGCACACATAGTGTATAAATTAAATTTCATATTTTAATAAGCCTTAACTTGGCAAATTTAAAATATATGCATATCATATATTTTATTTTAATTAAAATACTGTTACCAAAGAACAGAACTTTATTTAAACAACCAGGAGGTTATTACATTTTTTTAAATAAATAAATTGGACAATTATATCTAAACAATTTGCTCAAATGCAGGAATTATAATATATTTAAATGTAAGTATATAATCCTTTTGTTAGTAAAAGAAAAGAATGATATATATATATATATATATATATAATTTGTACCGTTGTAACACTCAGCAGTCAAAAAATAGATGGAGATACCAACATAAAATAAATTTTAATTGAGATTTATTTCGATTAAAATTAGTCACAGTATTAATTTGAGTACCAATGATTAGTAAAAACAAGTTAAAGTACTTACACAGAAGAGAAATGACACTAACATAACACATAATCCTAACGATGAGACAATTTGCAAAAACTTTGAATTATTAGTAACAGTCAACATTTGAAAGAAAAGAGAAAGGATAAAATCACCAAGGAGTTCCGTTCACAGGGGAAAAAATTGGAATTGAAAATTGGAATTTTAAATGCTGAAAAATAGAAATGTACCTAAAGGAAACTTGCATTTCTATCAGCATATGCAAGATTTCGGAAAACTGTATAGCTAATTCCAGCAATATACAGCTCAAGTTTCTATCTTGAAAAAAAAAAAAAAAAAAAAAAAAAGGAAATTGAATTAAATTAAAAAAGGAATATAAATTAATCAATAACACAAACCTATATTTAAACAAGGAATAAGTAATTTAAGCAATCCACATGTTATACGTTACTTATGTAGATAGTGGAAATAAACAGGTTGCCAAACGAACTTTAGTAAAAAGAAAAGATTAAAAGTTTAGAAACGATTAATCGATTGAGGTGCGACTGAAATACTTTAATTGATTGCATTATTTGTTAGTTATTAATCTCTAAAAGCTTTTAACAATTTTAAAAAAGGTGATTTTTAATTTAAACGTTAACCTTTTTAAAGATCAGTTTATATATATACATATATATATATATATATATGTATATATAACAAGTTACTTGATTAACTCGTTTAATATAAGAAAAAGATAAACGCTTAACGCTTATAACTCAGCATAAAAGGGCGAGGAAAAAAAACACCTTTTTGCCACACTACAGTTATGCAGTTTCGTATTTCAGTAAAATTGAAATATTAGATTTTCATTCCAATTTTACCCTTTTGAAAGTCCACCGTCGCCTTAAACAATATAACGTGTAAGTACAATGGAAAAATATTTTATAATCCATACGAACAACGTGATTTTTCTCTCTTATTCTATTTTATTTTGTATTTTATAATTTTCCTTTTAACAATTATTTTCAAATCGAAATATATATGCAATGCAATTTTTTGAAATTATTTAGGCAAAAATATTTATCTGGAAATACTTAAGGGGACAGTTTACTTTTAAAAATGGAAAAATGAAGAAAATTTCAATCAACTTTCAGAACTAAAAAAAAAAAAAAAAAGAAAAAAAGAAAGAATGAATGCATGTACATTTTTTTTTTTTGTGTGTGTGTGTGTGTAAGTGTGTTAGGTAGTATGACATTACTCTATTGATTAAAAATATTATTTTAGTTTACTTTAAAATGGAAAATATTTTTATTGTAGATTATTTTAAAAAAAATTCAAGGGTGCTTTCTCACTGCCCGCATGATATCTCAGGAAGTATTTCAGGTATGAACTTAATTTTTTTTTTCTCAACCATACATTTTGACATATTGAATAAAATGAACTAAAAATAAGAAGTTCTGTTCAATAGAAAAAAAAATATGATTGTGGAAATATATATATATATATATATATATATAATGGTAATTTCATACTTCAAATTTAATTATTAATTAAACTGCATATTATTAAAATATTTAAAACCTTTTAATTTAAATTCTTAATTTGAATGTTTTGTTTCATTTAATGTAAAAATTATAAGGATGAAAGAAATTGTAATTGAGATATCCTGCGAACACCCTTGATTTTTTTTTTTTTAATTAATCTGTAATAAGTTAATTTTCTATTTTAGAGCAAACTAAAATAATATTCTTAATCAATAGAGTCATACTAGTTAACACACACACACAAAAAAAAAAAAAAAAAAAAAAAATGTTTGTACATGCATTTATTCTTTTTCCAAAAATTCTGAAAGTTCATTGAAAATTTCTTCGTTTTCCCATTTTGAAAAATAGGCTGTCCCCTTAACTAATGAATCAGTTAATAACATATTCCCCATATCTCCTACTTTTTTTTTATATTACCTATTTTAAATAGTTATCTCAACGTTATTTAACTACACAGTTTTTTTAATAAAGCAAAAAAATTGTACTTGGTACCTTGGTAGCTACTGAATAAAGAGAGCACGAGTTCTATACATTTTAAATTTGAAACTTTCTAAAACGTTGGCATCAAACTTAGGCAGTAAAAGCATTTGTGTTATATGCTAGTTCCGCCTTAGTGTTTTCCTTGAAATTATGTTACTGTTAAGTATAACAGTTATTTTTTTTTTTCAGATTATTAGAAATGGTACACTATAAAAAAATAACTATTACCAGCTGCAAGCAACTCTCTGTGATTGGAGAAAATAATTATTTTCTCCAATCACAGAGAGTTTCTTGCAACTGGTAATAGTTATTATTATTATTATTTTTATTATAATTTTTTTTTTTTACAGTGTATCAATACAATGTCATTTTATCCAAATTACGAGTGCATCATTATTTTTCGTTATAATTTTAAAGACATAAATTTTGTTACTGTAATTATTATTTTTAAACGCTTCCTAAGACAGAAAAATTTTAAAGAAGAGAATTTGCAGTGTGCTAAATATTCAGCAAACCTTTACTTGTTCACAGATTAAATT
Source organism: Salticus scenicus (assembly GCA_963930645.1). NCBI lineage: Eukaryota > Metazoa > Arthropoda > Arachnida > Araneae > Salticidae > Salticus > Salticus scenicus. Next base: position 170,327,718 of record OZ005659.1, read on the forward strand.
TTGGTAGCTAAAACAAGGTTTAGTTGTTATTATTATTACTTTTATCGTTATTATTATTATTATTATTATTATTATTATTAAATGGATGATGAACAGAAATTAAAAACACCATATGTATTTGTTGATGAAATGTTAATTAGACAGCTCTTTAATTAGGTATATTTAATACTAATATAAGTTAAATTCTTTTAAATTCTAGTTTCTATATTTGTTTTAGGTAGAGGGTGCAGAGAAAGTGAGATATGAAAATGATCCAAAAATTATTTAATAAGTAAATAAATAAATAAATAAATGAAGCAGAAAAAGGACAAGAAAAGCTTATAAAATGTTTAAACTTTGAAAAATCCAAGTTGTTTTAGTACTCATTCTTAATAATTAATAATAGGAGTCTCCAACTAATATATATTTTGGCTAATACTATTTTTTAATTATAATGTCCATCTAAATAAGTCAAATAAAACAACTACAAAAAATTTAAAAAGTTTTATTATTCGCAAATAGTAATTACGAAAATATAGGCTAAATGGGATCAATGTAACAAGTTTGAAATAACTTGCTAAATGTTTATTCATCAACATTATAAAATGTTCGGATATTTTACATTGTTATTATTTTTTGCAAATGAAAAAAAAAAATAAATAAAATAAAATAAATAAATAAATAAAAATAAAATAAATGCATACCATTTCTGAAAAGTAATTTAAAAATTATCATTTGATAAAAATTAATAAAATAATTATTAGTTCAAAAAAAAAAAAAAAAAAAAAAAAAAGAAGAAGAAGAAGCATGATTCAATACGCCATTCAATACACAGACTAACCTTGAGTCAATATTGTTAGTTTCAATCTCACAGAATAAGGGAAGAACTATTAAGATAAATTATTAATAGTATCATTAAATCGTCGGAAGCTTCCTTTACCACACTGAAACTACCACGATATGAATCTTTAACCCCTTACTTTCAGGAAATAGATATATTTATCGTGTTATTACCCATGAAAAACATGTTTCGGTTTTTATTACTGTAAGTTATCATAACAACAACAACAACAACAAAAGAAATTGCTTTTCAGTTTTGACCTTTCCAATCTCACATTACTGGCCCACGATTGTCTGAGACCATCGCTAATAAAAAAAAAAAAAAAATGAAGAAAACAAACAAACACAAAACCATAAGTCACATTTTACTGCCACGGAGAAGAAATGAGATATCAATATTAGAAGTACAAGACTCTATACATACAATAGCCGCCCTATGGAGTGAATGGTCAAGAATCTGTAAATCTACTTTTATCCCAGTGCCCGCCAAGATTTCTGAAGGATTCATTGAGCAAGTTATTGATTTTTTTTTTATCCTTAAGTCATCGATATAGGTCATTCACGTGCTACGAAGCTTTTAATGCTTTCCATTGTTTGGAATAAGCTTCTTTTCCAATAGGGTAAATTGAAGGAGTATTAATATCGTTCATCTAGAATGTGGGCTAATAGTGCAAACCACATTGGGTTAAAGAAAAAAAAATTGTATAAATGTAACAATACATTTTCCATATTGGGTTCTTTTGTTGTGGAAGTTCGCCACAAGTTCTCAAGAACATTAAAAAAAAAAAAAAAAAAAATCCATTAGGTATATTGAGAGATTAAGTTTGAGCATATCTTCTTTTTTAAAAACTAAGCAAAGTAATTAAGCAAAGTTTTAAATATGTGATAAACCCCTTGCAGTGTTTTTAATACCAGGTATGTAATCCTGCACGGGTAGATCAGGGACTTACATTAGGTCTACAGATTTGAAGGGCCTCCAACTTGTTAAAGTTTAGAAAAATATTTTTAACCAATATTTTGATTAAAAAAAAAAAAAAAAAAAAAAAAAAACTCATGAAGAATTGTATAAAAAAAAATCAAGAAAGTTTTATAAATTGTGAAATTTTCGTTTATTAAATGCTAATTGTTTTTTCCTGCTTCTTATTATCTGAGCTTCACATTGCGCAAATATTTTAAATAGTTATATTCCTCCACCTCCACTCAATTATGTATGAAGACAGGAGGAGAAAACAAAAGGTGTCAATAATTTGCAATATATATTTGCAAACAGTTATTTATATGTATAGTTATAAACACACATATATATCATCATTAAAATGAAACATTATAAACACACATAACTCATCATTAAAATGATCAAACACCAGGAAGGAAGACGTGAATAAATGAACACAGAACCACTTATGGAAATGAAGCCTTATGCAAAGCAAACGATATTTAAAAAGTAAATATGAATTGTTTCCGAAACATTGGTGGATGAGATCATATATAGCAAATATGATCAAAGAATAACAGAAAAAATATTAATAACTACAAGAAGAAGGATGAGCAGAGACCACGGGCTTAAGAAGGGCGAAGCGGGTGAAACATGTTTTCCAGGGGCCCAGTTTCCCCCAAACCATACCTAGTAACATCCTAATTAACCCTTATACCTCGTATGTCCCTTCTGAGGGGACATTAAATAATCGAGCCATGCCTTAAGGTGTTCCTCTGCAAATGAAATGTTATTTTTCTAAAACATGTAACTTTAGGCTACCTTTCGGCTACCGGAAAATTTTAACAGAAAGATTTATTTTATTTAATGATGAAGTAAAATAAAATAAATTATTACAATTTTTCGGTAGCCAAAAAGTAGTAAGTTGGAAACTATACGTGTGACGTTTTAAAGGAACGCCAAAAGGAGTGTCTTACTGTTCAAAATCGGAAAATATGCCGAGCGTTAAGTGTTAATATTCCGTAGTACTGTTTGCGCCGCCTATTTTTTCATGCCAGTATTTTTTTAGAGTACTTTTCTTCTTGTTCAATCGTAATTGCATTTATAGAATATTACTCTTCAAACTTACTGGTGTGGAAAAAAAAAAAAAAAAAAAAAAAAAAAAAGGCGGGATTAACAACACTACGGAATATAATAAGGATGTTGGCAGGTATGCCTAAACCCTCAGCAAGATTATATGGTAACAAAGTAAAAAGTTAAAAATGAAAATAATATATAGCATACTTTTAAAAGAAAAAAAAAAAAAAAAAAAAAAAAACAAGAAAAATTAAAACTTAACGAAAGAACTATGAAATATTTAATTGATTGAACTAGAATTCATATTATGACTACCAAGTAGAAGAATTGGTTTAAAATGAGATTTGAGACTATTTACGAGTTGAGTCATTTTAAGGATATAAACAATTGTGTTAGGCAGCATTTGATATTATTTAAAAACACTCATTAGAATTAATTTCAACTGAATACAATATTTAACTATTATCTTAAATTTCTACATTAACGCTTTCGCGATCGCTGACGTAGATTCACGTCATTTGGAAATCTGTAACTCGGACAGTGGGCGTTTCTTTCGTAATTTCTACGTTACTTATTTTTTAAGTATGTACCCAATATTCATGTTTTTGCAATGAAATATACTATGGATACAAATATATTGATTAGAAAGAATATAATTATAATAGATAATCATTTATTTATAATATAAATGTGAATAAATAAAATTTTGTTCCGTAAAATTTTATTTGGAAGAATAACGCCCACAGGCGACCCTTACTTTCAAAAGAACAAAATCATACGGTCGCGAAAGTGTTAATAACCTTACTTTATATATATATATATATATATATATATATAATACAATTACAGTGATTTTAATTTAAACTTATATTACATATCAATTAAATTAATCCCCATCTTAAATATTAAATAGTTTATTAAACCCGTAAATGTCACGTAGTAGTGTTAGTAATTAATATGAAAATTTTCTGCGGGAAATATAACTGCAACTGGGGTAAACCAGTTTGGCAGGTGCCCAAATTTCACAAAATCTTCTGCAAGACCATATGATAAAAAGAAAAAAGGTTAAAATAAAGATAATAATTGCTGTAAGTAATATATATATATTTATACATAGGACCAACATAAGTGTTTAACGTTATTGCTCAAAATATGTATTCCTGAACTTTACTCTGGCTATGATATTCCACTACCATAATGTCTTATTTCAATAGCCCAAACTACAGTTGCTAATTGCAGGGATGGGAATTTAGCGCAGAACTCACACCAATATTTGTTTAAAGAATTTTTCTACACATAAAATCGATGGTTTAAGGAGAAGAAAATTTTGTTTTGTAAATACTGGTATGAGCTCTGAGCGAAGTTCCCTTCCCTGTCATTGCCATAATTTTTAGCCACCACTAAGCTTTAACACATTGTTGTAGGGGTATTTTCCTGTTTTGAACAGTAAGCTTCCCCTTTTTATATAGGGGTTATCGTCAGGGCCTGATTAAGACCGGGGCACACAGTATTTTCACTTACACCATTATATTTTAACAAATACTTTCGTGCTATAATAAACAGAAATTACTCATCAAATTAACGGCCCTCTTCACTTACCGTCGCCGGAAGCCCGAGACAATGTTTTTCTATGGGGAAATTTTCTTTACAAATATCATATTAACTAATACATATTTTTAAATTCTGTTTTCACATTCAGAAAATTCCCAACTGTTAAATTGACGGACCTTTTTTAAAAAATTATTTTTTTTTATTTTTAATATTTTATTTTGAAATTGCAAAATGAAAAAATTCATATTTTGCAACTCCAAAATAAGAATAAAATAAAATAAATAGTTTTTTAAAAAAGGTCCGTCAATTTAACAGCTGGGAATTTTCAGAATGGGAAAACAGAATCTAAAAATATGTAGTAGTTAATAAGTTATTTGTAAAGAAAAATTTCTTATAGAATAACATTAGCTTTGGCTTCCGGCGGTGATGAGTGAAGCGGAATTTTAAGGAGACAATTATAAAAAAAAAAAAAAAAAAAAAAAAAAAAATACTGGTTAAAAAAATAAGGCATTTAGACGCTATCGCACTTTAAAGTTTGAGAACATATGCCACAATGATAAAGAAATATGCATTGTGTCCCTGTAAAAAGAACCATAAGTGCTAGATTCTCTAAAGTTCCTTAAATTCGTGTGATGGTGACCTATAACATGCATATACATTTTCACTTCATTTGAATAAGGCGTTTAGTTGCTGCCGCACTTTAAATAATTTGAGCCTATAGGCCATATGATAAGCAGTTTTTATTTCTGTCTCTGTAGAATTCTGTCTGTGCTAGAGTCACCAAAATCTATGCAGTTTGTGTGATGGGGACTTAAAACATGTATATAAATTTTCAGCTCATTGTGATAAGGCATTTAGACGCTATCGCACTTTAAAGTTTGAGAACATATGCCACAATGATAAAGAAATATGCATTGTGTCCCTGTAAAAAGAACCATAAGTGCTCTAAAGTTCCTTAAATTCGTGTGATGGTGATCTATAACATGCATATAAAATTTCAGTTCATTTGAATAAGGCGTTTAGTTGCTGTCGCACTTTAAATAATTTCACACTATAGGCCATAATTATACAGAATTATTTGTTGTATCCCTGTAAAAAAACTATAAGTGCTAGATTCACCAAAACCTATACAAATCGCGAAACTGTGACATATAGTAATATGTGCATTTTTTTTTTTTTTTTTTTTTTTTTTTTTTGCTCAATTGAATACGGCGTTTAGACGCTATCGCACTTTTAAAAATTTGGTCTCATAGGCCATAATGATAAAGAATTTTTCTTTGTGTCCCTGTAAAAAAACTGTAAGTGCCAGAATCACCAAAATCTATGCAGTTCGTGCAACTATGACCTATAACATGTGTATAAATTTTTTGCACAGTTTAATAAGGCATTTAGACGCTATCGCACTTTTAAAAATTTGGCCCCATAGGCCACAATGATAAAGAATTCTTCTTGATGTCCCAAAAAATTTTCCCCCAAAATTTTTCTTGATGTCCCCCCCCCCCTCTTGTCTTGAAAAAAATCAATAGGGTTCGTGCTACGGTGACTTACAACATACGTACCAACTTTCAACTCATTCGAGCAACGCGTTTAGACGCTAGCATGTTCACTCACACACACACATACATCATAATAAAAATTGTGAAAACAGACACGGGGACCTCAAAACGTATAGAAACATCAAAATCTCTAATTCGGGTTTTTGACATGATTACAATATTTTCCTTACATATTTATGTTCGGAAAGTAAAAAGATATGCGCATGTTTAGAAACAGAATTTTATTTATCTATTTATTTTGTTCATTATTATATTTTATTTATTTATTTATTTGCTTGTTTGTTTTATTATTCTATTTATTTATTTATTTTGTAGGGTATACTAACCTCATTAGCACTTTGTCGCCGGGGTATTTTCCTATTTTGAATAATAAGCTACGCCTTTTACGTTCCTCTAAAACGTTTTAATATTTAACAAAATATTTTTTACGTATTCGTGTTTAAATTATTTAAATTTTGCCCCGAGCAATCGATGCGGTAAATACCACTGGCGTAAAATACGCCAGGAGCACATAAACAATTAAACATGGATATACAAAATCTTTTACTTTCCGAAAATACATATGTAAGGAAAGAATACATATGCAAGAAAAGAATACATGCGTAAGAAAGTATACATATGTAATCATGACAAAAATTCGACTCTAAGATTTTGGCGTACCTATATGTTTTTAAGTCCCCTGAGTACGTTTCTATTTTTACGATGATGTATGTATGCGTATGGGTATGTATGTGTATATTCGTGTGTATGTATGTGTATGCTTGTGAGAATGTATGTTTGTGTGAGTGAATACGGTAGGTTCTAAACGATTTGTTTGAACGAGCTGAAAGTTGATACGTATGTTGTAGGTCACCGTAGCACGAACCCTATTGGTGAATGTAGTACTTATAATGTTTTTACAGAGACACAAGTAAAATTCTTTACCATTACGGTCTATGGGCTCGAATTATTTAAAGTGTAAAAACGTCTAAATGCCTTATTCGATTAAGATGAAAATTTATATACACGTTATAGGTTACTACCTCACAAACTGTATACATTTTGGTGAATATCGTTCTTTTTTTTTTTTTTACGGGTATACAAAGAAAAATTCTTTATCATTATGGCCTAAGGGTTACAATAATTTTTCAGTGCGATAGCATCTAAATGCCTTATTCAAATAAACTTTACAGGGACACAACGAAACATTTTTTTTTTTCATCATGACCTATGAGCTCAAATTATTTGTAGCGCAATAGTGTTAAATTAAACAATATATTATTGAGAAACATACTCAAACATCCTATTATAATTTTCTATTTTGTTTAATTTACGACTTCATTTATTTATTTAAACACCTGTTAATTACTTGATGTTCGGAAAGTCGAACGGAGTCACTCCGGATTTTTTAAAAGTAAAATATTGTTTAAAAGGAACGCTTGAAGACTGGGCTCATTTGTCTAAAAAACGGAATTTTACGTGATCCACAAGCAACGCGTTAAAAGCGGACAACACACTTTTAAAAATGTCTGTAAATTTAATGTAAATATTTATCCAGTGTCTCTGTAAATTTACAGTAACTCTTAGCTAAAAGTGAATAATCGAAATTCTCAATCTTTATTCTATATTTTTACATAATTTTATTATTTAATTATTTAATTAAAATTAAAAATGACTGTTTCTACTGTAGAAAAAGCATTCCAAGTCTGAAATATATTCTCACCAATAATTATTTAAATTAATATTAGTTATTAAAATGAATGTATTAAACACGTTTTTTAACATCTTTGTTTATTTTTCTCCGTAATTTTACGCAAGACTTAAGATAATAGATTACACAGAGTTTTCTGTTGAAATTTTTAACAGTGCATCTAAGCTCGTCGAAAACCAAAGCCCAATTCTGTGGAAGAATTTTTTTCCAGAATAAATCATTACGTAATATATGTATATATATATATATTTATTCCATTTTCACATTCAGAAAATTTTCAATCATTAAATTCATTCTCATTTTTGAAAAAGATTTTTCACATTTTTTCATTTTTTATTATTTTTAGTACACTAATTTAACGGTAGTAAATTTCCTGAATGTAAAAAATGATTTTTTTTTTTATTTTTTTTTATTTTTTTTAAGGTAATGAGTAATTGTGGTTATAAATTTTCCCATGGAATAACATGAGCCTTGGCCTTGATTGTCGGTGAAATCAAATATTCTCCCCTTTTAAGGCTGAGTAAAGGTGAAAAAGCATCCACATCAAGACAGAGCTTTTACACCACTATTTTTTATCAATAATTCTATCACTTTCAGCCATAAAAGTATAGAAATATATCATATTTTATTGCATATAATCCGCTAGTCAGATAAATAGGTTTTACATCAGCAAGTTTTACATACAGACAAGGATATATTTGTAAAGGATTTCGATATCGAATATTGATGGGTGGAAACGCCTGTGATCTAGATCACGCATCGTCCTCTGCATAAAGATGATGGCTGAAAGGGTTGGGATATCTTGGAAATCAATTTCACTGTCAAAGAGGAACAGATAACGTAAAAAAAAAAAAAGCACAAATATGGTTCTGGAGCTAAAACAGAAATGGGAAGCACAAAATATAATAGTAGGAAAGTTTAAGGATAGCATTACAAAACTCATAGGAAAATTAGGGACAATATATATGTATATATATAAAAGGAAATTATTTATTTATTTATTTCACTTTTTTAGTAAGAATCGTAAGCAGTTAGTAGCACCTATCTTTCGGCCTGTCTAGGCCTATCTAGAAAAAGGTACCTTTTCGGCTACCATGCAAAATTGCAGACAATCCTAATTTTTTTTTTTTTTAAAGATAAATTACAGTTTAAAAATAACTTAGTCTTTTAATTAAAATTTCTGGTGTGGAATTGATTTACGAGACATACGGATTATATGCAGGAAAATACAGTAATAAATATTTCTCTATAGAAATAATGGTAGCAAAAAATAAGAACAACTTCACCCCCACAAGAAAGGGCACGCCCTCAACACTATTTTTCAACAGTTATTTAAATCTCATTTATGATACAAACTCTGTGCTTTCGATAGGAAATTATTTTTAGCCAGTTAGACACCGCAGTTTTTTTTTTTTTTTTTTTTTTTTTAAATAATTGTTTTCTTATTTTAACAAGGAATTTTCGTTTATTATAATTCAAAAGTAACTCTTAAAAAATAGTGGTTAGCATGTAACTCGACCTTAATCAGACCATGGCCTTTATTAAATCATCAATAAAAATTGTTAGTAAAGTTAGAAGTCTGACTTATCACTTTGCCGGTTAGGGCTGGATTATTTATCAATATATCCCTAAGTATCGATATTTTTTTAATATCCCAATAACAATATTTAAGATCTAGCTCCTCCAATATATCCCTTTAACGATATTGCCGAGTGCGCACCCGAGTGAACGAAACTCGAGCGAATGAAACCCGATCAGCCAACATACAACAGCTAACGAGAGCGAAACCGGAAGAAAAAAAGCGCCGAATATCTTATTTTAATACTCATTTTCTACTTTCCTCTAATTACTCACTGATAAACTAGAAAAAATAGCCCCACGCCAACACATATACATATACTTCCTCATCCTTCATAAACTCAAATCTAAACATCACTGCTTTAAAAAGGCCACCGCATGAAAAAAAATAATAATAATAATAATAATAAAAAAATATTTATTGAAAGCCATCTGCTTTGATTATCCCGTGAATAAGCTGACTTTGTTCAAGGTCACGGTTCTACCCCTTCAGAAAAAATTCATCAGACATACTCCAATATCACAATACCTATAATCAGCAGGTGTGTTTACTAGGAAAGAGATTTGATATTAGTCGAAACGATATATCCCTATCCGAGATATCTATTATGGGTTCTGATATATTACACTATACTGATTTCCCAGATTCCCACTCTACATTCATGCATATCGTAGGTGATGGAAACCACAGAAAAGGTAATATGACGAATGAAAACAATATCTTCTGTTTTAGCTCCTTTCCTGCTATTGGTTCATTGATATCGGTCTATTTCAAAGTGTCGATATAAAATGGCCAATAACATGCTTCAACATGTGTTTAATAAAGATCATCAAAGCCGAACTGATACAGTGATGCCAGATTGGGGATTTTGTCCCCATTTTAGGGAGTTTTGAGGCTTCTGGGGACAATTTTGGAGACCAAATGTTTGTGGGGACTTTTTTGGGGAATTCTAAAATTTTTGGGGACAAATCTGGGGCGTTTTTCAACTTTCTGTCAATGTTGGTAACATAATGATTTATCCCTATGTCATGTCTAGAGACTTTCAATAGCTTTATTGTTATTTGGGGATTTTTTCAAAAATTGCCTTCATTTGGGGAAAAATCTGAGCTTAAATCATAGAAAAATCTGCTTGATATTTTTTTTTTGAAAAAATTTTTATTTTCCCTTTTTAGTAGAAATCAAGTTGGGGATTTTTTCGAAAAAAAAAAACAAAAAAAAAAAAAAAAAAAACCGTGATTTGGGGAAATTTGAAGACTTGTTTGGGGAAATAATTTTCGACCATCTGGCGTCACTGAACTGATATCTACTAGAAGAGTTTTTTTGCAAATTTTCTTAGCGTTTAATAAAAAACTTCTGAAAATATAAGCAATTATGGAATGTATTTTTTTTAATATTATTTTATTATTATTAAATATTTCGATAAAATATTTTTTTTTTTTTTTATTAAGACTGTACATCAGTCAGATAGCTTCCTTTCTCCTTTCCCATGTTATCCAATGGGATTTTCGTTGCTTCGTTTTATAAAAATATATCATTCAAAAATGAAGTTTTTCAAATTCTGTTTTTTGAATATTACTCTTTGAACGAGTTGCCTTTTAGCTTAGTGAGCAATTTTTCGAAAAAAATTAATTTAAATATTTTATTTCAATAAGTAAATTATGGACTCTAAGTGTGTATCTCTAAGTAAAATATTTAAATTTATTTTTTCGAAAAATTGCTCACTAAGCTAAAAGACGACCTGTTCAAAGAGTAATATTCAAAAAACAGAATTCGAAAAAGTTCATTTTTGAATAAAATATTTTTATAAAACGAAGCGACAAAAATCCTATTGGATAACACGGGAAGGGAGAAAGGGTGCTATCTAACTGATGTAAAATAAAGTTTTATCGTCAGTAATTTTACAGTGACAGTTTCTTTATAGAATTATATAATATTGAATAGTTTATTACTTTTTTTATGTAGCATTTATATTTCTCTTTCCATTTATTTATTTATTTATTTTATTTTTAAAGCCGTACATGTTAAATAAAATTGGTTTAAATGCAAAATGAGTTACTTTAAGTAACAAAATGAAACTTCAACATAATTTTGTTTAAATAATATAATTTTTATACTGACAAGGTATACATAAATACACACACACACACAGAGACACACACACATTATAATATGTAATTCAAATTTCAATTACTGTGAAACTATTACGAATGTGAATTGAACATATATATTTAAAAGATATTGTAATGATTTGGTAAGAGGATACAAAAATAAAAATGACAAGTAACTGACATTTAGGATGCATATAAGAGTTTTAAGTAAAAAATATTACTTTCTACAACCAAAAAAAGGTGTATTCAATGGCAATTCTGAACTATTTAAAATGATTTTCATTTTTATTTAATACCTGCATCTTAAGACAATTTTTCTGAAGCTTTATTTTTAGTAGAATTATGAATTTTGATATACTTGGTACAAATAAAACACAGATCACATATTAGCTGTGTTAAAATATGATTTTAAAATAATTAAAGCTTAAAATGGGAAGAATAGAGGATAAACTATACAGAGGTATACTAAAAAGCAATAGTATAAATTATAAGAAACACAAAACATTAATTCACTTTTTATGATTTTTTTTTTTTTTTATGATAAAGTTATGGTAGTAATATACCAGAAAATACATGGAAAACACTCTATACTTGTATACTTTAAAATTCGTGTGCATATGTCTTTAAAAAATAACAAATGTCTATTTTTTTCTGCCTTGAAAGAAATATCGCAATATATCGCTAATATCGATATTAACTTGGTGATATATCGCGATATTTAATTTCTGATATCGTCCAGCACTATTGCCGGTCCTATTTAATTTCACTTCTCTCGCTAGTGTTGCCAAACACAGGAAAATTTTTATTTAGTAACCACCACTAAACTGTAACTGTAACCGTTGCCTAATCACTTCAAAATTTAATCGTAAATTTTATACATCAAATATCACACCTCAAACTTATTTGGATGAGCTGAATAAAAAGTCCCTAAATTTGCAACACTGTTTTGAGCGTTAGGGCGGGCAAAGGGTTAATTTATGAAAATTATCTGCTTTTGAAACATGAAGAAAAAAGGGTCATTCTTGTGATAAATCCAATTGCTAAATCAATGTATTAATTTATTTTTCTTAAGTTATATATAAATGTACTAATCATTAAAGTTGTTTAGCTTTAGCTTTGTAGGTTGCATTCTGTGTTTCTGTGTCAAAAACTTTACATTTGCTGATCGTCAAGAATGAAAAATTTGCAGTATCTTTCACGTACATGGCTTATTTTTAAGCTTTGCAGAATTTAAGGTAATCTTTAAAAATTAAAGATCGTTTAAAAACAAACATTCGTTATAGTTCCGTTTCGCGTGCATTAAAAACCGCCTTTTAAAAGAGTTTTGCTAATTATTTCCCTAAAGATATTTTTTTTATTACGCATGGATGGTTTTTTGTTTCATAGAACCATGTTCATCACAAAAGTTTGAAAATAAACACGACATTTTCCATTTAAATTTACAAAACTACATATGGTATATTATTTAGTATGATTATTAATGTTGGAGTTCATGGGCGAAGCTCGATCTTTATTAGGATAGGACAGGACTTTGCTTTCAGGCAAAATAGTCCATTTGAAGATAGTTTCTTTTCTTTCTTTCTTTCTTTTTTTTTTTATTTATTTTTTTTTAAGGACTGAGGACTATTAGTCTCAATCTACGGATTTTTACGATACCAGTTTTACGACAGTTGGACATTTATCGAAATCGAAAATTTATCGAAAATATAATTGAATAATTTGAAAGCAATGTTATAATTAAAAAAAAAAAAAAAAAAAAAAAAAACTAATAGTCCTCCGTACTAAACTAAATTCTGCTTTTGCAGAATTTCATCAAAATTTTTCTTTCTTTCTTTTTTTTTTTTGAAAGAAAAAGAAAAGAAAAGAAGTTAATGATAATCAGTTTCGAAACGGATACTATCGAAAAAAGTTTTTTTTTTTTTAATAATTTTGAATAAGGAAATAAAAAGCGCGCGTTTATGTATTTTTGTCTAAAATGGCGATAAAAATTCAAAAGTCGCCAAGGGGAGCTATATTAAGGCTGTACCATGATCAGGTTTACGTAATTAATTAATTAATTATTATTATTATTATTTTGTGACGGACTAAACAACTGATTAATTTTTATTTTTATTTTTTGGGGGGAGGGGGGGGGGGCAAGTTAAAAAAAAATATTAAAAACGAATGTAAAATGATGAATTTTCAATAAAATTGAGCGAATACATACAAAAAAAAAAAAAAAAAAAAAAAAAAAATTAAGAAATGAATATGGTAATTGTTATTAAGAAATGCGACTTCATATTTTTAGATTCTTAATATTTTCAGAATCTTATCTCACTAGCGGCAGGTTCAGGGAAAAAACATGTGTCATCCTATATCAAATAAAGCTTATATCATTCTTTATTAAATGTCGTCACCACATTACATTTATATCATCAATATAATCCACAGCTTTTTTAACCCTTCGAGAGGCAAGGTAATTCTGCTGATTTGAAATTAAAAGTCCCAAGAATTTATTAACAATGTTAGAGGAGAAAAAATAAAGGTTTTCCCTCTAAGTTAGAAAATAAAATTTTATAAAATATTTCCGGGGCAAGTTTTTGAAATTGGGAATTAAAATTAGGTGGGATATCACCGCCTTTCAAAGGGTTAACCTGAAATTTACGATAACAAGGCTCGCAGCGTGTCTAAAATGTTACAGTCGGTAACAAAAGTCTCCGAATACTAGCAAAACTTCCTACATAAAAAAAGTACATTTAATACAGTTTTGTTAAATAAATCCTTGTCGAATCCTGTTCTTAGTCAGTTTAAAAACAGGATTCGACAAGGATTTATTTAACAAAACTGTATTAAGTGTACTTTTTTTATATAGGTATTTTTGCTAGTGTTCGGAGACTTTTGTTACCGACTGTACAAGCATTTAATTTTACTGACGCCACAAATTCAAAACAGATTTTAAAAAAATGAATAATGTACACACATTTTCACATACCCATAGTTGTCAACTTGTACGTTATTATTATTATTATTATTATACATTTTTGAGCTCTTTTATCAATATATTTTTTATATATATATATATACACAGAAAAAGTGGTGTTAAAAAAAAAAAAAAAAAGTACAAATTGACACTTATGCACACTATTACTTTTGTGCAGAAATATTTTATGGATCTATTCTGCACTTAAAGAAATAAAATAAAATAAAATTTTTAAATTCCAAGTATAATAATTTGAAATTTCTATATATTTTGAGATACTTGTTGAGAAAAAATGTATTCACTGAAATAAAATTACACATTTTTATAGGACAAATATTTTTTGTTGATTTTAAGAAACGAAAAATAATAAATACATACATATCTACGATTAGTTAGATGGTTCAGAAGTTTTGAATTTATATTTCATTATGAAACATTGATTATTTTACACAATCCATAATAAAAGCAAATTACAAATAGATTAATAAAGGGAAATATTAAAACAAATTTCTTTCCTGTTTGCGAATAGATAAGTAATTTCAAAATAATTTCTTACAAAAAAAAAAAAAAAAGACAGGTAAGTTCTTCTAATACATTGTGAAGAAATTATTTATTATTCATTTCCTTTTTAGAACATGCCTATAATACAAGACATGTCAATACCTCAGCATTTCGCTAATCTATTTTATTCAGCTAAAGAATAAAATATGAATTGCAAACATATGTGAAGACAAATAAGTATTACTCAAACAAATACCATAATAAACAAAGTTTTTTTTTCTTCTTAAATAAACATACGTTTTTCAATGTTTTATATTCAATATACATAAATAAATAATCCTTAGAGTAAAGCAATTTTTCTTTATACCTAATAAGAGGGAAAATCCATTTCAGTGTCAGTCTGAAAAGAATTCGGACATATGGTCAATACAGATTTATTACGATTGTACAAATGACGGAAACTTACTTATCACCAAGTTTATTTCAACTGGTAAATGCATAAATCAAGTTCTTAAAGCAAGTTTTAATTCTAGCTATAATTCATTTTTAAATTAATTGCTCCTATTATGAATTCACCAGCGTTTACATAATGAATGAAAGAATCTTGCATTCATAACTAATGATAGGTTATCTTTATAAAAACGTTCTAATGCTTTCCTTTAAAGACATAATACATATGGATGGGATGGGACAAGTTAGCAGGTTTGGATTTTTGTTGTTTTCTATTGTTCAGTGAATGTATAATGCACCGTTTTATTCATATCCTCCAAACAATCAATCATTACACCATACGTGCTTTATAGTTTTTTTCGTTGATAAATTAATGAGATTGTTATTATACGTTGTGGTGTCATTGGGCCGAACTATTTTTTCGTATTAGCTATCCACAGTTGAAAAATGCACTTATTATGTCAAGACAATGTAGCACGCATATATTTACCTTTCTTAATAAGTCGTGATTGTTTAAAGATAATTATATCTCACATGTGCATTATTGTTTCATATCGAATTAGAAGCAAAAAAAAAAACCTTTAAAAGTAAAATAAAGTAGTTTGGCATAAGTAGACACTGCTCAGTTGCCCAAGATATATTTGTTTTCATAAATTTCTACTCCTGGTGCATAATGTATTAATGTTAAAAGGAAATAAGTTTACAGATCACTCGGCACTATCGTAAAATAAAATGTTTTACAGTCGGTAACAAAAGTGTCTGAACACTAGCAAAAATTCCTATGTGAAAAAAGTACGCTTAATACAGTTTTGCTAAATAAATCCTTGTCGAATTCTGTTCTCAGACGGACTATGAACAGGATTCGACAAGGATTTATTTAACAAAACAGTATTAAGTGTACTTTTTTTACATAGGAATTTTTGCTAGTGTTCGGACACTTTTATTACCGACTGTAGCTATAGGCAGGACTACCACAGGCAACTTTTACTTTTTTTTCTTTTCGTACCACTATTTCCAAAAAATAAAATTTATAATATATTTACGCAGGTAAATCTGCAGCTTGCCTTTATAAATATATTATAGATTTTATGCTATGGAAATAGTAGTACAAAATTAATAATAATAATAATAAAGAGTCGTTTGCGGCAGCCTTGTGTAGGCTACCTTCCCTCCGTTTCGATACATTTACATTATCCGAATTTGTTGTTTAATTTTATGAGGGTCAATTTCATATTTCAATTTCCGTGCAACTTTATAATATTTCCAATCCAATTAATTCCCATTATGCATGATTATGTGAAATTTAACGCTATTCTGCCATGTTAATACTTTCGCAACCGCTAACGCAGTTTCACGTCTTTTGAAAATCTGTAACTCCTACAGTGGGCGTTTCTTTTGCAATTTGTATAGCATTTATTTCTTAAAAGTATTCACAGTATTCATATTTGTACAACCAATATACTACGGATATAAATACTTTGATTAGAAAGAGTATAATTATAATGTTTATCCATTTGTAATATGAATCTGAATATAGAATATTTTGTTCTGAAATATTGTAACTAGGGAGAGTAACGCCCACAGGTGGTCCTTACTGTCAAAAAGACAAAAACATGCGGTCGCGAAAGTGTTAAGAAAATCGTAAACTTTACAAAGTTTTTAATTTACAAAGTTTTCAAATTAGAATGACCATGTTAAATGATGTTCCACTCAATATTATAAATGCTATTTTAAAACTTGTCCAAGACTTTTACGTCGAAATTAATCCTCATAATACACATTTATGCTATATTTCTCTCTATTTTGTCAAATTAAGAAAATCATAAATAACCAATAACATACGAATTTTACAAACTGAAATGTTGAAAATAAGCAAGGTTCAAGTGTCATAAGTGATATTTTAAAATTGTTCCGACCCTTTTACGACCCCCTTTTTTATTTGTTCTTGAGATATCATGCACACAGTTTAACAAACTAATACACTGACAAATTAACGCACTACAGACAGAAATCACATCGGTTTTGTGATTTTCGGATCCCCAACTTCCCAAAACGTGTACAAACATCAAAACACAAATA
This sequence comes from Salticus scenicus, assembly GCA_963930645.1. Classification (NCBI taxonomy): domain Eukaryota; kingdom Metazoa; phylum Arthropoda; class Arachnida; order Araneae; family Salticidae; genus Salticus; species Salticus scenicus. The sequence continues at coordinate 170,345,021 of OZ005659.1, forward strand.
AATAAATAAAAATAAAATAAAATAAAAGCCGAAAATTTTCCATATCTGCAGTATGATGGAGAACTAAAATTAATCCTCTATGTGTAAATATTTTTAACCGACTTCAAAAAAGAAGGAAGGTTCTCAATTCAAACCGTATGTTTTTTTTATGTTTGTTAGCTCATAACTTCTGAACGGATGCTCCGATTTTGATACTTTTTGTTTTGTTGAAAAGGTCTTGGTCTGCAATAGGTCCCATTGTAATATCTTTACGATCTAAAGAAAATACAGGGTGCCCAAAAAAATCAGTCCCAACTCTTATAACTGCTATACTGCTGCAGCTATAGGGATAAAAATGGTATGTAAGTATAGCAAAGTGGCCAAGCAGTACAAGGTTAAACCGCTTGCAGCGCCACCTAGTGAAAAATAGCGGATTTAGTGTTCCTATCTCGAAAACGGTTCTAGAGAAAAAAGTGAATTAGAAAGTTGAAGAGTATCATCGATTTAGTAGAAAAAGATAGTTTAGACATTCATGCTAGCGTTCCTATCTCGGAAACGGTTCAAGACAGGGGGAAACAGTGAAATATAAAATTACAGAGCATCATCGATTTAGTACAAAAAGGTAGTTTAGAGTGTGATGCTAAAAACATGCATTTGTTTGTTCGCAATTTCTTACACTATGCACACTTGAGTTACACTGCACACGTAGCTGGTGAGTCATACGCTATATTGTTCAAAATACGGTTACTTGATACTTTTGTTGTAAAGATCTTGGTCTGAAGTAGGTCCCATTGTAATATCTTTACAATCTAAAGAGAATAAAGCGCCATCTGGTGAAAAACAGCGGAATTAGCGCTCCCATCTCAAAAACGGTTCAAGATGGGAGAAAAGTTAATTACGAAGTTGTAGAGCATCATCCATTTACTACGAAAAGACAGTTTTTAGACATTATTGCTAAATATAGAACGCTTAAAGCGTGCAGTTGTTTGTTCGTAATTTCCTACACTATGCACACTTTGCAGCGTAGAGGATGACACGTATACTCTGTGTTTCAAAGTACTGTTACTGTAAGCGGTCACATCGATTAGCGCAAAGTCGTTTTCAACCAACTTCAGAAAGGAAGCTGTTCTTAATTCGAGCTGTGTGTTGTTGTTGCTGTTTGTAAGCTTATAACTTCGTAAGAGGTGCTCTAATTAATCGACTTCAAACAGGAGGAGGTTCTCAATTCAAAGCGTATGTTTTTTTGTTTTAGTTTGTTAGCTCATAACTTCTGAACGGTTGATTCGATTTTGATACTTTTTGTTTTATTGTAAAGGTCTGAAATAGGTCCCATTGTTATATCTTTACGATCAAAACAAAATACAGGGTGCCCAAAAAAGTCAGTCCTGACTCTTTTAATTGCTGAACAGCTTCAGCTATAGTCATAAAAGTGGTATGTAGGCATAGTAAAGTGGACATGTGCTACGCGATTCAACCGCCAACAGCGCCACCTGGTGGAAAACAGCAGAGTTAGAGTTACTATCTCAGAAACGGATCAAGACAGAGGAAAAAGTGAATTATAAAATTGCAGAGCCACGTCGATTTAGAACGAAATGATAGATTAGACATTAATGCTAAAAACAGAACGCTTAAAACGTGCATTTGTTTGTACATAATTTCCTATTTTGTTCACACTTGAACGACATTGCATACGTTTTAGTGTAGCGGGTGACATTTATGCTATGTAAAATTCAAAGTATGGTTATTGTAAGCGGTCACATCGATTAACGCATAAACGTTTTAAATCGACTTCATAAAGAAAGAGGTTTTAATAAAATCCATGTTTCTCATTGTTGTTGTTGTTGAAATTTGTTAGTTTATAACTTCGTAAGAGATGATTTAATTCTAATACTTTTTTTGGTGTCGTAAATGATCTTGGCCTGAAATAGGTTTCATTATGATTTCTGTAAGATATAAACAAATTATAGGATACTCACAAAAGTCTGTTCTCACTCAAACTGCTGAACGCATGCAGCTACACTGGTAAAAGTAGTATGTAAGTATCGATGTTGAAACTTCTGTCCGTCAGCTGCAATACATATTTTGCTCTTTCTTTGAACTTTACGCTGCGCAATTACCAGCGCAGCGGGTGACACGTATGCACTGTAAAGTTCAATATATATGCCTAACAAAATTTTCGGTTACGAATACAGCGTATCCATTCTTTACATTTTTAAAGACTTTTTAATTTAACATATGTTCGTTCAATTGATAGTTTTTTTGCTCATATCCGATAAAGGCAAGAAAAGAAAAGTGACACAACTTAAAAATGCAGCATTTGAGAAAAATCAACTTAAAAATAACTTGATTTGAATAAAACTGGCACAACTGTCTCTCGAGTGGATAACTTTCTAGATTGAGATGTAACTTTTTTGTTCACATTGTGTGCATTTCATGTATTTCTCAGTGACATAAACCATTTTTTGAGTAATGTCACTTTTCTTGGAAGTTGTGATTTGTGAAACTTCCATCGAACGTCTTCTGATGTTCTGCTATATAAGTAAGTTTTCACTGAAAAGAAAAAAATAAAATCTTTTTGTAAAAAAATAGAACCGACTCCAAAAAGGAACTACTATTCAAACAACTAAAAATGAAAGAAAATTGGCAGAAAATGCAATTGTAAAATGCGCCTAAAAGTATAAAATAATTTTCTTCGCCAAAAAACCTATAACACTATAATTAATCATAACTTTTGAAGTCGGCGGAAAATTAAATAAAAATTGATACCTTTATTCAATACAAAAATCAAATCCTATTCAAAATACACATCTCACATTGTTACCTGCAAAACGCAGCCGAAAACTAATTTGATTCAAGAAAACAAATAAGATTTCGTAAGCAGCAAAAGTTGGCGAAGATGCTGGTATCTGATGTCCTTGGTGAAAGAAAAATTGCAAAATTATCTGGCAAACATATTTAATTTCTTTGGGATATCATGATTATCTTCATAAGGCATATCAAGAGAGTAATCAAAATTTTGAAACAACACATCGTACAATATATATGATGAAAATATACATCTTGCGAGTATATTTTTGTCTTACGTTTTGATCGCCAAATCCAAAAGCCATCAAGGATGATATTTATCAAAGTTATGCCAAATTTGCAAAGCAAACTCTAACTTCGTAGAAACATAAATACCGCATTGTGAAGAATGTTCACTGTTCTATATAGATGATACTAATGGACCAATTGTATACAGTGATAAAATAATAAAGGAAACATGAAAATGGATCACTCGAGACAACAGCATTTGTAGCTACCGATCTAAAGACAAATCTTTAAAAACTAATTAAATTTTATTTAATTTTGCGCCGACTTCAAAAGTTATGATTAATTATAGTGTTATAGGTTTTTTGGCGAAGAAAATTATTTTATACTTTTAGGCGCATTTTACAATTGCATTTTCTGCCAATTTTCTTTCATTTTTAGTTGTTTGAATAGTAGTTCCTTTTTGGAGTCGGTTCTATTTTTTTACAAAAAGATTTTATCTATTTTGATTTTCAAAATGCACTATTTCAAATTACACACATGCATGAAAATGTTGAGTTTAAGTACGTTTACTATTTATGTCAATTTTTGCTTTCTCTTACCCGTACACTATTTTCAAAATTGAATTTTTGTTATATTTACACATTTCATGATCCCTTGAATCCGAAAAGCGTGTTTTAGCGGTTGGTATGTGTGTGTGTGTCTGTGTGATGTGCGTCTGTTATCAGCATATTTCAAGGATAAATGACAGCAGGAATTCCAAACTCGGTACACTATACCTGTATCATATAGGAATGCTACACTAAACTTTTCGTTGAGATCAAGCTAATGGTTCATGTACAGGGACACCCAAGAGAATTTAAATACATTACGTATATGGGGGAAATTGCAGATACGTAGAGTTTAACACCTATAGACTACACTAAACCAAATGAAACGAATATGTATTTTTTATATGCGTAAAAACATATCACATTAGAATATGGTATTAAAATGCATCACTGTTCGTTTACAGGGCCACACAAAAGAACTAGATTATAGTACGGCAATGCTTGAAAATCGACGAAAATGTATTTCAGGTTGCGCCGTGTGTTATTAATATAGGATTATATTTATGTGCATCATGTGGTGTGTACATAACCTTATGAAGCTATAAAGGGCTGCCAAAATTTAAGCCTTAACATTCTTTTTTATTGCTAGTGAAAGTGCTTTACTATAATATTTTACCATGTCCAGAGAAGCTGCTCAGAAATTGAAATTAATTCCTAATAAGCATATGGTAAATAATGCACTTTTTAAGCTAAATATTCACCGCCTGTTATATATATATATATATTTCTACGTTTTGAGGCTTCCCGAATACCGAAGTCAAATTTTTAACGTTTGATCTTTGTGTATGCCTCTTAGAGTAAATCAAACACAAAAAATTTAATGCGATCCAAATGCTGTATTTTGAAATTAATACGTTTGTTACTAAAAAGTTCGATCAAGATTGATAAGTTTCAAGGAATATTGAGTGGGAAAGTTGCCTGAATAATTTTAAATGAACTTTTGAATTTAATGACAGATTTGAATTCTATATAAATATAGGTCCAATAATAAAATGGGGGGTTGAGGAAGGGGGGGGGGGCGTTAGACACAGAATTATTTGTCAAATAAAGCTATTCCGAAGCCTAATTTGAATTGTTTTAACATAAGTTTGAGTAGCAGTACTCGTTATCATATAGTATTAAATTTCAGGGTAAGAGAAAGTCGTGTGTGTGACACACCAGATTATTTTATTTGTATTGCTTTTCTGTGAATTTTCTAAGATTTAATTGTTTATTAAAGCTTCATTACGATGGAATTTATTTTGCAAATTCATATAAGACGGCACAGAACTTAGACTTTAACGGCACTTTTTAGGACTAATAATTTTTAATTTATTTTATTGTACTATACGATAACGGTATTATTAAATCTTTGACTTCTGAATATATTTTTGATTTCGCTGCAAATTGTAATTATGAATTACGCAAAACCGGAACTTGAACATTGCGTTCAAATAAAAAACAGTTTAAAATAAAGAGCTTTTAATTCTCTCTCTCTCTCTCTCTCTCTCTCTCTCTCTCTCTCTCTCTCTTTAGTTCCCCATCATACTACAGGTATGGGGAACTTAAGTAATCGTGAAAATTTTCGACCTCGGTTTTTTGACTTTTTTACACGTTTTCAGGTGTGAGGAATCCGAAAATGACAAAATTTGTATGGTATCTGTCTGTAGGGTGTCTGTTAGTGTGTCAGTCCGTTAGTGTGTTAGTCTGTTTACACGATATCTCACGAACAAATGATCGCAGAGAGGTCAGACCAGTTTTAAAATATTACTTTAGACACTGGCAAGAACTCTATTTATTTGCAACATTCGAATTACAAAACTTCGTAAGTTATTCGAAATTTACGATTTTCTTAACATGGGAGAATAGGCCAAAATTTCACTTAAACTTGCATTAAATGAAAAATTTTTGCTGTAGAAAGGTCAGGCCAGTTTTAAAATATCAGTTTTGATGCCGGAATGAACATCAGTAACTATAAATATGCTACTTTGAAACTAAATGTAAATTTTTCATATAAATACGCATTTTTAGGAAAGTTGCATTGGAAATAGTAGCATGAAAATAAACTACGAAATTGAAGCCAATAAAATAAATTAATAGATTAGAATAAGATATCGAACTGAATGGTAGGTAGTCTATTAGGCGAGGATTTCGTTCTGTCACTGTGTCAAGCGTTTGGTCAAATTCATTTCTCTTAACATGTATATATCAGGGATGGAACACGGGCGCAGAATTCATACCACTATGAAAGTAAGAAGATTTTCTACCTCTTAAATCAACGATATTATAGGTATGGAAATTTCTTAAACAGATTCCGGTATGAATTCTGCGCCCGTGTTCCATCCCTGATATAATAAGTCCTGTACAAGAAATTTATGAGAACATACATATGATGGGGAACTGAGCAGAGTCCACCTATGCCAACTAGTTTAAATTTCATTCTGAGATTTTAAACTATCCCTTACGGCTCAGTCGGAAGAGTAACAATTTTCTTTGTTCTTTTCAAGTCACTATTGTCTCTAAACCAGGTGGCGGATCACATGGGTTAATAAACTTGATCAAGACTTTTATATGGGCTATAAACACCACACGTTTCATGAAAATCGTTATATAAATAAGTTTTTCACCTGATTGCCGACATTTTGAAACAAAAGGGTGACTTGTAAGCAAAGTTGAGACCTTGATAAGAGCTCAGTGTTGCTAAATTTAAGGACATTTTTATTTAATAATCACGAATAATTTTGAGGAATAATGTTTGATATATATGATAGATGACTTTAGGCAAACATTACAATTGAAAATTATTGATAGATATTGCATAAAAAGTCCCTAAATTTGACAACACTGTACGAGCTAATGTACAGTCGGGGAGAAAAAAACGAAGCACTCGACGTAACTTCGTTGCTAATAGATGTAGAAAAATGTAATAGGTGTCATTCGACGGGGAATTGTGAGTAGTTTCAGAAAATGAACTGAAATTTTAAATTGGGGGTCGTCTACATATTAAAACGCGCACCAACTTTAATTTTTTCAATGGTAATGCCCCATTTTCCTGGGATCGTGACAACGCGAAAAAGTATATTGGTTGTATAATTCACTTATTTTTTCACAGAGTTATAAATGTTCAAAGTTTGAAGGTGCTAATGTTAAATTCATATTTCAAACTTTTATTAATATCTTCACAAAAAATAACTTGATCGAAATATTTTTTTTTTTTTTTAACGAGATACAGTGAAGAAATCCAAACATAATCCATCATTACTTTTGATTCTGAAAAATACTTTTAATTTCGAAAGATATTAATAAATTCATATTCATAAAAATTATTAATTATGACTTATATTAATTTTTGCATAAAAGGAATCCTAATGCTGAAAAATATGGATGTGCAAATTTGCAGCTCATTCCAGTTATTAATTTTCGAGATATAAAAAAATCTTTCTTTTTGAGTGGTTTAGGGGGCCGCCTCTTATAAAGTTTTGAATGAGATAACGAGTCAAATTTTTTATTTAGGGATCAAATTATATAACAACAACGTAAAACGCAAAGAAATGAAACAAAAATGATGATTTTTAGACATTAGTGTTAGAATCAAGAATTCCTGTTTTCTAAAGAAGACAAGCCCCGCCTTCATCGTTCTTGAAAACAAAACAGTACAGAAAAGAAAAGTAAATGTGACATTGAGTATTCGAGTTAAACCCCTTATTTTATGTTGACAAAAATATGCACAAGTGGTATTTACTTCATCGATTACTGGTGATAAATTTTGAATCTTTTGAACGAACACTGGAAGAAAAAAAAATAACTAAATAGGCGGGGTTTACTGTTTTAAATAGAAAAATAGGTAAATGTAAAAATAGTCAATTAAAAAAAAAAAAAAACGAATGGAATTGGAATGCAAGACAGACTTGTAAAATCGTTTCTTAACTACCGTCATAGTTAAAGGTTTAATTATTTGCTTATTTTTATTTATTTATTTATTTTGTAGGGGAGAGGATTATTATTTTAAGGATACTTTAGTCTTTAAAATTTTAATAATATATTTTAACTTTATATATTTTTTAAAATATACTTTTACTTTTATAAATATATTTTAACACTTTTTGCGACCGCAGGATTTTGTAATTTTGACAGTAAGATCCGCCTAAGGGCGTTATTCTCTCAAAATAAAATATTTCAGAACAAATTTTCTGTATTAACAATTATATTACAAATGGATATACAGTATAATTATATTCTTTCTAATCAATATATTTCTATCCATAGTATATTTTATTGCAAAAATATGAACACTGGGCACACACTTAAGAAATAAGTAACACACAAATTACGAAAGAAACGCCCACTGAGAGAGTTACAGATTTTCAAATAACGTGAATCTACGTCAGCAGTCGCGAAAGGGTTAATTAAGAAATTATATTTTCATAGACATTATAAAACGAATCGTACAGTTCCAAAGAGTTCAACTGACCCAAAACTGGTAACTGGGATTAAAATTGTTTAATATTTACTTCATGAACCCTTACAATAATTTATCCGAAAAGATTTAGTTTATGCGTTGTTGTATATATATATATATCTATATTATTTCATTTCGTATTTTATGTTACACCTACGAAAGAAAATTTAAGCTTTATTGGTGATCAGTACAGCCATAATAGACACTTTTACTTGAAAAATATTGCACTTTTTTCAAAGAGTACAGTCTGGACAAATCGCAAGTTTAATGTATTTAAAGAGACCTAAAATTATTTTAAAAAGTACTGAAGTACAAAAGTACTGAAGAACAAATCTAAGAAACTGAATTCAAGATAATTAAGGAATTGGGAAAACAGACAATCTTTTTATTAATTTTTATAACTCTTTTTTTCCTGAAAAATTTCCGGTGTAAAACATTAAAATTTTGTCTTTTTGTTATAGGATTTTAATTTTATTTTTCTACATTTAGAGATAACCCCCTAACACATTTTTTATTATAACTCTATGAATACTAAAGATAAAGTATACAAACAGTATACTTTTCCGCACTGCCAGACTCTCAGAAAATCGAATATGAAGTCAAAATTGGGTGTTGCTATTGAAAAAAGTTAGCGCTCATTTCAATATGTAGATAACCCCTAATTCAAAATTCGATAACATTTTCAAAAAGTGCATTTAATTTCCTGTTGAATGATGTCTATTAAATTTTTCTGCGTCAATTAATAATGAAATTACAGCGAGTGCTGCGATTTTTTTTCCCCGACTGTACAATCCGAATTTTAAGCAAATCAGTAAATAGATAGATAGGTAAACTAAATGATTGTATAGATTTTCGGAAGGCCTGCACCTTTTGAGATGACTCGAACACGACATGAAGAAATCACCATTTTTAGAAAATGGCCGCTACTTTGTATGTGACAAACATTTTGAGGCAGCTCTAGATTTAGAAATAATGCATAAAATTTCATGCAAATTTATTTTTGTTTCACCTTAACATAAATACTTGTCTACCATCTTTTGGTACACAACAAAAACCGAGTGGCGTTGCTGAGCAGAAATTTACTATTTTTACGAGTAGGATATATGTCAGCTTCTGTGATGTATAATTCCACAAAACTTGATACGTAGAAGGTCCATTATGAAAAACTATGCTGATTCAATTTGGTTTCATACTGGCTAACAAGCAGCGCCGCTATGCTGCAATTTATTCCGTATACGGTAAGGCTATATCTCAACTTGTCTAACGTATGAATACAAATAACGTATTCGATATGTGTAAGGTGACCAAATGTTCTCATTTTCTAGAGACAACCTTTATTTTGAAAGCATTTTTGTAAGTTTTGGAAAATTGTAGAAAGTAAAATATTTATCCTTTTTATTTTATTTTCAGTCCTTATAAGAATGAAGAAATGCATTCGCAATTGGATAATTGTAGCAATTTTTAACGCTTATCTGTCATGAAGGTAGTCTGATACGACCATTATAAATATGTGAGATGGCTTAGACGAAATAAATAAATAAATAAATAAATGCTAACATAATATCGGTGTATTTCGGCCGACAGGTGGCTCTTCTAATTCTCACCTTTTGCTATCAGCATACCAGTTTAAAAAGAATTTTTTCTTCATTGAGTCTTTATCTTCAATTTATTTTTTCATTACTCTTTCATTTACTGTGTACAGATATATTCTGAAAAAAAAAAAATGAAATATCTTTTGAATGCTTTTGTTTGTAGAAAAAAATGTAAATATTCAAATGAATCACCTAACATTCAATGGCGTTTATACATATATATACATATATATATATATATATAATTATTATTATTATTATTATTACTTCATAATGTTACAAACTAAAGAATTTATTCTTTAAGAATGATGTTTTATATAATAAATGCAGGGCGCGAAATTTCCGCTCGCCAGCTCGCCGTTGGCGAGTGGAAATTTCACTGTGGCGAGTAAAATTTCGGTCTAAATGGAAATAGAATTCTTACAGTATACGGTGCTACCAAAAGAAAAAAAATATCGATCTAAAAACGTAAAATCATGCTAATCTTAGGTAAGGTGACCACACATCCTCTTTTTAAGAGGACAGTCTTCTTTTTCAGCGCTCTGCCCTATTTAACGAAAAAAACATTACAGGACTAAAAAGTCCTCTTTTTTTATGTTTTTAGTCCTCTGTCCTCTTTTTTAGATGAAAAAGAATTAGTCCTTAATTCCAAAAATTTCGCAAAACTGGGAAGTTCAATCGGCTGTTGGCTGTATCAAACGGTGAACACTAACTTTTTTCTGCGTTAGGTTCGCAAAACAACAACTTCCAAATAAACTTGCCAAAGCATATTGTGGTTTATGTGTATTCAGATTCTGCGAATCACAAAGAAGTGAAAGTATTCCCTATATTTGTACGGTTCTTTGATCCAGAACACGGAATCCAGACAAAAACGCTCCCTCAAAGCGACTGTTTTCTTCATTGAACAAAAAGTAGACACGTGAAAAAAATCCCCTTATATACCTACTTTAAAAACTTATTAACTACTAAGACTAATTTAGGTTATACTTGTGAGAACTTTTATAAAATGTTGATAAAGAATGACTGTTCGTTAAAACAAATCGTTTCATTTGCCGAATATATTAATTTTATTTTTTCCTTTGCCAATTTTATTTTTTCTTTTATGATTATGATTTTAATAATAATAATAATAATAAAAAGCCTGCCAACTTTTTTATGTAACTGCATGAAAGTATTAAAAAAAAAAAAAAAGTCTATAGCAAAAATTAATAATTTAAAAAAAAAAAAATTATATTGTTAGTGACACCTATGAAAATTAGGGATTTTTCCTCTCGTATCCGTATGTTATTAATTTAAATTAAGGTGTACTGATCCAAATTCATCATTTGAAATAAAAATGTTTCTACCACTTGTGTAAAGTAGCTCTTTTTCAAAATTGAATGTCTTCTATTTACTTATAAAATAAAAGACATTTGGTAATTTCTCTTCTTTTTCCAATAAAAACTTCTGGTCACCTTATACGTAAAAAATAGAGTAAGTTAATCATATTTTGTGGCGAGTAATTTTTTTTTTCAGCGAGTGTAATCTAAGTTGAAATTTCGGGCCCTGATAAATGTATTATTACTTCAATAATGTCTCCCTTGATACCTGTTAAGAAGAACGATATTTTAAAAGAATGGTATTGGGCGACTTGGTCTTGAGAAATTTTATCGACTAATTATATACATTGCATACTGCGATACAATGTTATAAAAAACAGATTATGAACATTTATATGCTTGCAACAGGCTATACGAATTCATTTTACGCGGTAAAAATACCATTTAGAATAATGAACAAATTCAATGGTGCATTTGACCTAAACTTAGGAAATCTGACAACATTTCATTCGATTGCTCTTTTTATATTTTATGAGAGTGGAGAGGCCAAAAAGAACCGACAAACTATATTTCAACAACCCTTCTGACAGATTTCATTATTAAAGTTTGACGAAATGACTTCTGTTCAGCTGCAAATAAAAACGTGGGTTGAGTAACAAGTTCGCTGCCATCTTGGGAACTTGAACTTGTTTATCGCACAACGTGTTTGTCCCTTGATCCTACATTATTATAAACCGCCTAAGAGTAATAACTGTAATATAAAAGAAACAAATAAATAAAAAATTGCGCCAGTCATAAATCGTGACTCCATTTTCAGACATTTTATATATTAACAATAAGCAATACTGAGTTAAAAATATTTAATGAAAGCCTATCCCATAGCTGCCAATATTTTAATTTATTCCGGAATACTTTTAGCCCCGCCTTAATTTCGCTCTACTTTATTTATAGAAAATTTTTCTCCAATATATAACTTCGATAAAATAAGACAAAATTACTCTTAAAAAATAAGTGGTACGAAATAAAGGCGGGGCTAAAAATTCTCAGGAATAAATTAAAATATTGGCAGCTATGCTATCCCATATTTTTTTGTGAAATAGAAGTTCGATTTACCTATAAATAAATAATATATATACAAGTTATTCTTTATACTAAAAACATTAATAATTTTTAAAAAATAATACGTGTGGAACAGGGTTTAAACTGCCATTAGTTTTTTTAGCATTTTGCTAAAAGATATTGTATTTTGCTAAACTATGTCATTAAGAATTTCGCTAAAAAGCTAAAACTAGATTATTTCATAAAATATCTTTATATAACTACCTCCAGTTTTTATGCAAATATTCGTAGACAGAAATTACAAAATCACTAAAAATATTGGGAATCATTATCTATTTAGAACATTCGGATTTAATTTCGACTTTTAATGGTTGAATTAAAATGCAAAAATATTTAAAAAACATAATTAAGAATTTGCTTCATAGATGTATTCTCAGTGCTAGTATTGTGTTTGTTGAAATCGAAACAAAATGTTGCTGATTCATTTTTCTTAAATCACAATATATGCTTGGTTAAAATCGTCAGTGAACAAAACAAACAGAAAACAAAATTGGGGATAACCAAGTTAAGAAAAAGAAATCAATTCTATTCAAAGAATTAATTTTCGAAAAAGCTAAAATACTGCTTATACGTTTTAGCTAAAATGCTAAAGAAACTTTTTTGCCAGGTTAAACCCTGGTGTGGAATAATAATAATAATACTTTTCCCTATTTAAACAGGAGTAGTACTTTAACGCAGCTTTGACACCACTATTTAAGAATAAGAATAGTAGAAAATTATTATAAAGAATTACTATATGAAAATAGAATTGTATGATTTGCAACTTCCTTTTTCTTGTAAAAAAAAAAATATTATTAATCATTACATTTTTAAAATAGATTATTTTAGTCTTAAGCATCATGATAATTTGCTCCCTTTAATAGTTATTTATTTAGGACCCAGATTTATTGTTCTTTTTTCTATTTTTTGAAATATTTCTTCAGTTAAATAAGGCGAAGTTTTCTATTTTAACACATTGCATACAGAAAATGAACTTTTACATTTCTTCTTCTTCTTTTTTTTTCTTTAACTCTGTCAAATAGCTACCAACAGGGCCTGATTAAGGGGGAAGCTCGCTCATACCGGAATATTTTTACAATTATTTTTTACTTCATGTCATAGAAATTCCACGCTTTGACGAGGAAATATTTTTTATAAAAAATGAACGGTGTAAAACAATCCAATTTACTCACCGTTATTAGACACCAGAATTCTTTTAAAATAATTTTTAATGAGAATTTTGCGTTTATTATAGGAGGAAAGTATTTGTTAAAAAATAACGATGTAAGTATAAATAATGTGTGAAGAGCGAGCTTCCCCCTTAATCAGGCCCTGGCTACCAACCTTTCTAGTATTTAAATCTGATTTATAGTCACTATTTTTAAAAAGAAACCTGATACATGTATTTTTGACGAAGGAGAATGAGCCCCGCCTACTTTAACACATCTTTGTCGGCATATTTTCCTATTTTTAAACAGTAAGCTCCGCCTTTTGGTGTTCCTCATGAAAGAAAAAATTCGCTTCATGTGCATAGCTGTCAATTATATATAATCCGGAGTATTGCTAGTACCTGCCCTTTTTCCCACACCACTTAATTTTTAGGGTAATTTTCTTCAAATGTATTTATGATGAAATAAGAAGAAAAGTACAGGGTGTGCCATAAGTCTGTAGACATTTAAAAAATTCATAACTATTGAAAGAATTGATAGAATTGAACGCGGTTTGCGAAAAAATCATTCTCGTCCAGGGGGATTTTTTCTTTTCTTTTCTTTTTTCTTTTTCTTTCTTTCTTTTTTTTTTTTTTCGTAAAGAAAAAAATATTGTTAAATTTTTTGTCGACAATAGTTAGACAAATGATTAAATTTTTCGCACGGATGTGAAAGAAAAATATGCAAATGAAAGTCTTATAAATTGCACAATTTTGCGATTATAACAGTTTATTTATTATTTTGCCTCTTACTTGTGCATACATGAAGTTTTAATTGCGATGCTGACTTGGTAGATAAAGCGTTATTGGGGAAGATGTTTTCCCTCAGGTAATAGTCTAACGAATAACGGTTTTTCAGATACAAAAGTAAAATCCTTTTACTCGGAAAAAAAAAAAAAAAAAAAAAAAAAAAAAAAAAGCTGAAGAAACAAAATTTGTGAAACCGCTAAAAAATTCTGAAGGAAAGTTCCTACATTTGCCCAAATGACTATTATTTGAAAAAAAAAAAAGTTTCGTTTGTATTATAGAACATAACATTATCTCAGAGAAATCTTCCAAGGTCAAATCCATGGGATTTTAAAGATAAATATTAGAGAAAAATTACTGAAATTATAGAAATATATCTTTACATTGTCAAAAGGAGAAAAGGTAATGGAACATTTCCTTCAAAGTTTCCCTATAATCTTAAAAGAAGAAGAAAAAAAATCTTGCGACTTGTAACTGGGAATCAACTGTTGTCTGAATATTTAACAAATAATACCGACGGATTATAAAAACCACAAAGAACAGTACAAGCTCTCCTACCACGGGCACACATTTCTAGCAGTCATAAGAAGAAAAGTCGCATTATGCACAGTTATTTCGTTTCACTTCACTTAACCTATGTTGTTATCTTTTTCGAAGGTTTCGGGACTCAGAAAAATCGTCTGTCACCTCTGAATATGTCAAACACGATCTGCTACAGTAAATTCTTTTAGAAGCAAGATCTTTCATCGTGAGAACCACAAGATTTAGGTACCTAATACATATAGAAGAAGCTTTGCAGAAAGAAGATTATTTCTTGTTCGGAAAGCTTTGTAGAATCTTTGTGACACTAACCTGAAAAAATGGAGTCGTCTTCGTGTTTAATTTCTTGGAAGTTTAAGCAGATATTAGCGAATATTCTCCGTTATGTTTATGAGATATATTTGAATCTGTAATTCAGTAATTTTTATATTTTTAAAGTCATGTGTCTTTGTTTTTCTAATCGTCTTTAAGTTTCGCATGATAATTTCGAGTATTCTTTTGATACATTGTTTCGAGAACTTTTTAATCCTTAAGCGTATGAAAACTTAAAAGAAAAGAAAGGTCTTCAAAATATTAGTTCGTAACTATTTGCTTGAAAGAAATTAAGTCAGGTTTCTTCCTATTAAAATATCAAAACCATTTTGGGAATAAACTTTGACACATGGTTAAATGTTATCGTACTTTGTTTTATTGCGTTTACATAACTGCCAAGTTTTTTAATTTATTCCGGAATGCTGTTCGCTCTGCCCTTTTTTCACACTGTAATCTTTAGAGAAAAATTTTCTTCAATATATAATTACGATTAAATATGAAGAAAACTACTCTAAAATGATTACGGTGTGGAAAAAGGGGCGGTACTAACAGCATTCCGGAATAAATTAAAAAACTTGGCAGCTATGCGTTTAGATTACATGCTACATATTTTTTATGGAGCAAGACATCCTGTGTATAGTTTCCAACATTTTAGTTTATTGCGGAGCTGGAGCATTTTTAATCCGCCTTTATTTCGTACTACTTTATTTATAGAATATTTTCCTTCAGTATATAACTACGATAAAATAAGAAAAAATTACTCTGAAGAAAAAGTTGTATGAAATAAAGGCGGGGCTAAAAATATTCCTGAATAAAATAAAATATTGGCAACTCTGCCTGTGTGCTAGACACATACTTGCCAACCTAACTCGGAAGATTGTTAGTTCCCGCCTTTTTTTGTACATCTTTTAATTTTTAGAGTACTTCTTTTCAAATATATTTATGATTAAATAAGAAGAAAAGTTCTCTAAAAAAAGACTGGTGTGAAAAAATAAGCGGAAACAGGCGGGACTAACAACCTTCGGGTTAGATTGGCAAGTATGTAGATATTGTAAGCTCTAAAAACACCTTATTAATCTGAGCAAAATATTTGTACACATGTTATAGGTCACAATTGCACCAACTGTATAGATTTTGATGAATTTAGCACTTACAGTTTTTTTTACAGGGATACAAAGAAAAATCCTTTATCATTATGGCCTATGGGACCAAATTTTCAAAAGTGCGATAGCATCTAAACGCCTTATTCAATTGAGCTGAAAATTTATATGAATATTATAAATCACTGTTGGTCTAACAATAAGTATTTTGGTGAATCTAGCATTTATAGGTTTTTACAGGGACACAACGAAAAATTCTTTATCATTATGATCTATAGGCTCAAAGTTCAGTAGCTTTAAGTAAAACATCGTGAAATATATGGAGAAAAATACTCAAACACTCTATTCAAGTTTTCTCTCTTTTGTTTGTTTAACAACTCTTCTTCCTTTACTTTATCTACAGAACTGTTAATTACTCAATGTTCGGAAAGTCGAGTGGAGTCACTCCAGATTTTTTTTCTAATAATAATTTGGCTTCTGAGGAATTAAAATTGAGTGGGAAATTTGACTTAAGGTTTATGAGTTTCAAATTTTAAAGGTAGAAAAGAAAAGAAAAAAAGTGCGAAAGTTTCGCACGGGTTTGCTGTTATTTTATAATCTTTTATTTTTCGCGTGAAAGCATATTTCATTTTACGCTAAAAATAAATAAATAAATGACTGGTGAATTTTTTGGCAACAATTATAAATTTAAATGTCCAAATTTAAAGTTATTGCTAGGTTATTATTTTCACATTTCAATTAATTTTTAAAAATCTAATCAAAACTTCGTTGCAAATAAGGTACCAAATGAAAGGGGCTTTTCTTCTGAATCCGCCGGACTAAACAGCTTATTGATCGGACAATTAGATTTTTTAAAATTAACTAAAGTATGAAAATTAGGTCACAACTTGCTATATAGATGAGTACGAACCGGAATCGTCATCTCTCTTTCAAACTGTATATAGAAAGATATTTCTTATATATTCTGAAATATTCGCTGAGGAAAAAAATATATACCGTCTTCATCTAGAAGGAATAAGTGGTCATTTTCTAAATTCCTAAGCTAGAAATGTAGATTTCCAAGCTATGCATATTAGTCACGCCAATAAACTGAATAGACGAAATGATCAAGAATTTCTAGTCTATGCATTTCTAGATGGTGAAACAATATTATGAATTCCTCGTATTGCGAGAAATTCTCACTTGATTTTCTAGAGTTGGGTCATAAACCAAGATTATAGTTGCTACAACTCGCCTCTTGTATTCGTATTTATTTGCAGAGAGTTTTAAATAGGTTTGATCTCAGTAATATGGACAAACGCTCTAGAATTCTATTAGGGGTTTCTAGAACTCGCTTTCAAAGGGGACTAGAATTTATAAGGATGACATGGAACTATTTTTTATAGAGCCACAATTTAGATTCTAGATGTCAGTTACAGAATTTTTTCTCAGTGTTAATATATTCTTCAACAAGAAGGAACCGTCGATTTATAGAATAGTATGCTGTGGTTAATTTCTTCTAAAAACAAAGCAATCTTATCTCTAAAAACATAACAGTCTTTTATTCAAAAACGTTAATTATATAACTTCTAATCCCGCTTTGGCCTACATTTTAAAGTAAAGCAAATCAGTATTAAATATACAAATATTTGAAATTTTTTTCCATGTATAACATTATGCCAGTCAGAAAGCCTAACTGCTTATTTTAATGAAACAGTGTAGTCTAATTTATGTTATTAACCATTCAGCAATTTGTCGAACTTGACTCTGTAAGTAAAAGTTAATTATAAAACGTGTTCGTTGTTCCGGCTTGTTAAGTATTTTGTTGATGGTTTTTCTTGACTGAGGCAGTCTTAGAAAGGATGACACAAATCTTCTAGATTGCCATTAAAGATTCTTTTTCATAGATCATTCTTAATAATAAAAAAATACTTGAAACAATAAACAATTTTGTTTAGTTTTCTTTTTGATCTAGATAATTAATTTGCAATTTAACGTGCAATGGGAGCGCAGAAATTTAATTAATTTTGTTCATAGATGATTATATGTTTCTGATTGTTATATCATTTACCATTGTTTCTTCCAACAAACACAAACATAGTTTTAAAGTAGCGTGTTGTGGCAATCAAATAAAATTTTGTGCAAGGCAAATTATTTATTAACATTATTATTTATTAAAACTATTTTAAATATGGTGAATGCACACAAGATAATTTTGCTGATTTAAACAAATAGTGGTTGAATCAACAAAATAGTTTCGTTAAAACAACAAATTAATTTGGGTTCTGGTAACAAAAATTTATTGAAGCTACATAGATTATATATATATATATATATATATATATATATATAAACAAAAGTAAAGTAAAGAGAAAGAAAATTCTCAAATTTTCGTTTAATAAGTACTTTGACGTCTTAAAGAGTCTTTCAATCGACTCTGAGCCTACGCAAACCCAATTCTTAAAACAATATATTGAAATACGGGGAAATCTAGAGACCCTACATGATAAGAGACTGAACATTGACCCTTCAGCCGATCCGCCATGTTTGTTCAATATGTTATATGCGATATCATTACGCTTTGCAAAATTTCAAATAGCTCTTTACAAGATTTTCTAAGTATTAATTAAAATGTTGTATCGAGAATTTAAATTAAAAAAAAAAAGAAAAGTGTCAGACGCTGGTAAGAATAAATTACATTCTACAGCGATCGATTGATTTTTGAACGAACGTCCGCCATGTTTGTTTAATACCCAGTCTCTCTCTATTCAGGGTCTCTAGTGAAATCTGTCTATAAGAGATATCTGCCGTGGCATAAAAAAAAATTGGATGTTTAGAGAGATAGTCTTTTAATATAAGTTGTTCAAAAAGTAGTTAATTCAGACAACAAATTTCATAAATTAAATGATTTTAGTTATTCAAATTTACATTATTTGTCTGTATGATTTCCTAATTATTAATATTAGTTTGTTTGCATTTTGAAAGCTTTTTAGTAATATATATATATATATATATATATATATATATATTCCAAGAATTGTCTTATATACCGGAACAAATTGCTTGGCTCTGCATTATTTCTGTATAGAAAAGAAATCTGTTATAATTTATAAATTACTACTAAAGTAACTTACAGGAAACACAGTTTTAGTTTTTAATTCTTAATCTGAGCTAGGTTGATACTTTTATTTTGCCATTTAAAGTCATCATTATTCATTTAGAAACCACTGAATTTAAATTTATTAGATAAATAATAATATGACACACAATTCCGTTTTCCAATCTTGAACTTCATCTCTTATCACCAGGGTTGTCACAGACTCGCCTTTTTCCCCTGACTCTTCCCCCAGAACATTTATACAATAATTTTTACCTTTAATTATCCAGGAAACATATTATTGAAGGTTACTATGAAAAAAAAAAAAAAAAAAATCTGATGGAAGAGTCAGGAAAAAAAAAGTACAGTCCGTGGCAATCCCATATGACACATACTTTTTTTTCGTTCCTTTAATAGAAGTTTTACTGTAGTATATTATATTTCCGTTATTCTCAAAAATTTTTTTCAAACACAATGTTCATAGTAATTATAATAAGATACATCACTCTAGTAAAACGTGCGTGTAGAAAATGTGTCAAAGCCCACACACTCCAGGCAGTTACGGTATTTGATGAGGTATTGTTTTTAAAAATGTAAAAATTTCATTCTTAATGAACTTCAGACTAACAGAAGACAGTTGCTTCCTTGTTCTTTTAAAATTTAACGAGTTTTTTGACGTTGATAGAGAAACACAAAGCAGGCATTTTATTTACTGTTTTGTTTCCTCATCCTTTCATCATGTTTCATGAAGTTGTATGGAATAAACGATTGTGACAGATCACCTCCCCCCCCCTCTCCCCCGTCGCCAGTGTTTCTATAAATGATTGTTTTTATTTCAAATAGCGATATCAGAAATATTAGACTTACAGAGCTGCCAACCTAATCCGGCAAATTATTAGTACCACCCCTTTTTCTACACCACTTAATTTTTAGAGTATTTGTTTTCTTCATTCATCGTAAATATATTTGAAGAGAAGTACTCTAAAAATTAAGTGGTGTAGGAAAAGGGGCGGTACTAACAATTTGCCGGATTTGGTTGGCAGCTCTGGACTTAGATATTTGAAATCACACGTAACGTCTTATTAAGTCATTCGAAAGTAGACTTAGAGCCTGTGTTTTAAAACCTAATACACTAATTAAATTACATAATTCCTCCTTATAAAAATTTGAAAACGATCTGACTGAATTATCATTAAATGCCGAAAGAAAGTCAATTTTCCGCCAACATCAGAAGAATTTTTTTTCCCTCTCGTTAAAAAAATGAAAAAAATCAATAACTCCGTTTAAAATATTACAGATCTATGCTTCAACCATTCATTTTAAAGGTATTGATGAGATCTTTCGAAAAATACCCATATTGAAAATTTACACACACACACACACCGGGGGGTGGAGGGAGGGGGAAAAGCGATCCTCCTACATGCACAAACTTTCTTTCCTAGTTTACTATTACTGTTATCAATAATTCACATTAACTTTACAATCCCAGATTAAAAATAACTCTCACTGTGTACATACATTTATACGAAGTTTTGTCCTATACTGACATGTTAATTTTTTAGAAAAAGGAATGGGATTACAGCGCCACCTGTTAAACGATGGATCCCCAAATCTAATCAGCACTAGTTTGTGGCAGGGTCCAACAAAATACCAAGTTGCGTTAAATTTCGTTCATTGGTTCGTGAGATACGGCGTCCACAAAATTTGTAATACACACACAGAGACAGACATTTTCTAAAAGCAGACGAATCTTGTTCAGGACATCCTAAAACGTGTAAGTCCACCGCCCAAGCAGCACAGAAACGTTCTCTGAACGTTCAAAAATTGTTCTGCAAACACGTTCTAAGAACGTTCACTTTTAACGTGTTATAGACGTCTATTTGTCCATCTTGAAGACGTACAATAGTACGGTTCAGAGAACGTTCAATGAACGTGTAGCAATCACCATCGGTGTTATAGAAACGTTCTGAGAACGTTCTACGTATACGGTCTCAGAACGTTCTAAACGTTTTTAGAACGTTTTCAAAACGTTATACACATTTTCAGAACGTTCTAGAAAACGTACTGTAAACGTTCTAAAATAGTGTAGTCAAAAATAAATAAATAAATAAATAAATAAAAAAGTGTGACGTCATTATAAAAAATCACCTCAGTACGGGCGTTTAGAAGTAAAAAGAAGCTGATGACGAATAATGATACAACACATGAACAGTGATATGAATTTTTTTTCAATTCAAATAATGTTTGAGAAATTTTAACATACTTGCTATTCCTTTAATTTTAACGTATATGCATGAAAAATTCTATATTCTATGACAGTTTTCCCTAAAAAGTGTCATAACGTCTTTTTATCCGTTAAAAAATTTCTTAAATCTTTGCATTTTTTAAAAATTTCTTTTTTCCCCCTAATCTGAAGATAATGAAGTTATAGTATTAATTTAAAAACTTTGAATAAACACAATGAAATGCAAGAACTCGCACCAACTGTTTCGCGTCAAAAGAAGACACAACCCTTCATCGGGCGAACAATGTAGGCGCGAGAACTGCAAACAAGCACGTTGAGTGTGTTGAATGCGTTGCCGCTTTGTTTGTAGCAGCCGTGCTTTGTTTGTCGCAGCCGTGCTTTGTTTGTAGCAGTCGCGAGTTCTTGCATTTTATGGTGTTTATTCAAAGTTTCGTAATTAATACTATAAAGCATTATCTTCAGATTAGGGGAAAAAAGAAATTTTTTAAAAATGCAAAAATTTAAGGAATTTTTTAAGGGATATAGAGACGTTATGACACTTTTTGGGAATTACTGTCATAAAATATGGAGTTTTTCATACATATACGTTGAAATTAAAGGAATAGTAAGTATGTTAAATTTTCTCAAACATTATTTGAATTTAAAAAAAAAAGTAATTTATATCCCTGTTGCTGTGTTGTATCATTATTCTTCATCTGCTATGTACAACTAAACTCTTGAATTATTTTGCTTGTTTTAATCCTTGTGATTCCGAATGCGTCATCCTATGATTAATGTTTGTTTTTCATGGTTGTTTTCTGTTTGATTCTCTGATTTCTTGAACTAAATAATTTATTCCAATTTATTCTTCATTTTTAACTTCAATTAATTTCTTGTACGATAGGGTGCCCGCTAGCAATTTCCTATTATAGCTGCTAACGAACGAAATCGTACATTGGTGCTCAACGACGAAAAAGGTCACCCCTGACGAGGTTTTTTTTTTTTTTTTTTTTCTACCGTTATAAGCTTTTCCTTAAAAAAAAAAATGTTTAAAATGATGTCTTAATTTTTTATTTCCTCGTTGCTTGTTTGTATCTTTTGATTTGAGTTTCATGTGGTTTTTACGCACCGGCAAAATTATTAAAATTGCAACTAACAGTATAGGAATTAATTTATGATTAGACTGAAGTTAAATAAAATAAAAATAAATAAATAAAAAATAAATGTTTCAATAAATCACAATCAGTCTCCCCAGGTTATTTAAATTTCTTGTAATTTCCTTCTCATTGTTCTATGTGGTTTCAGTGATCTTATATCTGCTGCTTGGCTTTAACTAAGATTAAAAATTCATTTATACTAATTTTTTTTTTAAATACAGGGTGCAAAGCATAGTCACGAGAATGCCTTTATCTCCGCAACTATTGGTCGCAAATATATAGTTTCAGTTACAAAATGTTTTTAAAAATATGAGCACTTACATTTTGCTTACTTTTTTTTTTTTTTTTTTGTAAATACATTTTCTTATTGGAGGACATCTGAGACCAATTGTTGCGCAAATAAAGGCCTGCTCTCGACTTTGCCCCCTGTATATTCTAAACATTTCTGGGTACTACTTTGTAAGTCCATGGATAGTTTATAAATATATTTGAATGCTGAAGTTCATAGAAAGTTTTAATATTCCAACATAAAAAATAATTTCGAAAATGAATGTACCAATACACCGCTAAAATAATATATAATTGAGTTTAGAATATATTGTTAATTTATAATAATAAGAAATTGAAACGAAAAATTAAAAATTAAAAATTAGTTAGAAGGAAGAAATTTAAAAAATTTCCAAATACTTAAATATATAAATATTTTTTTAATCAAAATATTTTTCTAAAATATTTAACATACTTCATATTTATAAATTTCAGTGCAAGTGTGTATACATATTTTCAGTTTACAGCAGCAGTTTACAAAAATGATGTTTGCAGGTATTTAAATTTATTCCACATGGCAATGTAATTGGTATTCTTCAAATGTTTAAATTTCTTTAAATTGAGTCAACGCAATTTTTATTAATTTGATGTAATTATGCTATCATGGCATATTAAATAATTAATAAATGTAAATATTATTATTATTAATAAATAATATAGTAAGTATATTATTTATAATTAATATATTATTTCTTAGTATATCATTTATTTACTTATTAATATCGTCTTTTTTTTTTTTTTTTTAATTTTTAAAGCAGAATATGTTTTTTTATAAAGATGTGGAATAAAATTGAATTGAATCTTTGTTTTATTATGCAGTTAAACAAGTTGATATATTTTATTTAATAAATTACAGTAAAGAGATATTTAAAATTATAAGTCGGTGAAACTTAGGATATTATTTTAAAAATATGTAATTTGCATAACCTAGATTATATATATGATCATATAAACATTAAATAAATACTTCAGAATTTAAAAAGGAAAAAAAGAATTACAAATCTTCTTAATTTTCTTCATAAACCTTACAAAAGTTTCTTAAAACTTTCTTAATTTTCTTTCAAGAAAACACCCTTGCAACTAGCATTTTAAAATACACAATGACCAGTTTGCAAGAGCATTCACTTAAAATTTACTCTCATCTTTTAAACTCTTTATGTTACTTCATTCAGAAGCATAATAACCAAAAATAGTCATTTTAACAATTTCCATCTCAGAAGACTAAATTAATAAAATGAATCCATAATTTCTAAGCGGTTTTCTGTAACTGGAACAGTTTTTTCTGCTATAAAACGCTGCTTACAAGTATCAAAAGTTAGTCTTAAGAACTTACGCAGATATGAAAATGATTGTTTAATTGATATTAAAATAAGACTTTAATAAATAGAACATAGAGAATATTACAGGTTAAAAATATTACATTTTTACCTTTTCTAAAGCTTATCCAAGTCATTATAACGCGAAAACTCAAAACTGAACAAAACAGATTACATGTTTTAAAATTACCGCTTCATACATAACGACACGACATTCCCAAGACCTGGCGCTGGCGTTTGTTTGACTTTGCACGGTCAGCGAGAATTAAATAAATGCAATCCACAGATGTCAATTTCATCTGCTCTTCCCTTCTTACATCCGGAATAATCATGTTTCAAAGTTCAACATTTGAAACAGAAATTTATTAAGCATTTATAGCTGTAGAAAACATATAGTTTTTTTTTTTTTTTTTTTAAGGAAAAATGGAGCTGAGTTAAACAATTATTTAAATTTTTATAAAGTATTTGAAAAACTTATGAGATCACTTTATTTTTCCATTTTAAAATCTCGAATTAAACGGAAAAGCATATTTTGTTTTAGTGTATATTTCAGTATTGAACAAAATATTCAGTGAAAGGATCAGAAATGGCATACACTTTATTTTTTCTGTATACATAAAAAGAACGCAATGGATGCATGGAAATTTTCGGGGTTTTAACACTCCTTGAGACGCCCTCGATAGGATTCGACAATTTTTAGAACTTGTTTGAGCATCTTAATAAAATTTTGTGGAAATTGCATCTGAAGAATCAGTGTATAGAATTTAACCTAACTTGATATTTAGTCGAACTTTTATTTAAACTAGCCCTGATTAATTTTTGGAATATATGACCTAATAGGTGCTCAGCTATTATGTAATGCCCCCCCCCTCCATGTAACGGAGGGCAGTATCTCAGTTTCTATTGAATAAAACTGCACCAAACTTGATATGTGAGATAGATATTATGTTAAACTATGGTGATCTAATTTGAGCATATATTGATTGAGAGGTGGCACTAATGTGCTGTAACTCAATCCCGTTTAAAGGAAAGCAATATCTCAGATTATTATTATTATTATTATTATTATTATTATTATTATTATTAAAAATTCACTAACATGAGTATGTGAAATATATATTATGAAAAACTATGATAATTCAGTTTGGATATATATCGGCCGATATAGTACTCTTTATTATGCAATTTTTCCAGATAGCTATACCTCAGCATGTGTTAGTGAAATCTGCAACAAATTTAATATGTAAAATTTTAATTTTGAGATACAGTGTTTATTAAATTTTTGTTCATGTTAACTGGTCAAGTGGCGCTGTTATATAGAATGTTACAGAATAAAGTAGTGCGATGGGTAGAAGATTTATTTTAAACAGTTTAATTAAAAGAGAATGGCTACGTAAAATGTTCATCTATTAAGAAAATAATTTTTGAAATATATATTAAATAATTTTCTTTTATTAAAATTTATTAAATAAAATTTGGATTTAAAAATAAAAAATAAATAAAATAAGAAGAATCAAAGAGAGTAATGATTTAAAAACATTGTCAATATTGATAATTTACCAGTAACATTCAAACTTAAATAGAATCACAAATAAAATATAATAAAAGTTTAAAATTATGCTTAAAGAAAGAAAGAAAAAAACTCATTTCTGTAACTTCCCGATGAGTATTAGTGACCGCGAGGTTCTACTCTCGAACCTTACAGACGGGAAGTGTTGGTTTCGATTCCTGGTCGCGCTCGTCGACATAGGTTTTCGGAGTTTTCCGGGATTTTCTTTGAAACTCGCATAAATAAGGGTTAGGCATTCTTAGAATGATTTCCACGGGGGACACACCATCCAGACCTAGGACCCTCGTGTAGTTAGTTTGTTTTAATCTTAACACCAACATTCAATGAATATTACGAAATCAAAACTGAATCAGGGCATTTTGTCCTATTCGTAATAATCTCACTGAGACAGAACGTTTTATGACGGTGTTACATTTAAACGTTTTGTATAGAGCTGAAATTGTACGTTTTATGGAAGGTACAATGCACACTTTTTTTGAACGTTCTAAATAATACAATTTTTGAACGTCTAATGGAACGTTCTTTTGACACGAAACACGGTGTTTGAACTATTGTAACCGTTATTAGACGTACAAAGAACGTTCCGGTGCTACTTGGGCGAAAACTGGAGTTCGAAAATGTTTACGAAACCAATAGTTTTTCTATATATACAGATAGAAGAAAGTAAAAATTTAAAAAAAAATGTCTTTTCCCACCTAAATGGTTGATCTTTTTTTTTCTTTGAAACTTCGGTATTAATTATGTGTGTATTACTGAATGTTCATAATCGTACTTCAAATAGAGATTTCTGAAACATAGCTACCAACTTTTATAATTTTTTAATTAGATTTATCACCACCATTTTTTTAGTGATTTTGTCACATACGTATTCTACGATTAAATAATCTGAAAACAATTATAAAAATTTTCCGATAAAAAGTTTCCCTTGAAAAACGGGAGATTTGTTACTTGTGCTGAAGTATTAGGCACAGACATTTCTAATGCACACGTACTTTGTAGCTGAATAATAATAATAATAATAATAAAAATAGACCAAGAAATGGTATTTTAAAACCACTAGTGCATTAATTGCATTATTTAATCCTTAAACGAATGCAAAAATACAAATTCGGGGATGCGGTTTTGGCTCAGAATTCTTGCCATTATTTACGAAAAAATATATTCTTGTTAAATGTACAATCTGGATTCTTACCACAATTTGTGAAAAATTTCTTTTTTCTTGCTAAATTACCAGTCTAATAAGAAAAAGAATTTTTTTCTTTCAAATGTGGTAAAAATTCTGTGTATATATTTATATGTAGATATATAGATTTGATAATTTTAGTAAAAAATTAGTAGGGTGTGTTTCAATTGGTTCAACTAAATTGGTTCAATTGTTAAAAATTGATTCAATTTTCAACAAATTTCAGTGAGATGTTTATTATTACTTTTTAAATAGATTCTTGTTTTATTTAAATCATATTTTTCGTTTACTTTTTATTTACCTTTTTTTACTTCCTAATGAAATAGTTCGATCTCATAACAGCTTCAAAATTGAATGGGTTAAGGCTCACGTAGGCATACTAGGGAATGAAGAGGCTGATAAATTAGCAAAACTGGCAGCCGATAATGCAAACAATAAAGAACAATACTACTTAGAAAAACCAATCTCATACTTAAAGAAAAATCTCAAAAAGCTTACTATGGACCAATGGCAGTTCGAGTGGGACTACGGGGACACGGGCAGGCTAACTCACAGATACTACCCAACAGTAAACACAAAGACTCTAGTTAGCTGCAAGCTTCTGTCACAAATATACACGGGCCATGGGGCATTTCCGGCCTATCTTCATCGGTTTAAGAGGAAGAAGAGCCCGGATAGCGCCTGTGGCGAGCTAGGAACATCCTTACACTACATACTAGCCTGTCCGCAAACGGAAAACCTCCATCTGGCCAAAATCACGCAGGACAATGAACAACTCTGGTATAAACAACTAGCCAACAATAAACACGTACAGAACAAGGCAAAACACATAGTCAGTTGGATCACAAACAACATTGACGACATTTCACAGTGATCAAAAGCCAACATCTCGAGCAGCAGGAACCAGCCACGTACTGTCAAAACACGAAGAAGAGGACCTGGCGGATTTTTATTTACTAGATCAGGGGACTTTTTGTTTATTTTTGGTCATGATCGTGGTCCATGAAGTTAAAGCGGCGGGTACCTATACAGTCTGAGCCCCGGTAAAAATAAAAATGTAAAATCAGAAAATCTAGAAATTAAAAAAAAAAAAAGTAAAAAAAAAAATAATAAATAAATAAAAATGCAAAAAAAAAAAAAAAAAAATTAAAAAATGTAAACGGTTCTTGGCGTATAAGTCCGTAAGTCCGCGCCACGCCCATGAATGTTTATTTTATTTTAATTTTAATTTTTTTTATTACTTCCATTAGTGTATGAATTTAATTACTTACTTACTTTAATTAATTTATTTTTTTATTCTATATTATTATTATTATTATTATTATTATTCTATTTTTTTTATTTAGTTTATTTTTATCATTTTTATTTTTTATTATTTTTATTTTATTTATTTTAATCTTTTTTTTTTTTTTTACGAGGGTGTGGCGGTGTCTGGTCCTCGTTAATCTGTGCTGCACCGTCAAGTGCTCGATGGGGTCGTTTAGCAGTCGTCGGGCTACCAACGCGGGGAACCATCCCCCCGTGGTGGATCAAAATTGCGATGGTCCCCCATTCGGCCTCCCTGCGCATAGTAATTTCTCCCCCAATTAGGATTATTTAGGCCTTGCCACTTCAAAAACTTCAAAATTTTCGCTATGCGCCCAAAACTATCTTCCGTCCCAGTGGTTTCACGTAATTATTATATATATATATATATATATATATATATAATCTCATTGTTCCTTCCTCGTTCAGCTTGTCTTTCTCAATTCTTAAGTGTTGTCCCCTTCCCCTGTTCAAATGGCCTCCTCTTTTGGCTTTAATTATTGTGAGCACAACTAACTTTAGCGGCTTCCCCAGCGTTTTTTTTTTTTTCCTCCCTCCCTGCCTAAATTCAAAATTGTTTTAATTTTGCTTAATTCCGGTTATTTCGACTCTCAGTTAGTAAGTGCACTTATTCCAAATTCCATAACTTCCTGGAGCGTCTCTGTGCGTTTCCACCGTAGCTATCTTGGAGGGTGTGGTGTACAAATCAAGCTGTGTCTCCAAAGCAGAAGTCGATACCCTGCAATTCCTGAGCTTTGGCGTCCTAGTCACATTGCTGCTCAGCAGCTTCCACGCGGAGATCCGGCGATTTATTCGCTCCGGCGGACGGCATCCAACCCGTTAAGCTTGGCCGAGCCCAGGCAGGCAGGGGCCGTCCAAAAGTTTCAAAGGAGTATGGTAAACTTTAGCGGCTCCCCCAGCATTTTTTTTCTCCCTCCCTGCCTAAATTCAAAATTGTTTTAATTTTGCATAATTCCGGTTGTTTCGACTCTCAGCTAGTAAGTGCACTTTTTCCAAATTCCTTAACATCCTGGAGCGCGTCTGTGCGTTTCCACCGTAGCTATCTTGGAGGGTGTGGTGTACAAATCGAGCTATCTCTCCAAAGCAGAAGTCGATACCCTGCAATTCCTGAGCTTTGGCGTTCTAGTTACATTGCTGCCCAACAGCTTCCTCGCGGAGTTCTTTCGATTTATTCGCTCCGGCGGACGGAATACAACCCGTTAAGCTTGGCCGAGCCCAGGCAGGCAGGTCCAAAGGCTTCAAAGGAAGTATGGTAATCCCGATTTGCGAAATAGATTTTATATCTTGCATAGCTCAGAAACGAATGATCGTGGAATGTTGCAATATGAGTGACTGTCATGATGTCTAGTTGTACACTTGCAACTTTGGTTTAAATATGAGCTCCCATTTCAGAGATATAACCGATTTTACACGATTTTTCGTGGCGTCTGTATCTACAGTCGGGGAAGAAAAAGAAAAAAAAAAAAAAAACGCAACACTCAACGTAACTTCGTTGCTAATCGATGTAGAAAAATGCAATAGGTATCATTCGACGGGGAATTGTGAGTAGTTTCAGAAAATGAACTGAAATTTTGAATTGGGGATCGTCTACATATTAAAACGCGCACCAAATTTGATTTTTTTTTTTTTTTTTTTTTTTTTTTTTTTTCAGTGGCAATGCCCCATTTTTATTTTATATTTGAATTCCTGGGATCGCGGTAACGCGAAAAAGTATATTGGTTGTATATTTTACTTATTTTTTCACAGAGTTATAAGCGTTCAAAGTTTGAAGGTGCTAATATTAAATTCATATTTCAAACTTTTATTAATATCTTCACAAAAAATAACTTGATCGATATATATATATATATATATATATATATATATATATATATATTACGAGATACAGTGAAGAAACCCACATTACTTTTGATTCTGAAAAATATTTTTAATTCTGAAAAGAATTAATAAATTCATATTCATAAAAATTGTGACCTATATTAATTTTTACATAAAATGAATCCTAATGCTGAAAAATATAGGTGCGCAAAATTGTAGCTCATTGCAGTTATTAGTTATCGGGATATAAATAAATCTTTCTTTTGGAGTGGTTTAGGGGGCCGTCTCTTATAAAGTTCTGCATGAGATAACGAATCAAATCTTAAAAAATAACAACAAAAATTAAACAAAATATTTTTATTTTTTATTTACGGGACAAACAATACAACAACAACGTCAAACGCAGAGAAATGAAACTAAAATGATGATTTTTTGACATTAGTGTTAGCATCAGGAATTCCTGTTTTCTAAAGAAGACAATCTCCGCCTTCATCGTTCTTCAAAACAAAACAATACAGAAAAGAAAAGTAAATGCAAGATTGAGTATTCGTGTTAAACCCCTTATTTTATGTTGACAAAATTATGCACAAGTGGTATTTACTTCATCGATTACTGGTGATAAATTTTGAATCTTTTAAACGAACACTAGAAGAAAAAAATTTACTAAATAGGCGGGGTTTACTGTTTTAAATAGAAAAATAGGTTTAATGTAAAAATTGTCAATAAAAAAAAAACGAATGGAATTGGAATGCAAGAAATCGTTTCTTAACTACCGTCATAGTTAAAGGCTTAATCATGTGCTTCATATATTGCTTTATTTTTATCATTTTTTTATTAACTTCTATTCTTGTTTGTTTGTTTGTCCGGTACAAATCTTGCAATCGAATTTTAGCTAACTTCCCTACTAGCTAGACATTTGAAACTTTCACAGTAGCTCAGAACTCGGTGACAACACAATACTTCGAAGTCCGATTTTCGAATTTTTTATTAGTTTTCCTATAATTAATTAAAATATGAAAACAATAACATCCTAATAGCATTAAAATAGCCATTAAAATATTAGCTATAATTTAATTGTTGCCAAAAAAAAAAATTACCAGTTCTTTTTCCTTCGACATAAAAATAAATACATTTAAATAAGCGTGAGCGTTAAAAAAATATAAAAAGTTAAATTATGCATCTTACAAAAATTGACGACATCTCACTTTAAAAATTTTATGCACATTGATACGAGCTCTATGATTCATCAGAAAATTTAAAACATGGTAATATAAAAAGTTTTTTTTTTAACTTATAGTTATTATTTATTTATTTATTTATTTTGTAGTGGGAGGATTATTATTTTAAGGTTACTTTAGAATTTAAAATTTTATTAATATATTTTAACTTAATAATTTTTTAAAAATATACTTTAACTTTTATAAATATATTTTAACACTTTTTGGGACTGCAGGATTTTGTCTTTTTGACAGTAAGATCCGCCTACGGGCGTTATTCCCTCAAAATAAAAATTTTCAGAACAAATTTTCTGTATTCACAATTATATTACAAATTGATATACATTATAATTATATTCTTTCTAATCAATATATTTCTATCCATAGTATATTTTATTGCAAAAATATGAATACTGGACACACACTTAAGAAATATGTAACAAACAAAATACGAAAGAAACGCCCACTGACAGGCTTACAGATTTTCAAATGATGTGAATCTACGTCAGCAGTCGCGAAAGGATTAATTAAGAAATTATATTTTCGTAGAAATTATAAAACGAATCGTACAGTTCCAAAGAGTTTAACTGACCCTAAACTGGTAAGTGCGATTAAAATTGTTTAATATTTACTTCATGGATCCTTACAATAATTTATCCGAAAAGATTTAGTTTATGCGTTGTTGTATATATATATATATATATGTATTATTTCATTTCGTATATTATGTTACACCTACAAAAGAAAATTTAAGCTTTATTGGTGATCAATACAGCCATAATAGACACTTTCACGCGCGTGCAAAATCAAGTAAAAAGTAAAATAAAGTTTATAAATGACAATATTTAAGCTCGTGGTCTCAGTTCAGGGATATAATAAGAATAATTATAAAATAAAAAGAACTTTTTATGTACCATGTTTTTAAATTTTCTGTTGAATCATATAAACGCTACCAAAAGCAGCGGGAACCCGAAACAATTGACTAAAAGTATTAAAAAAATTCATCGTTATCTTGTTTTGAGCTATTATAAAAGTTTCAAAATGACTAACTAGCTAGCCGGGAAGGTAGTTAAAAATCAACTGCAAGTTTTGTACTAGTAACGCTGCTGAAGGCAGCAGGAACCCGAGTCAGTTGGCTAAAAGTATTTAAAAAATGCTTTTTCACCGTGTTCTCAACTATTCTGAAAGTTTCAAATGTCTAGCTAGCCGGGAAGTTAGATAAATTTTCTGTTGAATCATATAAACGCTGCCGAAGGCAGTAGGGACCTGAAACAGTTGGCTAAAAGTATTTAAAAAATGTATTGTTACCGTGTTCTGAGCATTCCTGAAAGTTTCAAATTTCTAGCTAGTCGGGAAGTTAGTTAAAAATCGATTGCAAGATTTGTACAAGATATATATGTAGGGAGAATGTGAACTAATAGTAGGAACTGAAAAAGTACTGAAGTATATACAAATCTAAAAAACTGAATTCAAGATAATTAAGGAACTGGAAGAGGATAAATGTTTTTATTAATTTTTATAATTCTTTTTTTTTCTGAAAGATTTCCGGTGTGAAACATCAAAATTTTGTCTATTTCTTATAGGATCTTTTTTTTTTTTTTTTTTTTTTTTCTACATTTACAGATAACCCCTAACACATTTTTGATTATAACTCTATAAATACTAAAGATAAGGTATACAAATAGTATACTTTTCCGCACTGCCAGACTCTCAGAAATTCTAATTTGAAGTCAAAATTGGGTGTTGCTATTGAAAAAATTAAAGTTGGCGCTCATTTCAATATGTACATGACCCCTAATTCCAAATTCGATAACAATTTCAGAAAGTGCATTTAATATCCTGTTGAATTATGCCTATTAGATGTTCCTGCGTCAATTAATAACGAAATTACAGCGGGTGTTGCGTTTTTTTTCCCCCTGACTGTACGTATGTGTGTGTGTATCTCGCGTAACTCAAAAGCAGTTGGACGTAGAAGATTGCAAATTGGTATATAGGTTTGTTATAACATCTAGTTGTATTCCCCTCTTTTTGTACTTTCTGTGACTTTCTGTTTCGGAAGTATTTAGGAAAATTATATTCATAATGACCAAAAATACAAAGGTTTTGGCCATTATATATATGACCTATCATCACAGAGATTTCAAAAAAAGTTAATGATAGAGCTTGTAATGATATTGTTATAAAAGTTGAAGACATTTTTGCATGTAGAAAGGTATGCTTAAAGACATAAGCAGGCTCTAATCGAAGCATGCATTTTATTTAATGAATATTCAGCCCGTAGAAAGTCTGTAATGATATTGTTATGAAAGTTGTCCACATTTTTACGTATACAAAGTAATTCTTAAAGACATAAGCATGTTCTAGTCGACGAATGCACTTTATTTAATAAATATTCAGCTCGTATATAGAGCCCGTAATGTTATTGTTATAAAAGTTGTCGATATTTTATCGTGTAGAAATTAATTCTTTAAGATGGAAGCAGGTTCTAGTCGACGAATGTACTTCATTTAATGAATATTCATCTCGTAGATAGAGCTTGTAATAATATTGATTAAAAAAAAAAGTTGTTAACATGTTAGCTCGTAGAAAGTAATTCTTAAAGACACAAGAAGGTTCTAGTCGACGAATATACTTTATTTAATGAATATTCAGCGCTAAGATAGAGCCCGTAATGCTATTGTTATGAAAGTTCTTGACACTTTTGTTTGCAAAAAGTAATTCTTAAAGACATAAGCAGGTTCTAGTTGACGAATCCACTTTATTTAATGAACATTCAGCCCGTAGATAGAACCTGTAATGATATTGATAAGAAACATTGTCGACATTTTAGCGTGTAGAAAGTATTTTTTAAAGGAATAGGCAGGTTCCAGTCGACGAATGCACTTTATTTAATTAATATTCAGTAAACAGTTGAATAAATCTCTTTTTTGTGCTTTAAAAATCAAAAATCAATTAATATAAACAATCGAATAAAATGGTCCTTTTTACTATAGAAATCAAATAAACATTGTTTAATGCATTACAGGACATAAATTTTACTAAATCAGGAACAACTGAATATTTCGAAATGTGAATGGAATTTGAATTTTTGGAGAACATTGTCTGTGTTTTATGGAATTTTCAAGGTAGTTCTGCGCGAAAAACCAATGCATCATTACAAAATTTCTAGAACTAGACTCCTGTCGAGGTTGGAGTTTCTAAATTTTGGGAATCCCGTACTACCACTTTTCGACACATTTGAATGTCTAATTTGACGCTAAGTCAACGTCCACCTTCGTAGAAATGAAAAAAATTTCATCTGTTTTTACTTTTATTGTAATATCGCATAGAATATCGCACGTAAAGATTTAGGAAAGTTCTCGTCTACAATCATCAACAATCACTCTTCTTCTTCTTCTTCTTTTTCTTTTTTTTTTTTAAATAGTCTTGTGAGTCATTTATACAACTTTCGAAGAATTTAGTTCTGCACTATAAACCAATGAATTTTTCCGAAAATTCCAGAGCTCTGTTCTTATTGAAGTTAGAGCTTCCAAATTTTGGCAACCCTAAACTACAAATTTTCGCCAAATTTGGTACCAAAACTAAAAATCTATGTTGGCTACTAACTTGGCGGCTTGACGAGATTAGCAATCAAATTTTGCGGCAAATATTGTTTCACGATAGCCAGAAACCCTTTCTCAATTTTAACTGAATTAATTGTTTTAGTAAAATTTACCGTTTCTCGCCACTAATTTTTACCAAAGAGAATAAAGCTGGGCCATCTAAACTCGAATAATTTTCCTTGACCTCTAAGCTGTGCATTTGCCAATGAGAGATTCTGTAAATAGCCCATGGAGTAGTATTACTGAAAAAACTAGTATATTTGTCTCTGGTGGTATATATAATATTATTATCAAGACTTTTATGTTGGAGTAGCAGTTTCTTTTATTTTTTCTTTTCTTTCTTTCTTTCTTTTTTTTTTTTTTTTTTTTTTTTGTATTGTCTTGTTTTTGTTTTCAGAAATGTTCGTGAACTGGAACCTGCCTGTTTATTTACGAATCGGTTACTTCACACAATAATGCTAATGTTTTCATAACAATATGTATATTCCTATGGTTGTGTAAGGAAGTTATGTGGTGTCCACATCAGATTTGTTTTTACTTATTTATTATTGTTAATTTCATTATTGTTGTTAAATAAACATGATATGCATAATTATATCTAATAAAAGAAAAACATATGTTTATTGAAAAAGCTTTTTTTTTTTTTTTTTTTGTCTTTTTTTAACATTTTTCAACGAAGTTGAAACGTGTTTATGACTTCGGTTAATCTATCTGTTTATCCGTCTGTCTGTATGTCTGCCTATCTGCCCTGTAATAGCTGTAATTATTTCTAGAATACTTTGAAACTGATATATGTTATTCAAGTTTTTTTTTATAACTAATATATTTTAACTATTGAAAATGATATACAATATATAGTTCTCCTGGTTTGTGTACTGGGTTGTTAAATAAGTTAAGACCGATTGACTATGCTAGGATTTTAAAGCTGCTTGGAATGCCCTCAGTAGGGGGGTCTTTCAAAGTTGCCATATCCTGTATTCGCTCGTGTTTTGGGGAAAACCACGGAAAATTATGAATGACTTCGAAAAGGCTGACAATAGCTATCTGCGATCGAACACGGCACCTCCCATTTTTCAGCTTTAAAAGCAGAACATCTTGACTATTGTTAGAACCTTCGTCGAGATGCTCGGAAAAGTATTAAACCACTTAAGACATCTTTCTTTACAAAATATTTTAATAAATTTACACTAAACAAAACATAACGAGATTACATTAACATTAACGATAGGTTTACAGGGCAATGCAAAAGCATTCAAATAATTAGTGTATATAAATGAAAATGCTTTGAAACTGATATATATTATTCATGTTGTTTACTGTGGTATGTCCTCTATTGAAATTATTTACTGGATTTATACACAAGTACTCACAAAAGATTTCCGATGTTTTACGATGTACTTTACTGCATGCAACATAAAGAAATCAACATATGCTCTTCAGTTGCACAAAAGCCTATTTTCCATAGAATATGGTATGGTTAGCTTTAATGGTTGTATTACATGGCCCAACTAAGCTGTTTAGGTATTTTTTCTCTTTAGAAATAAATCTTAAAGACAACTTTTGTAAGATTCCATTCTCCTTCGTTAAAACAAACCACATTTTAAAGACAAATCACTAGCGTATCTTATATTGGAGATAAAACAAGTTAACCCTTTGCGGCGCAAGGCAATTAGGATCATTTAAATTATACTGCCACCGGAATTCATGAACTAAATTAAACTAAAAGAAATTTCAAATTTTAAGGTTTAAAAAAAACGGCCGTTTCTGTTATGTTATAAACGGAAATTTTTGCTAAAAAATTTCCGGGATGAATTTTTTCAGCTGGATCTTAAATTTTGCGTCCTCGCAGCGAGGACAGCGCGCGTTAAGGGGTTAAAACAAACTATATTTGAAAATAAAACTAGTATTTCACTTACTAAAATGCAAAAATTTTTTTTTTTTTTTTAACGACATTTTAAGTAAAGAACATTAAATAACTATATTGGGCAGACGATAATTAAATGTTTTTCGAAAGTGTTGCCAGTGAAAGTTTTATTTAATTTTAATTCTTAATTAAATTTAAAGTACATTTAAATTTGGTTGTTAAAGAAAATTTAAATGGTTCTAAAAATTGTATATAATTCAGTATCCGCGATTGTAATGAAATGCTCTTCCTCTGGTGGGCTCAGGTGAAATTACAATTAACATGAATAGCTTTCGGCTTTCGTCGAGACGCCATTGCTTGCCGATGTTTAGTTTCACATATATTTATTGAATAAAAATGAATAAATCCGGTAAAAATGATAACGCATACTGTCGTGTGCTACAGTGTAACTCGAAAGATCAAGAAATCCAGAATTAAGCTTCCATTTATTTCTAAATGACAAATTTAAAATTTCAGTTGCTTCGGCTAATGGAAGTAAAGAATTAAAAGTAATATTTGTTCAGCTTCAGTTAAAAATCTACTTCCGATCGAACTTTGAATAAACTGAAATATTTTTTCCAAAAGCAATCAATTTTCCATGATGTAATGGCGGAGAAATTATAGCACGAATATTAAGTAGTAACATTAATAGAACAATAGTAAATATACGTGGCTATTATATTTACTAACAACAAAAGCTGAAAAAGCGCCATCTATCGATCATTACAAACGCGGATTCTTCAGACATTAGTATATCGATAATCGCAGCGCGCTAGTTATGAAAGTACAAATCATATTGACATAGGATTATGAATGGAGTCGGTACAACTGTCTATCAGTCTGTTAGTGTTCTCATTTATATAGACACATTACTTATTAGTATGATAAATCATACTACTTTCTTCAGTCAACTAGTTTTGCGTCGTTACCAATTTTTATATATCACTTTGAATGAACGTAGAAGCATTTTTCTTTTTATCTTAATATATAAAAAAGGAGGGAAAAAATGAGGCTAAAAATAAATAAATAAACAAATAAATGTATTTTCTTTTTATCCCCCCCCCCCCCCCGCCAAAAAAAAGGAACGTGCAAGTAATTTTAAAAGTAATTAAAATAAAATTGAGAAAAATCGTGCTAAAGAAATGGAACAGCCTCAATATAAAGCCCCTTAACGAAATTTGAAATTGGACACTGAAGTAACTTGGACGTTCTCACCAAGATCTTTACTTACGCAATTGCGATTGCCATTTTAATTCATCGCCAAAATGACAACAAAAATTTAAAAGCCGCCAAGGGGCTCCTATGCTAAAGCTATATCAAAGAAATTTTAAAAATTGAATATATTAACCGATGCTAGGGGATGAAACATTGTTACTGCATAGCTTTATATGGAAAAACCTATTAAAACAAGTCTTTCGTACTAAATTAAATTATGTTTTGTGCAGAATTTTATATCCATTACTCAGAAAACAAAAATAGGCCTAGGATTTTTTTAAAATTATTTTTATATTCAAAGACAATATTTCATCAATAATGCAAGACAATGTAAATGACACGGAACAAGTTTAATTTATTTCAACATCTTTATTATTATTTATTTATTTATTTATTTGTGAACAAACGTAAAACACATTTATTTAATAATTATTTTAAAAATATTATTAAATCTTTTAAAATGGGAACTTTATTATTTATTCTTAAAAATTAATAATAATAATAAAAAAAAAAATCTGCTGATTTGAGACACATACAGGAAATACCCAAAGAATACGTTTCATTATTAAGTTTTTTAATTAAATTTTGAAATAATTTCGACTGATATCAAAGAGACTTACATAAAAGTTTCTCTGGTAGGCTACAATGTAGGTAATTTGTTTTACTAATTTCCTTAAACTTAAATATATCGAATAGAATTTACATGTACAATCAGATGTAGTACCACAAATGTGTTGACACTAGTTGGAACGCGTACTGTTTTAGAACACACTGCGACAGCTGATGAACCCTCAGAGCACGTACTCTCCAAGCACATAATCTTCTTCAGTGAGTCAAAATGAAAACCGAACAGATGATAATTTTTAATACATTTGTTATATGCACACAAAATAAACATGCATCGTGGTTGATAATTCAATACATGAAAATTCAAATGAAAAATTAATGTTTTAATAAAATTAAACATTTATACGTCTCATTAATATATTAAAACCAATGTAACATTTAAAATGAGATAATGAACACAAAAATTTAAAACTTAAAAAATACATTTTAATTAAAAACATTAAAATACACGACAGACGTTTTGGCTAGAACACTAGCCCTCCTCAGTGTCAAACATACAGGCACAACCATTACAAAAGATTCATAACACATCATAACGTCTAGGTGTTATCTATTGCATCCCCTGTAAAAATTGTTATTCTACATATATCGGTGAAACTGGCAGAACAGGTGAAATTAGATTAAAGGAACATAAACGCTCATATAAAACAGGTGATTTAAGATAGAAACTAGTAATCCATTCCCTCAATAGCGGTCATATTCCTGATTTTGACAACTTTAAAATTCTAGCCTCTGATGTAAATTTATATGAATCCCGTATTTTTCTAGAGGGCGCTTTTACTAAAATGCAACATTCTGCCTTGAACGAGGCTAAAGCTATTCCTCCTGAATATTTAATCTTGCTATGAATCTTTTGTAATGGTTGTGCTTGTATGTTTGACACTGAGGAGGGCTAGTGTTCAAGCCGAAACATCTGTCGTGTATTTTAATGTTTTTAACTAAAATGTATTTTTAAAGTTTTAAATTTTTGTATTCATTATCTCATTTTAAATGTTACATTGGTTTTAATTAATGTTTTGTTGTTTTGTTATGATTAAGATTTGTTAAACACTTCTTAATGCACATTAAATTTATATATTTATTTTTAAATTTATTGTTTTTGTAGTGTTTATTCAAAAAACTTTCATTTTCTTTAGTGTGTGGCTCATTGCTTTGACTCACCATATATACACAAAAAAGCACTTTTATAGATAGCTAACAAATATATATAGACCATTTTCAAAAATTTTGCTCACTCAGCATTTGAAAATTTTTAAAAATAAAAATCAGCAGAACTTTGTTATTAACACGCTTTTATTAGCTTCACCCTGCATGTATGTATGTATGTTTGTAACCGCTCTGGGAGCAAACAAAAAATCTATACTGTAAAAAAAAGACTTTCCCTACGTAAACGCTGTGGCTGTGAAGTAAAGCTCCGGGCTACGAACCTAAAGGTCTAACGTTCGAGCCCATTCAGGGGAGATTTTTTAAAAATGGTTTTTGTTTAACTAAATTATTTATTTCTCATTCCTTCATTACGTTATTTTTAACATGCTTTTATTAACTTGATATGATGTAACTATTAATGTATGTAACGGAATCTTGGAATTCAATTTTAGACCACTTCTGTTTGTTCGATTATAGTGAAATTTTGAACACGAATTCAGAGTCGATGACAATACTACGTACAAGTGTTTCCAGGCTCCTATTCCATCAGGGGCAAACAAAAAAATCTATATATATTAAACTCTATTGTATGTGGCACAGGATTTGGCCGTATTTGT
The DNA here is from genome assembly GCA_963930645.1 of Salticus scenicus. NCBI lineage: Eukaryota > Metazoa > Arthropoda > Arachnida > Araneae > Salticidae > Salticus > Salticus scenicus. The sequence continues at coordinate 170,385,318 of OZ005659.1, forward strand.
ATAACGTTGAGTGGCAACAATTAATCAATTAATTTTTTTGATTAAAGATGTAAATATTATGGTGTGTCACTCACACGATTTCTTCTTACCCTGCATTTTAATACTATAAAGATAGATATTTTGTGCTTTTTAGTTCACATTTCAATAAAAGCGTCTTCTTTAATTTTTTTAAAAATATAATACTATTTTTAGCATAGAGGTTTGAAGGTAACTCTTATTTAGAATATAAATAATATTTGAGCTTATTTTTTCTTACAACCAGAGACATTTACCATCAAATATGAATGTTTGAGATTTATTGTATTGAGTGTTACCAGACAACACGGCTACATTTTTTAAAACTAAAAAAGTGTTTAATTTGAATAATAAATGTGTCCTTTGACAATATTCCATTGCAGAAAGAAAGGAAAAAGGTTATTTCTATTAAAAATATGCAATATTTAATGTCGAAATTACAATTCTAGAAATTTTCATCTGTAGCGCTTAAAGTAGCAAAAAACTTTTGTGTGGCCCTGTGAATCTTAATGCAAATCATTACTATAGTCTATAGGAAACATTCCTTGCACACATAAATGATACATGTCAATTTCAATATTATTTGTAGAAAATAAAAGTAATAAAATGTGATTTATAGAAATAACTCTCATACAGCACAGTGCTTTGGAATACTTTTGAGTGTCCCTGTACTCAATATCATAATCACTCTTAAACATCGTTAGAAATTATTGAAAACAATTAATGCAAAGAAAAATTCAATTTCAGAGGTTTCTAATTATAGACATATAAATGAATGTTTTTGTGCGACCATGTAAATTTTAATGCTAATCATGCAACATTCTAAAGAAAGCACTTCTTTGTGCGTATGTATTGTTAATATCAATTTCATTATGATTTGCGCTAAATAAAAGTCTTAAAATATGATTTATAGAAATGCCTCTCGTAGAACACAATGCATTGAAATTATTTTGGGTGTCCCTGTAGATAAACTAGCGATGGTGTATACCCCATTTTCAATAGGAAACATCCCATAATCAACCTGAACAACATATATTAATGTCAAGAAATTCAAAGAATTTATACGGGAGGAAATAGAGCGCGGACAGACGGACAGACAGACACACCGAAGTTTTTTAAACACTTTTCAACTTTGTCATAAAGTGTTAAAAAAGGAATTTTGGCATTTTATTAAACATATACATAAATATCTATATATATATATACACGCATGTCCAAAATTTAAGAAACTACTATTTTACCGTTTTATTCTTTTGCGCATAATTTTTAAACAAATAAACCTATTATCATAAAATTTGAATGGCATGTCCGTTATCATATCATTAATCGAATTTTATATAACTTAGCATTAGAAATAATTTTTAAATTAATAATTATTAATTTTTTTTTCAAAAGTAAGCTTTGAAAGGAAATGAAAAATTTCAACAATTTTAGAAAAAAGAACTTAATGAAAAATGATGATAAAGATGCATTACTGATAGGTGAAGACGCACGTACCTTCAAATGTTAAATTAAACCGCGATTTTTAATTCTGTACTCACTTTTTTTTTTTTTTTTTTTTTTTTTTTTTACTTTCATAACACAATTTTTCAAAAAATAAAATTATCAATTTGTAAACTATGAGTATCAACAGAATAATAAAAATGTCTATGAATAATTTTATAATCAACGTCTTATCCAATCCGCGTTTGTAATGATCGATAGATGGCGCTTTCTCAACTGGAGTTGTTAGTAAATATAATAGCCACGTGTATTTATTATTGTTCTTTCTCCGCCATTACATCATGGAAAATTAATTGCATAATAGGATGCAATAAAAAGTATTGCGTTTTATTATTTAATAATTCCACTGTATTTTAACTGCATCTATATGTTATCTTACAACAAAGGTACATTAAATAAATAAATAAATAAATAAAAATAAAGGTACTGGATTTGACGATTTTTCTTTGGCACCGTTTTGAACGATAACGATGCCTTTCTGGATTCTTTGCAATAAAATACGCTTTTGTTTACGCTTGGAATCCATCACAACCATTCGCAAAAACGACATTTCGCCATAATCACCAAAGAAAAATCATCAAATGCACTTGTGGACCAATACTATAGTTGTTCCATGACATCCATGAAATATGATCGTTAGCGAAGGAAACGATCAGCTTTATCTGAAATATTTTATAATTAAAACAAAATTAAACGTATTATTACTTGTGAAATCCTCAGGTACGAAATGTTTCGAACAAACAGTCATACTTGACGATACTTCTTTCCCAATTCGTAAACGTCTAATCCATTCAGACTTTCTACTAACTAAAGCTTTATTTACATTAGCGGAGGTAACTGGAATTTTAAATTTGTCATGTGGAAACAAATGGAAGCTTAATTCCGGATTTCTTGATCCATTGGAGTTACACTGTAGCACACATGAAAGCTATCCGTCCAGTTTTATTCTTAATTTCACCTTAGCCCACCAGAGGGCGGGCATTTTATTACAATAGCGGATTTTCATGTTTGTAATGTGTATTTTTTAAAAGGTTATTCACGTGTGAAAAAAAAAGAAAAAAAAAATTGGAGATAGAAAACTGAATTCAGGATGAAAAACCCGGTTTTAATCTAACACATGGATGCATATAAATCTTTACCTATCTGTAAGGCATCTTTATAACTATTTTTCTTTAAGTTTTCTTTTGAAAATTTTTCGGAATTTTTCATTTTTTCGAAAGCTTACTTTTGAGAAAAGAAAAATTGGATAATTATTAGTTTAAAAATTATTACTTATGCTAAAGTTATATAAAATTCGATTAATGATATGATATCGAACATGTCATTCAAATTTTATGTTCATATCTTTACTTACAGAAAAATTATACGCAAAAGAAAAAACTAGAAAACATGTTGTTGCTTAAATTTTGGACATGAGTGTATATATATAATATCCATGAAAATTAAGATATTTTCTCAGGAGCGTTACTTCGCTATGGAGAACACTCATGACTAAATTATAGTTTAGTAATTTTCTTTCTCTTTTTTTAATAATAACAATAAATAATCTGGTGTGTCACTCACACGACTTTCTCTTACCCTGAAATTTAATACTATAAATACAGGTTCGAGATTAAGAGGTAAGATAACGATGTTAAGCAATTCAAATTAGGCTTCGGAAGAGTCTTATGCGATAATTAATTCTGTGTGAGGGGGGCTACCGCCTCCCTCAACCCCCCGTTTCATTAATGCACTTAGATTTATTGAAAATTTAATTCGGTTATTAAAAAATAATTCTGTTTTTTTTTTTTTTTTTTTTTTTTTTAATTTATTAAAATTATTATTTTAAAAAATTATGTTTTATGATAATGCAGACGATTTCCATATTAAAGAAGTAGTATAACACTAAATATCCGAAAAAAGTCCATTTTAATCTAAAAAAAAAAAAAAAAAATTTTTTCTTTAAGAGTAAAAAAAATCGATAACTTTGTATTAAATTATCGCAGATCGATGGTTCAACCATTCGTTTTAAAGGTATTGGCGAGCTCTTCTGAAAGATACCCATCATGAAAATTTACTCCCCTCGAGGGGGGACTTTCCCCCCAGGGGGGGAGGCGAGGCTCCTACATACACAATTTTTTTTCCCAGTTGACTATCTCTATTATAATATATATATATATATATTCGTTTCATTTGGTTTAGTGCAGTCTATAGACGTTAAACTCTACTTACCTGTAATTTCCCCCATAGACGTAATGTATTAGAATTCTCTTGATTATCCCTGTACACGAACCATTTGCTTGATCTGAACGAAAAGCTTACTGTAGCATCCGTATATGATACACATTTAGAATACCAAGTTTGAACTTTCTGCCATAATTTGTTTTTGAGATATGCTGATAACAGACAGACACACAGACATACAGACATACACACAGACCATTTGCTAAAAAAATGATTTTCGTACTCAGGGAACCTCAGAACGTGTAAATATAACAAAATCTCGCGTTCGAAAATTTGACCCAAAAACAATACTTTCTCTACCTTATGGGTAAGAGAAAGTAACAATGAAACTATAACCAGTTAGGTTTAATATAAGCAGTTAATTCCCTTGTTACATATTAAAAACAAAACACTTTAAGGTTTTACTATTAAAAGTTAAGGTATCAGTCAAAACTTCAAAAGGCAAAACAGCATTTAAATTGCTTATATAATGCAGATATATAATTTAAAAGTAACCTATTTAACTTATTTATAGAAACATAATTTGTTACTTTTGTTTTTAAAACGTATAAAATTAAATTGCATGAATATTAAATTAAATGTAATTTCATCAAGAGTATATTACCCGTAAAGTAACATACTCATGATAAGTAACACTCATGACAAAATTAAGGTTCTTTTTTTTTTTTTTTTTTTTTCCATAAAAATATTTAATACAGGTGTAATCTTTTAGGCTTAATAAATAAATAATTTATATGCCACTAATACATATTAAAAGTAATAATATTTTATTTGAAAATTATTCATAAAAAATAAGGTAACACTCATGACGATGGATAAAAATACTCACCTCTCTATGGACTTTGCTTGCCAATGTTTCTTTTAAAAAAATATATAAAAACTATAACATTTATTTATTCTCGGTGTTCTCTGAGGTAAAGACATAAGCACAAATAGAAAGAACGTCTAGTAAGTAATGTCACGTTTTGTTAATAAACAAAATTTTAAAAAACGTAACACTCAGGATGCAGCTTGGATAAACCTATTCAGTTTAATATTTATACTTGAAAAATCTCCCCTTCTTTTTCTTTAGTTATATATTAGATAAATTGTTGAATAATATGTAACTATTTTTTATTTATGAATAATTTAAATTATTTTATTTATAAAAAAGCTTGTTCTTTAAAAAAATGAACTGTGGACAGCTGAAAAATCTTACTTTTCCTGCTTTTCTTATTTTTTTTACTTTCCGAACACTATAGTGAGGAAAGTATTGTAATCATGTCAAAAATTCGAATTTGAGATTTTTATGTTTCTATACGTTTCGAAGTACCCTGAGTCCGTTTTCACTATTTTTACGATGATGTATGTATGTGTGTATGTGTGTAGTTACGAGGTCTGGCAGAAAATTAATGAGACTGACGATACTGCAAGCGATCTGGCAACCCTGCGCTGTTGTTCTTGAGAGAGCACGTGTATCAGAACCATCCCATAGCTCAGTTCGAGTTTCTACTCCGTCCGTTAACTACGTGATTTTTGAGACTGCGATTAGTGAAGTTGTGTTTTCATTGTGCGTCACGCAAAATGGAACAGCGGAATTTGGAGCAACGTTGTGCCATTAAATTTTGTGTTAAGCTTGGAGAATCGGCAAGTGTGGCGTTTAAAAAGTTAAAACAGGCCTATGGGGAACATTCTTTATCCCGAGCTCAAGTTTTTCTCTGGCACAAAGCGTTTTTGGAAGGCAGAGAAAATGTTGAAGATGAACAACGTTCAGGGAGGCCTTCAACTTCGAAAATCGACGAAAACATCGAACGTGTGAAAACTCTTGTGAGATCAGACCGTCGTTTAACAAACTGTTAACAAATTTTTTTATAAAGCCGTCCTTGAAAGGCTCAGAAAAAGGGTTATTCACGTGAGACCAGACATTGCAGAGAAATGCTTGCTCCATCATGACAACGCCTCATGTCACACTGCCCTCTCCATAACAGGAATTTTGACTTCAAAAGGCATTCCTGTGGTTCCCCATGCCCCTTATTTCCCTGACCTCAGTCCCTGTGACTTCTTTTTTTTTCCTAAACTGAAAAATGTCCTCAAAGGCCGTCATTTCGGGACTTTAGAAATCATCCAAAAGACTGTAACGGACATGCTAAAGACCATAACTGTTGAAGACTTCCAGCGCTGCTACGAACAGTGGGAACAACTTCTCCATCGGCGTGTAGCTGCCCAAGGGAACTACTTTGAAGGGACATTGATGTTTGAAAGAAATAAAAACTTTGTTCAGTAAAAAATCAGTCTCATTACTTTTCTGCCACACCTCGTATGTGTGTGTATGTCTGTGAGTGAATACGCTAGCGTCTAAATGCTTTGTTCAAATAAGCTGAAAGTTGGTACGTATATTGTAAGTCACCATAGCACGAACCCTATTGATTTTGGTGAATCTACCACTGATATTGTTTTTACAGGGACACCAGGAAAACTTTTTCTTATCATTATGGCCTATAGGGCCAAATTTTTAAAAGTGCGATAGCATCTAAACGCTTTATTACTCTGGGCAAAAAATTTTTACACATGTTATAGGTCACAGTTGCACCAATTGTATAGATTTTGGTGAAATTAGCACTTACAGTTTCTTTACAGGAACACAAAGAAAAATTCTTTATCATTATGGCCTATGGGACCAAATTTTTAAAAGTGCGATAGCATCCAAACGCCTTATTCAATTGAACTGAAAATTTATATGAATATTATAAACCACTGTTGCACTAACTATAAGCATTTTGGTGAATCTAGCATTTATAGGTTTTTACAGGGACACAACGAAAAATTCTTTATCATTATGATCTATGGGCTCAAAGTTCAGTAGCGTAAAATAAAACATCGGATAATGTGTGGAGAAAAATACTCAACTCCATTATGGTTTTCTCTCTTTTGTTTGTTAAACAACTTCTCTTTCTTTGCTTTATCTACAAAACTGTTAATTACTCAATGTTCGGAAAGTCGAGTGGAGTCACTCCAAATTTTTTTTTCAATTGCTATGAACCTTGAAATGATTAATTTTTTTCATATGTCATGTTAGAAATACTCTCATAAATAAGAGTGCTAAAGCATTTTTTTTAATTCATTAAATATTAAAATAATTAAAAGCCTTAGAATAGCATGGACAGTGAAATGGCAATTTTTTTTTTTTTTAATGACCCATATACTAACCATTCTATTTCTTTTAAGTAAACAAAGACGAAACGGTAAACGTAATGAAAGTAATTTAATACCTATATCTCTAAAAAAAAAAAAAAAAATTACGAAAGAACTAGTTTAAAAAGGAAATAAAAAGTTAACAGCACACGACAGAAAATAAACATATTGGATGGGTTATTTTTAGAGCGAATGAAAATATATATTACTGTTTATCTAAGGGGGCAAAAAAAAAGGAGGGAGGAGGAACACGAGAAAGAAAAACTTTGTATAACATCTGAAAAGGTAAATGTAAACACTGCAACAAAGTTTAATACTGATCGGTTAGTACCCTTGACCAATATTTCTACCACAAATTATATTTTTATTTCCGCTATCGATTTTCCAAGAAATAAAATTACTTTTAGTATGTAGTTGTTTTGATTTCATTCTTATTAATTTTATAAATTCAGGAACATACCTTAAAAGTTTGTGCGATAGTGTAAAATTACTTTAGTTTTTTTTTTTTTTTTTTTTAAATCAATGTTTTGATTTATTCAATGTTTTAACGGCCCTCTTCACTTACCGTCGCCGGAAGCCCGATCCAATGTTATTCTATGGGGAAATTTTCTTTACAAATAACTTATTAACTAATACATATTTTTAAATTCTGTTTTCACATTCAGAAAATTCCCAACTGTTAAATTGACGCACCTTTTTCAAAAACGCATTTTTTTTTTTTTTTTTTTTTTTTTTTTGAAATTGCAAAATGAAAAAAATTCACATATTGAAAATTCGTATTTTGCAGCTTCAAAATAAAATATTAAAAATTAAAAAAATGATTTTAAAAAAAAAGGTTCGTCAACATTAGCTTCGGCTTCCTGAGGCGGTGAGTGAGGAGGGCACTTAAGTACTTTTGTCTAAATTTAGTATATCTGTATTGAGCATACTCTCATTATATTGAATATGGTGGTTGAAGGATTGAAAACATTATCTTTTTTTTTTTTTTATGCAATAGTTCTAATATTGTGTTTTAATTTAAGGAGACTAGGAGATTTTAACCTAACACATTTTTTTATAAAATAAATATATGTTGATATATGAACTATTCTAGATATTTTGATGCTCAATTTTATGCTTCGACGAACTTATGTTCCAAAATTGGGAGAAAAATTATAACTGATGTCAAAGGGGCTCTCAATATTTGAGCGTCTAGATCATTCAAACTCCATGTTATCCCAAGAAAAAAATAATCCCTATTATTATTCATTAAATAATGCTCATTCATAAATTCGTTTTTTATATTCAGAAAATTCATAATTGTTAAATTATGTCTTGTTTTCAAACAATATATGTATATACATATATTGTTCACTTTTACAAATCCTATACTTCTTTTATTAAATATAGAAGAAAATAAAAGAAAATATCTACAAAATAAATAAATAGTAAACTCGTTAAACAATTCACAAAAATTGTTGGAATATTAAAAAAAAAGTAATCTGGTGTGTCACACACACGACTTTCTCTTACCCTGAAAATTAATACTATAGATGCAGGTTGCAGTTTAAGAGGTAAGATAACGAGTACTGCAATGCAAACCTATATTAAACAATTCAAACGAGGCTTCGGAAGAGTTTTATATGATAATTAGTTCTGTGTGAGGGGGCTACTGCCCCCCCTCAACCCCCCGTTTCATTAATGCACCTACATTTATATAGAATTTAATTCCGTTATTAAAAAATAATTTTGTTTTTAAAAAATAACTTATTTAAAGTATTATTTAAAAAAATTATCTTTTATGATAATGCAGACGATTTCCATATTAGAGAAGTAGTAAAACAGCAAATATCCAAAAAAAGTCCATTTTATTCTCAATATTAAAAAAAAAAAAAAAAAAAAAAAAAAAGATTTTTTCTTTTTTTTTTCGTTAAAAGTAAAAAAAATCCATAACTTTGTTTTAAATTATCGCAGATCGATGGTTCAACGATTCGTTTTAAAGGTATTGGCGAGCTCTTTTGAAAGATACCCATCATGAAAATTTACTCCCCTCGAGGGGGGACTTCCCCCCCCCCCAGGGGGGAGGCGAGGCTCCTGCATGCATAATTTTTTTTCCCAGTTAACTATCTCTATTACAAAAAATATATATTCGTTTCATTTGGTTTAGTGCAGTCTATAGACGTTAAACTCTATTTACCTGCAATTTCCCCCATAGACGTAATGTATTAGAATTCTCTTGATTGACCCTGTACACAAACCATTTGCTTGATCTTAACGAAAAGCTTACTGTAGCATCCGTATATGATACACATTTAGAATACCAAGTTTGAACTTTCTGCCATAATTTGTTTTTGAGATATGCTGATAACAGACACACACCCACAGACACACACACAGACCATTTATTTGCTAAAAACATGATTTTCGTATTCAGGGGACCTCAAAACATGTAAATATAACAAAATCTCGCATTCGAAAATTTGACCCAAAAACAATACTTTCTCTACCTTATGGGTAAGAGAAAGTAATAAATACGAATAAATACGAATAATCCTTATATACTTATTGAAAAAGTTATTTTTGTAATATCTATCTTTAATTGATTTTTAGGAATCCTTTATATAAAAGTATGTGCAAAATTTTAAAGAAATAGGAAAAAAAAAAAAAAAAAAAAATCTTGCAGATAGTGGTGAAAATGCATTTTGGAGAAAAATACATAAAATTTTGATATCTGTCGTGTTTGGTGAAAAAAAAAAAAAAAAAAAGATAGCCAAGATATTTGGCAAACGTTTTAAATTATTTTAAAAATCATGATTACTTTAATAACGTATATTATTCCTCAATAATATAAAAAAATATTTCGCACAATATATATTATGAAAATATACGTCTGTCAAATACATTTGGCAAATATATTTTAATATAATGTTTTTGATCGCCAAATACAAATATCGCCAAGGACGACAAATATTATACCTATGCCAAATTTTGAAATGCAATGAAATTCAATTTTGACACCACTTACAAAATTCTGCTCATAACTTTTCAAGAAAGTGCTAGGATGTTCAGAAAAGTTCGTATATCAACATATATTTGTTGAATTTTGTTGATTTTTTTTTTTTTTTTTTTTTTAAGGTAAAACTCTCTAGATTCCTCAATAAAACAAGCCAAAATTATATTTATACGATAGCGATTCAAAAGTGAAATTTTTCTGCTCTACACTTTACTACAGGTTTAAAAGTTAGTAACCACCTAAGCTTTTTTCCCGAAATGAAAATTCCAAATGCCTATTTTAACAAAATATTCAAATTTTGCATATATATACATTAAATTCAAGAATCAAAGTACAAACAACCAGCTGTACAGTTAAAAATAATTATTATTTAAATAAAAAAAAAAAAAAACATTTTTTTAACATACCAGTGTTTTTAAAACGGGCTAAAATTTGGGATTGTGATTGTGAATTTTTAATTAATAGCTATGAAAATATATGTAAGCCTTAAAACGAAAAACATGGGCGCATGCAATAGATAACTGATGAATGAATAGTTTACCTAAGTCAATAATAATTTTATTGTACTGCAAATGATATGAGCTGTTGTGTGAATTTTCTCACACTGTAAAAAATATGTCCTATTTGCTGCCGGAAATTCTCTGTGATTTGAGAAAATACGCGTAATTTACGAAAAAGATTACGTTGTCAGAACGTATTTTCTCAAATTACAGAGAATTTCTGGTTCCCCATATTTTTCGTTTAAAATTTTACAAAATTCGAAATCATATTTTAACTGCCATTGTGGCCTACACTGTACACTGTCAAAAAAAGTCCTGTTTGCAGCAGTTTGCTGCCAGAAATTGTCTGTAATTCAGAAAAATACGTTCTATCAACGTAAATTTTCCGCAATTTTCGGGTATTACAGAAAATTTCTGGGAGCAAACAGGACTTTTTTTAAACATTTTTTTCGTAAATTACGCGTATTTTCTGTCATTACAGAAAATTTCTGGCAGCAAACAGGATTTATTTTTTACAGTGTAGGTCTCCCAGGGCCCCTTTTTAAGTCCGTTGTTACTTGAGCATGTATTGTCATCCAGTTCTGAGGTATGTTTAACCCTTTCACGCCAAAGGGAAATATTTTTCCCTTCTACAAAAATCGTTATCGATTGTTCAATTATTATTGAATCGATATTTTTTTTACTGAATGTCAAAATAAAACGTATGTCCAAGACAGCAAATGTGTTTCTGAACGAATAAAAAAAATAAAAAAAATAAAAAGTATAGAAAATAGGACACATAATAAATGTGTTATGTGCAATGTCCACTTGTGCTTCACAAGTAAACGAAATTGTTTCGTAGAATACCATAACTAGCTATTTATTTTACTTTTCTGATAATTTTTATATTACAAAGCAATAAATTTGTATTAAAAAGCAATAAATAAAATACCGATATAATCAACCTAACTCTTCGTTTATTTACTTTTATGGTCCATAGGGAAAATATTTCCCATGAAATTATAGGAAACCTATACACTCTGCTATGTTTTCTGGTGATATTCTCTTACTTTACACCCACAATAGCTAAAATATTGTGTTGTATTGGCATATTTAGTCTTGGAAATCTTATGGTCCTGAAAGAGTTAAAGTGTCAAGCCTCTAGCTCATCGGGAAGTTACTTAAAATTTATTACAATATTCCCCCAGAACAGATACCACATCAAGAAAGCAAGTTAATAAAAACCTGTTAAAAACCTACATTTTATCAGATAAATGGTTCCAACTCTAATTATAACTGTAGTCGATATTTGGGTGCAACGTTTCACTACTTCAGTGGTGAAATTTCAGTAGTAAGCATCGCTGAATATGGTGAAACTGAGCCCCAGAATATTGGTAGCAGATAAAAATGCCTATATAGCACCATTTATTTGGTGAAACATTGAACTAATATTACTTTCCAAACACACGTATGTAAGGAAAGTATTGTAATCATGACAGAAATCCAGATTTCAGATTTTGATGTTTCTATACATTTTAAGGTTCCCTGAGTCAGTTTTTACTATTTTTACGATGATGTACAGTCGGTAACAAAAGTCTCCGAACACTAGCAAAAATTCCTATATTAAAAAAGTACACATAATACAGTTTTGTTAAGTCCTTGTCGAATCCTGTTTTTAGACTAAGAACAGGATTCGACAAGGATTTATTTAACAAAACTGTATTAAGTGTACCTTTTTTATATAGGAATTATTGCTAGTGTTCGGAGACTTTTATTACCGACTGTATGTATGTGGGTGAAAGTGTGAGTGAACACGCTAGCGTCTAAACGCTTTGCTCGAATGAGCTGAAAGTTGGTACATATGTTGTAAGTCACCGCAACACGAACTCCATTGATTTTGATGGATCTAGTACTTATATTTTTTTTTACAGGGACACTAAGAAAAATGTTTTATCATTATGGCCTATGAGGCCAATCTTTGATGAGTGCGATAGCGTCTAAACACCTTATCCGATGGAGTTGAAAATTTATATAAATATTATAAGTCACTGTTGCACTAACTATATGAATTTATGTTTATAGGTTTTTACAGGGACACAACGAAAAATTCTTTATCATTATGATCTATGGGCTAAAAATTCAATAGTGTTAAATTAAACATCGTGTACTATAGGGAGAAAAATACTCTAACACCCTATTATAATTTTCTCTATTGTTTATTTAACAAATACTCTTACTTCACTTTATCTACAAAACCGTTAATTACTCAATGTTGGGAAATTCGAGTGGAGTCACTCCAGATTTTTTTATTCCTTTCCTTTTTCTCAGTATGTAAAAAAGCTAAGTTTTCTAGAAGACGAAACTCGGAAAATTATTTCTTTTTCGTATCACATTCTCAAAGGATATCTAATATATTATGACCATCTTAAGACATTCTTCTCTATCATTCTATATAACAGAGCTGCTTTCTTTTTAACGTTCATGAAGATTTAATCATAGGGTTTTCTCAATAAACAATTTATAAATGCAATTTGGGACACTTTAAACTAATATATGCTGAGATATAGCCATACGGAAATCAAGTCAGCATTCGTTTTGATAATACCCATCTCACATAGTGAGGTCCAATTCGCGGAGAAAAGCATAGCAGAACCACATGTTGGTCGATGTACACCAAATTGAATCAGCATAAACCTCTCGCATATCAAGTTTGTGTGATTATACACAACAGAAACTGAGATATTGCCTTTTAGTTCACAGGACAAATTGCAGCATAACAGTGCTTTCTTTCGTCCAATATGCACCCAAAGTGAATTAGTATAGTAGTCTTATGACATATCAAGATTTATTATAATTGCTCTGTGCAATAATACACAATAGAAGCTGAGATTATCAGTGCCACCTATCGGGTGATTCGCACGAAAAATTGACGGGCACCAATTCATGTCGAAGAGAAACTTAGATATAAACTAATGTGAATTTCTGTGAACGCTCTTGAACTGCCCTTGCCACAAAAAAAATGCACACACGCACATAGACAGACATTTCCTAAAAATAGTCAAATCGTGTTCTTTATCTCTCAGAATATATAAATCAATCCGATAAGTTAAAATAAATGATCGTTCTTAACTTATCGAAATCTTAATTCGATCGTTCATTATCCGTTCTAATATCGAAAGTCGAAAATTTTTACGAGTTTTTATTTTATTTACTTTTTTTATTGAATGTAGAAGAAAGTAAAAATGAAAAGAAAGTTTCTCTCAACGACTGTAATTTATCATACATTTATTAACCCTTTAATGCGCAACGTTCTCGTCATGAAAACATAAATTAAAGATTACATAAATTAAAGTAAAAGTCGTTGAATAAATAAAAGAGAAAATTATAATAGGGTATATGAGTATTTTTCTCCATATTGTATGTTGTTTCATTTAACGCTATTACCCTTTTAATAACTTGAACCCATAATGATCATAATGATAAAGAAATTTTTGTTATGTCCCTGTAAAAATCTGTAATTGTTATAGTCATCAAAATCTATACAGTTTTTGAGATAGTGATCTATAACATGTGTATAAAATTTCAGTTTAATTGAATGAGGAGTTTAGACACTATCACACATTAAAAAATTTGAGCTTATAGGACATAATGATAAAGAGTACTTCTGTGTCATTGTAAAAGGACTATAAATGCTATATTCACTAAAATTTAAATCATTTGTGTGATGGCAACATGTACATGTGTATAAATTTTCAAATCAGTGGAATAAGGCGCTTAGATGCTATCGCACTTTAAAAAGTTTCTCCCATAGGCCCTAATGATAAAGAATTTTTCTTTGTGTCCCTGTAAAAAAAAACTATGAATGCTAGATTAACCGAAATTTATACAACACGTGCGATGGTAATGTACAACATGTGTATATATTTTCAGCTGAAAGGAATAAGGCGTTTAGACGCTATCATACTTTAATGAATTTCCCCTATAGGTCATAATGATAAAGAATTTTTCTTTGTGTCCCTGTAAAAAAACTGTAAGTGCTATATTCACCGAAATCTATGCAGCTCGTGTGACAGTGACTTATACCATGCATATAGATTTTCAGCTGAGATGAATAAGGCGTTTAGACGTTACCACACTTTAAATAATTTCGCTCCATGGACCATAATGATAAAGATTATTATTATTTATTTATTTATTTATTTATTTTGGTGTGTGTGTGTATGTGTGCGTATGCCTCTGTAAAAGAACTACAAGTCCTAGATTCGCCAAAATCAATAGCGTTCATGCTATGCTGACATATAACATAGTATCAACTTTCAGCTTATTCGAACAAAGCGTTTAATCGTGTTCACTCACATACATACATACACATACACATATATCATAGTAAAATTAGTTAATATGGACCTCGGAGGGCCTCAAAACGTATAGAAACACCAAAACCTCAAAGTCGGATTTTCGACATGTTTATAATGCTTTCCTTACATATGTATATTCGAAAAGTAAAAAGATGAGAAAGAGAGAATTTTCGTATTCATGAATCAAACTGTAATTCCACAATAATTATAATTTCTGTATATAATTGTACCATTCAGTTATGAAAAAGAAAAAAAAAGAAAAGTAGTAATGTTATAAAAAATTGCGGAATTCTGAACTGTTAAAAATTGTGTGTTAGTTTGAACCAAAACTTCCCTAACAGCACATCTCATCCACAAGACATCCTCAGGATATCATATGGACGAAAATACTGACATCCTCAGGATGTACTATGGATAAGCTGTTAGGGTTGGTACTGAAGTAGCTGCAACCACCCGATGGTTTAAACTTTTACCATGATTTGGTAATTTTATGTTGAACCAAATAGTGACATTATGTTTTAAATAAAAAATAAATAAATAAATTTTAAAAAAATCAAAATTCGACTAAGATTGGAATCGAACTGAAGACCTTCTTGTCTCATGTCAAAAACTCTGGCACTGTGCCATACTTTTTTACCTGTTAATTCTATTTCGTTGACTTTCATAAAAAAATCTAAATTTTTTGTTAAAAAAAAATGCAACTTCACTGTCAGAAAATCTCTGTAATTACATACAAATTCGTTTTGTCAACGTAATTTTTCCATAATTTACGACTTTTTTCTCAAATTACAGAAAATTTCTGGCAACAAAGTTGCATTTTCTTAACAGTGAGGGTCTTATCTTGGCCCATAGATATAGTAGTAAGACATAGATTGATCAGCAAGAAGGAAAAAGTGATACCTTTTTTTTCGGGAAAAGTCACACTAATGGCTGCCTTCCCCCGAGTAAATCACACACAGGAATACACACGGATAATTTAGTAAATAAAATTTATGAATAATTTATTTACCAAAGGTGAATGAAAAACTCCAGATACAGTTTCAAATTCATTTTTCTTTTTATTCTTTTTTTCAATACTCTCTAATGGCTGATTTTAGAACTTTTTTTTGGCATCAAAATTTTTTGCTCGATAACATAGGGATGATAGATCTATATACATTACTATATCTATGTCTTGGCGCATGGGTGAGTTGTTGCACAAAATGTGCATTTTACCCGTTTTCGACCACGCTCTTTAATTTAAGCTTGATTTGGTTTCAATAGGAACTTTACTGATTCATACTTCCCTTGTGAGTTTATGTATGGTAGCTCTACGTTTTAGTGCAACTGAAATTCAATCGCAAGAAGTACGCACTATAAAAAATATGTCCTATTTGCTGCCAGAAATTTTCTGTAATTTGAGAAAATACGTGTAATTTACAAAAAAAAAAAAAATTACGTTGTCAGAACG
Organism: Salticus scenicus; assembly: GCA_963930645.1. Classification (NCBI taxonomy): domain Eukaryota; kingdom Metazoa; phylum Arthropoda; class Arachnida; order Araneae; family Salticidae; genus Salticus; species Salticus scenicus. Next base: position 170,401,509 of record OZ005659.1, read on the forward strand.
TATTTTCTCAAATTACAGAGAATTTCTGGCAGCAAATAGGACATAGTTTTTACAGTGTACAGTAGGACACTAAAAATGGAGGTTGAACCATATTATGGTATTGCTTATAACTTTACTTTAATATAGTGGTTCAAGTTTGAACTAAAATTTTTAACAGTATGGAATATCCTAAAATTTCAGGAATTGACATTTGTCTCGGGTTTTTTTTCACTATTCCGAAAATGCTTCAGAAAACTTCACATCGTTAGGCGAAAAGAAATTATTTTCTGGGACAAATTTAAGAGAATAACCTTAAATGATTTAATTTTCTTAAATGGATCTTCTCTAAATTGAGTTCTTTAACTCTTCATTAAAAGTCTAAATGAGTTTTTCCTTATAGTTTCTCTTCCGCCATTCTTGTTTGAAATGATATACAGAAAATTACTGTGCTGCAGTGAACTTTTCATACAATAGCTCAAGCTTTAAAAAGACATCCCCTGTTACAGATTTCGGGAATTAATTTTATAAAAACTCAAAGTTAAAAAAAAATCCCATGGAAGTCAGTTTGAACTTTCAACCTCCATTACACTTAATGATAATCTGAATAATGTAATTTTCTTTTAATTATATTTGCTAAGCATTTTTTTTTTTAACTAACATCAAAGAAAAATAAAGTATATCATTTAGTTTAATTAAGTATATCGTGAGAGTTTTTTCTTTATTTTTTAATTGGTAGTTTCCAATTATGCGGAACTAATTTTGGGTAAGTGTGTTTTTTAATTACACTTCCACTTGAATTTCGTGCTTGAATAATTTTCCTTGCTTAAACCTTAAATAAAATTAAACTTATCAGGAAATTACTTTTTTGATACTCTGACTTTATAATAATGGTAAATCTTTTATGACCTCATATTGTTTGCTTTGATAGATCTCTAATGAACAAAAACTACTTTTAGTTCTCCATTATACTATAGGTATGGGCAACTTGGGTAATCGTGAAAGTTTTCGACCTCGGTTTCTTGACTTTTTTACGCGTTTTCAGGTGTGAGGAATCCGAATATGACAAAATTTGTATGGTGTCCGTCTATAGGTTGTCTGTTAGTTTGTTAGTCCGCTAGTTAGTTTGTTAGACTGTGTACACGATATCTCAATAAAAAATAGTCACAGAGAAGTCAGATTAGTTTTAATTTATTACTTTCGACACTGAAAAGTACCCTATTCATTTGCAACATTCGAATTAAAAAACTTCGTAAGTTATTAGAAATTTACGATTTTCTTTACGGGTTGGATGGATGGATGGTTGGGTTTTACGTCGCACTAGTGCTGCACAGATGGGCAATTGGCGACGGTCTGGGACACACCCCAAGAGGTGGTCCGGAGACATGCCATCACAATTTTGATCCTCCACGGAAGGGATGACTCTCCCACCCCCAGAGGTATAATTTTTGATATGAACATGGAGGACATTGCGGCCACGACAGATTTTACGTGCACCAGCCACCATCAGTGTACACGACGGTCTTTGGCTAGCTGGAGTACCGAACCCGCAATCTTCCAATTACGAGGCCGTAATTGGAAGATCTACAGATTGGGCTAATTTTCTTAACGGGAGAATAGGGCAAAAATTCCCTTAAACGTGTATTAAAAAGAAAAGTTTTACTATAAAAATATCATAACAGTTTCAAAATATCAGTTTTGATGCCGGAATGAACATCATTAACTATAAACATGCTACTTTGAAAATTTCGCATGTTATTGGAAATTTACGAATTTCTTAACATGGCAGAATAGGGCAAAATTTCACATAAATGTCAATCTTGAGGAATATTTTCATCGTAAAGATGTCAGACCACTATTGAAATATTATTTAAGATACTGACATGAATATCATAGACTATGAATTTTCCAATTTAAAAAATTCGTAAGTTATTTGAAATTTACCATTTACTTAACACGGCAGAATAGAGCAAAATTGAGCATAAACGTCCATTTTGAGGATCATATATATATCAGACAACTTCAAAATAACATTTATGATACTTGTATGAATATGATGGACTACAAATATTCTAATAGGAAAATTTTGTATGTTATTCGTAATTTACGATTTTATCAACATAGCGAAATTGTAAATTTTTCATATAAATATGCATTTTGAGGATTCTTGCATTGGAAATAGTAGCATGAAAACTAAACTACGAAATTGACCTTAATAAAATAAATTAATAAATTAGAATAAGACAAATATATCGAAGTGAACGGTGGATAGCCTATTAGGCGGGGATTTCATTGTCACTGTGTCAAGCGTTTGGTCAAATTCATTTCTCTTAACATGATAGTAATATGTCTTGCACTAGAAATTTATGAGAACATATATATGATGGGGGACTAAGCAGAGTCCACTTATGCTAACTAATTTTATTTTCCGAATATACTAGGTAATATATTAAGTAAGGAAAATATTGTAATCATAAAAAAAAATTTATTATAACACTTTAGTGTATCTATTTTTTTTTTTTTTAACTGTGATGTTTTACGGACTTTTTTTTTTTATTTTGTTTTATTTATTTATTTTTATTTTTATTTATTTATTGATTTGTGTGTGTGTGTGTGTGTGTGTATGTGAGTATTTTAACACTTTAATCGATTGAACTAAAATTTTGCAAGCTAAATATTGTCCGCGTCGCACGAACTGTATACATGTAGGTGAACTTATAGTTTGTTTGTTTTTTTTTTGTGGGGGGGGGGGGGGGGGATATAAAGAAAATTTCTTTATCATTACTGCCTATACACTCAAATTATTTAGTATAGTTTTTTCTTTTTCTTTCTCTCTCGTTTTTTTTTTTTTTTTTTAAACATGGATACAAAGAAAAATACTTTATCATTATGGTTAATGAATTCAAATTATTTAAAGTGCAATAGTGTCTCAACGCTTTATTCAATTGAGCTAAAAAGTAGTAGGTAGCTTTTAGGTCACCATCGCACGATTTATATAGATTTTGATAAGTGCAGGACTTATAAATTCTTTTACAGGGGCATAAAAAAATTTCTTTTTCATTATGGCGAATGGACTCAAAATATTTAAACTGCGATAACATATAAAGATCTTATTTGATTGAACTGAAAGTTGTTTAGGTATATTATGGGTCACCGTTGCGCACGAATTGTGTAGATTTTTAAGAATTTAATACTTCCAGATTTTTTTTTTTTTTTATTTATATATTTTTACAGGACACAAAATAATGTTTATCATTATGGCTTATGGATTCAATCTATTCACACTGAGAAAAAAAATATACCGCCTTCATCTAGAACGAATAAATGGTCATTTTCTAAATCCTTAAACAAGAAATATAGATATCCGAGCTATGCGCATAAGGCACACCAATAAACTGAATAGACGAAATGGTCGAGAATTTCTAATCTACACATTTCTATTCTGAATATTCTCAATATTCTGAATATTTTGTATTACGAGAAATTTTTGCTTGATTTTCTAGAATTGGGTCATAAACCAAGATTATAGATGTTGAAACCCGCCTCTTGTATTCACATATATTTGGAGATATCTTCAAATAGGTTTGTCCTCGGTGGTATAGGCAAACGCTCAAGAATTCTGATAGAGGTCTCTAGAATTCGCTTTCGAAGGGGACTAGAAATTTTTTTTATAAGAAATTTATAAGGATGACATAGAACTATTTTTTGTAGAGCCACAATTTAGATTCTAGATGTCAGTTAAAGAATTTTTTCTCAGTGTATTGGCTTGCTTTATACTCATAGCTCGTAAATCTATATTTATAGTTTATGGATTTAGAAAAGGTCCACCTATTCGTTCTAGATGAAAGCGGTATATTTTTTTTCTCAGTGTAAAATACAATAGCGCCTAAACTTGTCCATTCAATTAAGGTATAAAGTGGTACGTACCTTAGTCTATTATAACTGAAATCGTACACTGAGAAAAAAATTCTGTAACTGACATTTAGAATATGAATTGTGGCTCCAGAAAAAATAGTTCCACGTCATCCTTATTAATTCTAGTCCCCTTTGAAAGCGAGTTCTAGAAACCCCTATTAGAATTCTAGAGCGTTTGTCTATATTATAGAGGGCAAAGTTATTTAAAAATTTTCTGCAAATAAATGCAAATACAAGAGGCGGGTTTCAGCAACTATAATCTTGGTTTATGACCCAATTCTAGAAAATCAAGCGAGAATTTCCCGCAATACAAAAGATTCAGAATATTCAGAATATTGTTTCACCATCTAGAAATGTGTAGATTAGAAGTTCTTGATCATTTCATCTATTCAGTTTATTGGTGTGCCTTATGCGCATAGCTCGGAAATCTATATTTCTAGTTTAGGGATTTAGAAAATGACCATCTATTCATTCTAGATGAAGGCGGTATATTTCTTTTGTCAGTGTACAGATTTAAAAGAATATAATACTTATAGTTTTCTTTTTTTTTTAAATCGGTATAGGGTAGGTGCTCCAGTGATTGGCATGCTCCAGTAATTGACATCTATCCCGAAATAATTAATAAATAAGAAAAATAATAAAATCATATATTTTACATATAAGAATTTTAACATTTTACGTAAAAAACTGGAGCATAGGGTGCTAATAACTGGTAAAATGAACAACTAGCAATGTCAAACACTGGAACATAGGGGGCCAATTACTGATAAAATTAAAAACTGGCAGTGTTAATTACTGGAACAATGAATGGGTGTCAAATAAAAATTCATAAAAAAAAAAAAAATAATAATAATTATTATTATTATCAAATGTATATATTTTAACATATATGTGGTACTGAATGTCTTTCATACCATATGTACTAACTTAAGATTTCTAAAAATATTTTCTGATGACTAGAACATTAAAAATATCAGAAATTGCTCTAAAAGTGTCAATCACTGGTGCACTTACCCTACAAAGTAGATATTTTATGCATTGCGGTCCATGGGCTCAAATTATTTAAAGTTTGGTTTAGTATTGCTAAAATGGTTAAAATTTAAGGGGGGGAAACAGATAAATAGTTGATATTGCGATCTTATTATTTATAATTCTTTTGCAGCAACCCTAATAGCACATCTTCTCCACATAACATCCTTAGGATATCCTAGGGATTAAAGGACATCCTAGGTACATCCACAGGATATACTATGGATAAGTGTGCTGTTAGGGAACATCCATATATCCTATATGTATCTAAAAGAATTTGGATACATTATGATCCATTAAACTGCATACAACTTGGAGATAAACGATCAGACACCCTATTTTGGTTTTCCTTCTTGTCTTTTTGAACGACTTTTCTTATTTAAATTAATTTAAATAATCGTTAATTACTAAATATTCGGAAAATCGAGTGAAGTCACTCCAGATTTTTGTAAATAGTGTCTAATTATGTTGTATTAGAAAATAGTATGTATAATTAAATTTAAAAAAATGTTCTAAGCTCAAAATAAGCAAAAGTTAAACATATATTTAAAAAGAAGAAAAAAAAATGTAGACTTTTGAATCTACTAAATATTTTACAATAAAATAAAGAAAAAAAATCTGGTGACCAGACAATCACACGACTTCCATTACCCACTATTATATATATTATATGCATTTTTTGGAGATAATGTGATCAGAAGACATAAAAGTTACCTAAAGAAGTAGAAACCTAACATTTTTCTGGTAAGATAAACTTTAAACACATGTAAAGACATATAAAACGAAACTTACACATAGCGAGGTAAAAAATAAGAAAAAAAAATGGTAGAGTTATTTTTTGAAACACCAATTTTCGAGACACCAATTTTTGAAACACCAATTTTCTACCTAAACTTCTGAACTACCTAAACAGGGTAGCTGTTAATTTTTCTCTAATAACTACGTGATACATAAGAAAGAAATGGATTTATATAACAATTTTCAAGAAAATCGTTAGAGCCGTTTTTGAGATACCAACTTTTACCAAAACTCAATTATTGACAGGAAAACAATAATTACATACAAAAGCGTATTTAAAAGTGAGTTAATATGGCGAGTTTGAAAAAAATCCATACAGCCGTTTTTAAAGGAACACCCTTGCGAGATCTGAAATTGAGCAATTTATACATGGACGGCTATCAATTTTCCTGAACTAACCAACTATATCATTCGAAAGGACATCTAATAGAGTTTTATACAGCAAATTTGAAGAAAATCGTTAGAGCCGTTTTTGAGATATGGACTTGGCGATCTCCCACTTACGGTTTCCGATGTTCCACTTCCAGTTTTTCAGTTTTCACCAAAATTTGGAAAGTTCCTCTGTACACCAGACTTGTTTCAATTCTAAAGTTTCATAGTTCTATCTTTATTAGTTTCCAAGATATAATAGCCAGAAGATTCTCCATATACATACATACACACACACACACATACACACTGACCAATTGCCAAAAACCACTTTTTTGGACTCAGGGGACCTTAAAACGTATAAATCAGGTGAAATCTCGTTATCGAATTTTGAGACCGAATACAGTATTTCCATTACCTACTGTAAAAGGGTAACGGAAGTAAAAAAGGACAATGAAGAAATCATTTACAACATAACTATATATATATATATATATATATATATATATATTAAGAAAAAAGAGTATTTTAAATGATTTATAATTGAATTGCTGGAATTTAGAAATTATCAAAATATAAGAATACGTTCATCATATATAGAACAATTCATCATAATTGTTTCGTTTCTCCTATACTCACGATAGGTAGTATTAGATTCCTAAAAAGTTCGACTTCCGGTTTTCTATGGATTTATACGTTTTGAGATATCTTGAATACGATTTCAACATTTTTAAGAACCGTCTGTCTGTCTGTGTGACAAAAATTTTGTGACAGCTCTAAATAAAGAACTAATGCACAAAATTTCATAAAAATTTATATTTAGTTACACTTTAATATAAGTTGTTGTATACTAATGTTTGGATCCTATCACTGAACAAGAAATGCTAACTATGCTGCGATTTTTCCCATTGTTCTAAAGGCTATATCTCAGCTTCTATACCCAAGTAACACAAAGATTTCGGCTAATATCAATATGTACATTTGGAGATTACAAAATGACCTCCTCCCCTCCTTAAAAATACTCATAGATATTATTTCCTGATATCTTATAATATTGCCAATATTTTCTGATATCAATAACTATCAATTTTGACTACTGAAACGCGATGCATGCGTAAAAGACCACGTTGATTCTATTCATAATGTAGATAGATAATTGCCAGTATCTAAAAACGGATATTGCCTTTCCAAACAAAGTCGACAGTTATCGCAAAATGTTGTGAAAATAAAATCTTTTTTATGACATTGACCAATACTGACAAATATCAAAAAATATAATATTAGAAATTATATTTCTTAAAAAAAAAAAATTATTTTTCCAAAATATTGTTTTCGAATCATATTAGTCATAGATTATGAAAATAATTCTTTAAATGATTTTTATAATCACAATATTTAATTATGTCTGTAAAAATCGCTAAATATTGTAAGTTTGAAGCCTTCAGTGACGTTTAAAATATCGACTAATATCCAGATCGATATCCATATCGATCAATATTTCTGTGCTACCAGGGTAGGGTGTAATGGGGAAATTGCACATTTTTCATTTTGACTTGTAAATGATAGAGCATGAAAATACAAACTTTTTGATACCATTTTTATGCATATTTGAAAACCGGATGCTTTAATAAATTAACTTTAAAAGATGTAGTTCTCATGTTCGCGGGAAAACGCTGCGTCACGTGATAAAACCTATCGTGACGTCACTATCCATGAAATGAACTGCCGGCTGAATTTCTCCCTCTTGTATTGTAAAGAAAAATCGTGCATTCAGCGAAATTTTGTATTCTTTCTTTAAAAAAAAAATATTAAAACTATTTGAACTAATTAAACATCACTTCATTCTATAAATAACACCAAGTTTCAATGATATTTTTTTGTACTCGCCTGCTGTTATTAATCCAAATTAAACTATAATCGAAATAATAGTTGATCAATAGAATTTTCTTAAAGAATGTTTTTAGTATGCTATGCCAAAGATGTATCTTTTAAATACTTGTTTTGTTTCATTTTATTATGTTTTATAGATTTATTATTATTTTATTATTATTATAGACTGAGTACAGAAATAAAATATTGGGATTAAGTAATAATATTTAACTGAATAATATGCATATTTTCATTGCTTAAATAATCTAGAATAGTTTATGCTAAATTAACCTAAATTAGATTACTTTTATAATTATGAGATGCCAGTATATCTGTATATATATATATGTATATAACTTTTTTAATACATTTCAATATTATAACTTAACAATATTTCTATTAAAATAGCAGCTGAAGATTGTGAATAATTAAAAACATTATTGTGATATGCAGTTTGAAAAATTGAAAAGTATTTAAGGAAAATTACATGCGCTTATCATTCTAAATAAATAAATAAAATTAAAAGAAGGTCTCCGTACAAAAATATTAATATTATTTATATATGTATATATATATAGAAACGCGTTTAGTTATTTTTATAATGTAATTACTTTTTTATTTGGAAAAATTTAAAAATAGAAAGAAAAGATGAATAGAAATAGAAAGTAATAATAATAACAACATTTAGCAATAGGAAATATATAAAGTACTTTAAAATAAAATAAACACATGAAATATATGTTAAATGTAATAATACCTTATAAGTTATACATGATCTAGTTATAAATATGAATGGTATTAAATAATTAATTAAAAATTTGCAGTAAATTTCAGCAAGCTAGACAATTGCTAAGGACGGATGACAATAACTAAGCTATTGTCTTCCGTCCTTAGCAATTGTCCACCAGTGTATATCATTAGATAGAGTAACTTCTTAAGTGAAAGGTTTCGTGTGATAATTCTTTTTATCACAAAAAGAAATAAATTTTCACAAAATTATTTTGTTTTTCACAAAAAAAAAAAAAAAAAAAAAATGTTTTTCACAAAAATGAGCTCTAAAAGTAAACCTGGAACAACCCTTGCATATACTATAACTGACGGTCTTCGCCTGCTTCGCTGGTCGCTAAATTTAATAAATTAACAAAAAAAAAAAAAAAAAAAAAAAAAAAAAAAAAAAAACTTTTATATCATTCTATAAACAAAAAATAAATAAATAGATAATTAAAAAATAAATTCATTGAAATCGCTCTTAACATCGTTTTGGTTATTCGCAGGCTGCGGCAACTTCTTTCCCTCCAGTGTACCCTGCTATTTTGGATCTGGGTTCTTATTGCCCGCAGCAATGTCTTTCGTGGGCGCTTCAATTTGTGTACATATCAGGAGGCGAAAGCTGCTATTATTCAAAAACTAAGATTTTAAGGATAGCTGTATCTCAGCATCTATTAAATATACTTTAATTTTGGCACCATGTACAGTGGAACCTGTCTAAAGTGACCACCCTAGGGACCGGCTAAAATGGTCACTATACACAGGTGGTCACTTTATAAAGTCTCTTTAAAATTAGCACGTTCAAATTTCTTGCGATCTCAAAAAATGAAACAAATTAAAATAAACATATTTAAAAATGAATTATATTAAGTAATGAATAGTTTAATATAACAGTTGAAGAACTTCCGGAGTGACTGATTTAAATAACGCATTTTGATTGTAATACTATGCAATTGCATAGCTGGCTATACTTCATTAAAAAATTATACAAACTTTTATTAAGGTCCATTCACAGCAAAAAAAAAAGTCACTAATTTTTCGTTGCTTAAAACACTTCCTTTCAACAATTATGTTTTCAGTCATGCTTTCAAGTTTTCTCACTAAATCCAGCATTGGCGGACATTTATTTAGGGCATACGTTTTCATTTTTTTTTGCATATCTTTAACATTTCTGCTTCAGAAATTTTATCATTTTCTTCGATTTCATCTTCACTAACACAATCTTCTTCACTTTCTTTTTCATTTTTAAACATATCGCAAATGTCTTGCTTCAAACTTTCTTGATCGACATAAGTATTGCATGTTGGAATGTCACTGTCAAAATTCATGAATAATTCAGCATTCACTGGTTCGTTTTTAAAAGTCAAGTGATTTATAAGATTTTGAATCAGGCTATTCTCGTCATTTTCAGACTGTGAATCACTGATAGTCATAGTATCATCAGAAATTTGTCGCGAAAAACCACATCTTTCAAAGCATTTTGAAATTGTACTTTGACATACCCAATTCCATGAATCATTAACCCACATTATGGCATCGTCCTCGATGCCATAATGTGGCATCGAGGACGTTTATACATGAAGCAATTTCATTTACTGATTTGCATTCTTCTGCCTTGGAAATTACAGCTTGGAGCAAGAACTTTCTATAATGCAGCTTGAAAGCTTGAATTATTCCTTGATCTAGCTGCTGTAAATGCGATGTTGTATTAGCTGGTAGAAACTGTACTTTCACATTTGAAAACGACAAATCACTCAGATGGGCTGGACAGTTATCTATAAATAATAGAATCTTTCTCTTTCTTTGCTTCATCTGCTTGTTTAATTGTGTAACCTATTCAGTAAAAATAGAGGATGTCATCCATGCCCTTTTATTTCCATACCATGAGACTGGTAAATTCTTTATATTAACATTTTAAAAATATCTTGGTTTTCTGGCTTTTCCCACAAAAAGAGGTTTTAGTTTCTCTCCTGTTGAACTGCAAGCAAGCAAAATGGTAATTCTCTCTTTAGAAATCTTTCCATCTATCTCCAGCCATTGCTAATGTTTTGTTTGGCATTGCCCGATAAAACAAACCACATTCATCAGCGTTGAATATGTCTTCTTTCTTGTATTTCTCTAGCAAATCAGAAATCCGTCTTTTAAAGGAATCTACTGTTTCCATATCAACATCATGAGATTCTCCACAAAAAACTTTTTGAGAAATGTTATACCTTTTCTTGAAAGATTTTAACAAGTCGTTAGACGCAATAACATTTTCTACATTTAGTTTTTTTGAAAACTCTGAAAGATAACTGCATTAAAAACAAATATTTGAAAAAATATCAAAGCAATAAGATACTGAATGGTCTCCAGACTACAAATTCATACAACTAAAACTCAATGTTAAATGTTACAAATCTTGCAAGCAGTACAATGAATGAATATGTGCAGGTTTATTGTTCGAATTTCTGAGAACATATGACAAAGGAATCCTTTTTAAAAAAGGGGAGGAGGGATTAACATTCCTCAATGGGGAAGAGATTAACATTCCTCATTCACCTCTTTCAAAAATCAGTTTCTTATGTATTTCAGGGAAATAGTAGATGGGAGAGAAAAATGTGGTCACTTTGGACAGGTTCAAATATCATTATAATAAAAGACAAACTGGTCACTTTATACATTAAGCAGGTGGTCACTATAGGAGATAAATTCCCATTACTTTTTTATGGATGAAAATTAAAATTTCGGAAAACGGTCACTTTAGTCAGGTGGTCACTTTACCAAGGTGGTCACTTTTACAGGTTTCACTGTACTTTATTGCAATCACTTTTTCTGCTATATTACCATTTCATTTCGATTAGTACAATAAATAAATAAATAACAAAAGATTTTCCTTTCAAAGGCATTAAATAAATAATAAATAAGTTTTTATTAAACTTAAATTTTAATAAGACTAATCCTTTATGCGATATTAACATTTTCCCGATAAAAACATTTAATTATATTTTCCTTTTGAAATGAATTAATTAAATAAATAAATAGTTGTGTAACAGCCCTTGCTAATGTAAACAACGTAGAACAATATAATTCAAGTAAATTTAAGAAAATTAAATGGAAAAATAAATGGATAAAATTGAAATATATATATATATATATATATATACATATATATATATATATATATATATATATATATATATAAATTACTTAAAAAATTATAAAAAGTAAACTTTTTTTTCTTTTTTTTCTTTTTTTTTTTTATGAAATAAAATAAAAATAATAAATAAATAATGCAATTTGAAAATAACATTTTTTTTTTTCGTTCCAAAAACATGAAGTAAATATTAAATACATAATTAATGACTGCTCTATAAAATAATCATATATAGTTTATAAAATAACATAATTAAAAAATTCTGGTTAAAAAATAATAATAATAATAAAATAAATAATCAATAAAATATATTTTTATGTACTATGAAATTTTAATGAATATTTTAATTATAATTAAATCTTTAAGCATACATTATGAAAAAAGAAATATTCTGACATACAAGCATCTAAAAAATTAGAGAAATGTAAAAAAATACTACTAATATATTAAAGCAATGCTAAAATTCTATTATGAAGACGTTTATAATTTTCAAAATATGAATACAGAACAAATCTAGATCGTTTAGCTTTAGCTACTCTTATATTTATGCGCTAATAAAATCGAGGTTTCTTCTCAAAAATGAGAATATGGAAAGAGCATCTATTTTCGGAACATTATCCGATTGCTCTTTTACAAATCCAAAATCGACATTATACAAATAAAAATAGAAATATATATATAAGATATAAGATATAGTATAGTTATGGAAGGTTTAGGTTATTTCTTACAAAAGGTAAAAATTTTAAGAATAAACTATAAAATACAGATTAGAATAGAGCGAACAAAAAGAAAAGCAAGCGGTAAAAGAGTGTAAACATTCACACTTCGTGTACTGTGACGTCAACCCCCTCACAGAACGTTTTCGGATCACGGGGTTTTGTTTTGGTTTTTAGCGATTTTAAAACGTTAATTAAAAGTTAATTTGAAATAATTTTACGATTTTAATTGGATTTTTCGGATTCCCAAGATTGATTTTATCGATTACAATTAAAAGAAATTGTTTTTCCTTCAGTGTGCAACTTCCCCATTGCACAAAACTTGATAAGCGAGAGGACCGTTATGGAAAATAAGGCTGACTTGATTTACACTTGAAGGCTGACTTCCATTAAAGTTGTTTCGGAGCTGTTAAAGTCCATCTGAAACTGGCAGTGGAAATTTTCTTAATGTATATCAGTCGATAGGTGGAGCTGATATTGCACCTCATCTGCGATTTTCTACAATATATGTCTACATCTCAGCATCTATTTGTTTAAATTCTCCAAATTGTATACGTAAACATTTTATTCTGAGATGCTATGTTGATTAAACTTTTTTGCATGTTAACTGGCAAGTGACGCTGTTATGTAAAAGGATATAGAAGAAAGTTTTGTGATGCTTTCAACTGACTAGTATTAATTGCTAAAAATATTTTCATCAAAATCGCAGTACTCCGGGGAAAAAAAAAATGTCTCAAAATGTGGTTGCTACAATACTTATGCTCTATAATTGTGGTTGCTACAATACTTAACATAAAATATATGCAATGAAAATAAAAAGACATAAAAAGACATACGTAAACTAAAGTATAATTAAAAATTATAAAGATATAACTATGTTGTGATTTACCTACAAGAAACATAAATCATAATTTTAAAAATAACTTTACAAAAAATTATTTCCTTTTCCTACATAAAAAAACATTTACCTCTAACCAGGAAATTGAAATGTAAAATAAAAACTAGCTTAAAAATAAAAAACACTTTTTACAAACACTTATTAAATATTTTTTGATGATCCTGTCTCTTATTGTCTTTTCCACAATTATAAAGGTTATTTAGAAAAACTTATAGTAAGTACGAAAAGAAGAAAAAGGGTGCTTTATATGTATAATTTTAAATGATATTCGACGTAAAAAAAAAAATTAAATACTCAGCACATGTCATAATTAAAATTTTTAAAACCTTGTGGCGACTTCTTTTTCGCGCCTGGTTCTTTTCTTCCTGTAAAATCATCTTGGAGACACATTAAGACACTGATCACGCTTTGTTTACTTTTAAACGTATATTTACTTACGGCACAAACATAAAATACATAACGAACACATAAATTAACATCAAATAAAGTATTTTTTAAAAAACATATAGAATGGAACGTTAGTCCATCTTGATTCACATACGCACACGTGTTGCCACACTTTCGTACCAAACTTTTCAGTTCTTGTTTTGGAATACTCTCGAAATCAGAGGTGCGGCGTTCACACCTTCCCTCCAGTTTCACTTGAGGGACAATGGCCTTCACAGTGAAACTACTAACAAAAATTTGTGGATAATTTATATAACTGTTCATGAAAGTCTAATTGTCCTTTTAAATTCTTAATTATTGTTTCATCTTTAAATAAATGTTCATGAAAGTCTAATTGTCCTTTTAAATTCTTAATTATTGTCTCATCTTTGACCTAATATGCGATGTTCCATCAAGAGCAATAACATTTATATTTCACTTAAAATTTAAATATTTTCTATGGTATAAAATAAGTAACATTTAAACACATAATAGAAATAAAATATATATATAATATATATATGAATAAATATTTATCCTGACATGGATTTTCTTATGCACTTTAAATAATCTTAATGAATTAATATACTTGAATGTAAGAAACAAAATAAACACACACATATATATATGTGTACTAACAAATACAATATTAAACTAACTTATGACTTTATTCATGAATGCGTGATAAAGCATCTGCAATAGTATTACTGTTTCCTGGCTTATGAGCAATAGTCACTTGATAGCGAGATAGAGCCAATGCCCATCTTTGTAATCTGGCGTTCTTAGGAACTGTTTCTGTCAAATATTTTAAATGGTTATGGTCCGTGTGTAAGATAATAGTGGCTCCATAAGTCCACATTTCGAATTTACCTAATGCCCATATTACAGCATAAGCCTCCCTTTCAATAGTGCTCCACTTTGATGTAGCAGGGGTCACTTTTTGGCTTGCAAAAGTTATAGGGTTCAGTTTATTCTGCTCATCTCTCTGCATTAGACAGGCTCCAATTACGGTCACTGCAGCATCAGTATCGATTTCAAAAGGTTTCGACATATCAGGTGTATACAGAGATGTTATAGAGCACAAACAATTCTTTAATGAATTAAATGCGCTTTCGGCTTCTTCTGACCATGGAAGGTCGTTTGGCACAGTTTTTCGAGTTAAGTCCGTTAAAGGTTTTGCTATATTGGCATACCGAGGCACATAGTCTCTGTAATAGTTAAATAATCCTAGGAGTGACTTCAATGTTTTCTTAGTTTTAGGGGCTTTCAAATCTTTAATAACTGATATCTTGTCCGGATCTGGGCCGTGCTCTCCTGAGCCTACGACATGTCCTAAATATTTTACTTTCGACAACGCAAACGAGCATTTCTTTAAATTTGCCGAAAAATTCAATTTTTTTAGAGTTTCTAAAATGGATTTAATATGATTAAGATGATCTTCCAAGGTTGAAGAAAATATGGTAATATCATCAAGAAAACTTTCGGCGTAGTCACTGTGAGGTCGTAATACTTGATTCATTATTCTTTGGAATGTTGCTGGTGCTCCAGATAACCCAAATGGCATCACCTGCCACTGATACTGACCCTTTGGAGATACAAAACTGGTTAATTCTCGGCTTTGCTCTGCTAAGGGTATTTCCCAATATCCCTTAAGGAGATCTAAAGTTGTCAAGTAACGGGCTCCACCAGCTTTAAATCTAAGATTTTCTGAATTCTGCATAGGAAAAGGTGGAATTTTACTAACTGAGTTCAGCTCTCTGTAGTCCACGCAAAGTCGGACAGTTCCATCTTTCTTGGCTACACATACCAATGGATATGCTATTTCTGCTGAAGAGGGTTCTATCAGGTCTTTTTCCAATAATTCCGCTATCTGTTTTTCTATAATGTTTCTGGAACTTTATAAAGATGAGGTTGTTTCCTCTCTACTCCAGACTTTAACTGGATAACATGTGGAGGAACTTTGGCTTTCTTTAATTCCCCATCAAATATTGTTAGATATTCTTTAATCAGATTCAGCAGCTGTTTATGTTGCTTTGCTGATATCGAATTTGATTTTTTATCAGCTTTTAGTTCTTCATCTGTTACTTGCCGTGATTCTACGGGCGCATGTTGTATATCTCCAAACTCTTCATCTGTTTCGTAAATAATTCCTACAGCTCTGACAGGTTGAATATATTTACGCAATTTATTTTGATGAAGATGTCGAACACTTCCATCAGGTAGTTTGACATAAAAAGAATGTGGAGACTTCTTTTCTACTATTTCTCCTGGTCCTTTCCATTTTTAACAAAGACGATTTGTTGAATCAGGGATTAACACTAAAACTTCATCCCCAACAGAAAATTCGGTATCTTTTGACCGTAAATTATGATAATGTACATATTTCTGCTGCTGTTCTTGAGCTATGCTATTCGCATACTGTGCCGCGTCTTCTAAACGTTTCCGGAGTTTCAACAGGTAGTCAGCTACAGATTCTCCAATCCCTTGAGGAAGTACGACTTCATCTTCCCAACTTGATTTGAGGATGGCTAGAGGTCCTACAGGTGGTCGCCTATGAACTAGTAGGAATGGAGCAACACCCGTTGTAGCGTTAGGCACTTCTCTGTATGCCCATAACAAGAATGGCAACTGTTTATCCCAGCCTCGACCTTGTGAATTAATTGCATGATGTAGCATGGATTTCATAGTTCCTATCCATCTTTCAACCAAACCATTCGATTGTGGATAACCTGGAGTGGAAAATTTAGGAACACATCCTAATCGTTTTAAAAACTCTTTTGTCAGCTGTGCAGCAAAATTTCTTCCGTTATCCATTGTAATTACTCGAGGAATTCCAGTTCGTGCAAATATTTCTATAAATGCATCACAGGCTGCTTTTGCTGTTAAAGACTTCAGAGGTATTGCTTCCGGCCAACGACTATGCTGGTCCATAACGCACAGTACATACTGATGGCCACGTGATGACTTTGGCTCTATTGGGCCTAAAATATCGGCATTAAACACTTGAAATGGGAGTTCTGGTCTTCCAACAGCTTCGATAGGTGTTCTATCGTTTACTTTTCCTTTCCTGCGCATTTGACAATCATGACACGAAGCACATAATTGTTTGACTTCTTTTGGCATTCCTTCCCACCAGAAAGACATTGCAATTCTGTCTCTGGTCTTCTTAGTTGCCAGATGTCCACCAGTAGGAGTTTCATGGGCTAATTTCAAAATGTCCTTTCTTCTGCTTGCCGGTACGACCAATTGAATATATTTCTGTCCGCCTACTTTACCCCTATGATATAATAAACCTCTTTCAATCCAGTAACCATTTTTATGTTGCCTAGCTTCTTCGAAGCACCTTTTCAATGTAGGACAGGCTAACTGCTCATCCCTAAACACTTGTGCTTGTGGAACAGGGATATTTTCATTTCGTTCATCCTTACTATCGGTTTCGGTCAATGTCTGTTTAACTACTGAGTTATTAAAGACTTTGGTTTCTGGATGATGCGACTCGCTGTTGTTTAGCTTTGCCTTTCGAATAGTCTCGTGACTTTCTCCCTCCATACAGAACATACACTTTTCATTATCTTCTGGGAGTGGGGTACTAATTGCCTCATCCCCAAGATAATTGTCGTTTGAATTATTCTCAGGTACACTGAACAAGGATTGTTCACCGATTTCATTTATTGTGATTACTTCAACCTCTTTTTCTGAAGAATAGTTTCCGGGAGACCTTCCCTCCACTTTGAACAAGGACGGTTCATTGTTTTCTTTCACTGGGGTGATATTAACCTCAACCCCTGAATTTTCAGGATTTCTTCCTTTCACATGGAACAAGGATTGTTCATCGACTTCTTTCTTCGGGATATTCACTTTATCCCCTAAAGAAATGTTTTCGGGAGACCTTCCCTCCACACTGAACAAGGATTGTTCATTAGCTTCTTTTACTGAAGTGATTCCTGTATCATCTCCCAAATAAGAACGCTTTTGTTCCTTCAACCATTCATATATCCTGGGAGTGATTAAAGCTTCCTCATGCAGCCCTTCTACTACTGCAGCATGCACTTGAACATATGGAATGATTTCTTCATCTGTATGAAGACTTAGCGGAACTGACACAAGTTGTGCTTCCACTGGATTACCTATAGCAGGTCTCAAAAGAATTTTCCCACTTGACTGTAAGCGTTCCTCAGGTACAACTGATTTTCGTAGTACGGTGATTTCTGCACCACTGTCCACGATGCCTTGAAATTTTTGGCCTCCGATTCCTAAATCCACTTTCAGAAGCTCGCCATCTTTCTCGTTGACTGGAAATTCCCACTCGAAACAAGCGCTATTTAGATTAACACTGACCTTATTAAGGCCCTTACTTTCTTGACTCTTTTTGTTTGTTTTCACGTTAGATGTACTTGCTGAATTCAATTTGGGGCAGAATTTTTTCATATGGCCTTCCTTTCCACACCAATAGCAGGAGAATTTCCGGACGAATGTCTCTTTGTTCTTGCTGTGGCTTAGTAAAAACTCTTTTCTCATCTCTATTGTTATTTCCGAAATTCGCCCCTTTGGATGGAAGATTCCAATTTTCTTTATGAGAAATTTCTTTCGGTTTTTTATTGAAAGTCATTTTGACATTTTCATAATCATCTAATTTACTGGAAATAATATCAGATGACTTAAACAATGACCATTCATCGATGAAATGTTCTTTAATTTCTGGAGGTACTTTCCTTTTAATTTGATCTGTAATAATCAAATCATATAATTCTTCAAACGTGTTAACTTCTAATCCCCGAATCCATTCAGTAAAATAGTTTTTCAACTCGTAAGCAAAATCTCTCCATGTGATATCAGCTTTTTTAGTATGCTTAATGAAAAGTTGTCGAAATCTTTCAGGAGTAAGTTTATATCTCTTTAACAATAACTCTTTTACTTTTCCGTAATGATTCGTGATTTCTTCGTCTTCCCGAGCTATAACTTCCGCGATTTCGTATGGCAGTAGTCCAATGAGATGAGAAACCCAATCATCTCTTTTAATTTCGGCACGTTTTGCCTGCCGCTCAAAAAGAACTAAATACAGACTAATTTCGCATGTTTTAGGATCAAATTTTTGTAAGATGTTATGTAATTTTACGCGCGTTTTCTCAGAAGTTTCATTTGTAATTCCTTTCTTCTCAGGTTCTATTCTTGCATTTTCCAAACGCATTTTTTCCAATTCTATTTCTTCTCTTCTTATGCGTTCCTCCATCTCTTCTTTTCTCTTACGTTCCTCTATTTCTTCCCTTCTTATGCGTTCCTCCATCTCTTCTTTTCTCTTACGTTCCTCTATTTCTTCCCTTCTTATGCGTTCCTCCATCTCTTCTTTCCTCTTCCGTGCTTCAAGTACGTTCGCTAATGTTTCTTTAACAAATTCTTCATCGTAATTCTTTGAAGCCAAAATAGCATCTCTTAACTCATATAACTTTAAATGTTGAGCTCCTTCCACTCCAAGCTCAGTAGCAACTTCTTGCAAATCTTTTTTATTCCCTTTACCCAAAAATGCCATCTTCGGATGGATGAAATCAAATCGAGTTCAAATTTTCCGTGAATAAAATAAATTTTCTTATATTTATAATCACAAACCCTATTGTTTTCCCCCTAAGAACGCCAGTTTGACATCTTAGTTTTTATCTTAAACAACATTTTCCCCCAAATTAAATAAAATAATCATTAAGTCGGAATGCATACATAAAAGGAGAAAAAAAATATGTATCGAAATAACAAATTTAAAAAAAAATTTTTACACAATCAACTCTTTCATTAAATAAATCAGAATATACTTTATTACATAACCAGCTTTCAATAAATTAGAAATAATGTTGCTATAGCAACCTTTAATCAAACTTACTTTTAAACAGAAAAAAAAAAAAAAAAAAAATTCCGATTCATTCCTCAAAGTAAAAAAAATAAACAAAACCGGACGTTCACAAGAATAATTCACTAGTTTTTTTTTTTTTTTTTTACTGAGATATTTCATTAATATTCCAATAATAATAAAGATAAATCATTATCAACGTCTAACAAATAAACAATCATTCAATAAAACAGAACAAATAAATCAAAACAGAACTCTTTTTTTTTTTTTTTTTTTTTTTTTCACAATCTGCTTTAATGAAACATTTATTTATTCTAAATCACGTGATGAATAAAAAGAACACACAGAAATTAATAACAATGATCTTGAATAGCATAAAAATATATTCTTTTCACCATTCTTTTTACTATTTTCCGGCTTTTTAAATACAAATAAACAAATATATTTCTATTTTTCATTTTTCAAACACTAGAATTATTATTATTTCAACATTACGAAATATTCAATTTCCATTTACCTATTCTTTACCTTGTTGGAATACAAAATCGGAACAAAATATCTAAATGCTTAATCCTAATTATTTAACATAAAACTTATACAAAATATGACTCTTGATGGAACATTAAAAAAAAAAAAAAAACATACCCTTTTTTTTTCATCACTATCATGAAATAATCCATACATGCACTAGCTATTTCACATATCCTGTCGACTGCGCCAATTGTGGCGACTTCTTTTTCGCGCCTGGTTCTTTTCTTCCTGTAAAATCATCTTGAGACACATTAAGACACTGATCACGCTTTGTTTACTTTTAAACGTATATTTACTTACGGCACAAACATAAAATACATAACGAACACATAAATTAACATCAAATAACGTATTTTTTAAAAAACATATAGAATGGAACGTTAGTCCATCTTGATTCCCATACGCACACGTGTTGCCACACTTTCGTACCAAACTTTTCAGTTCTTGTTTTGGAATACTCTCGAAATCAGAGGTGCGGCGTTCACAAACCTTTTTCAGTTTTTTTTTTTTTTTTTTTTTTTAAGATAGTTAAAAAGAGGCAATTTATTTAATTCATGATATTTTTTATCCGACATGAAATTTGTGATATCTGGATGAATTCCCTTTACATTCCCAGGAAAAAGGTTAAAATAACTTTTTTTTTTTTACTATTATTATTTAATTTATCTGTCATTTCATTTGAACATAATTATTTACTTATGAGATGTTATCTTCTTCTTATTATTGTTATTATTATTATTACTATTATTATTATTACGATTATCATTATTGCTAGTCGCTCTTCATCCACATAGCTATAGATATTTTCAATTAATCGTATTTCCAAACTAATTACTTCTTTTTTGTCACTCTCATGTCATAGTTTAAAAATTTTGCCTCCATTACGCGACTACCGTAAGTAATGGACGTATTATATTCGGTCCAAAAATTCTATATCGAGTTTTCACCGTTTCAAGGTCTCCTGAGTCCAAAAGGCCGACAGGTGCGAAACAAATATTATTTTCTTACGATGTCAAGAAGGTATTTAAAAATACTTTCATTTTTTATGCATTTTCCCCAATTTTTCCCTTTCATACACGTATTCCTTTACATTAAAAAATACCTAAAAGTAGAAAGTTCTTAAATCTGGCAATTTCATAATTTCTGGCAAAACCATAGACACAGTAATTTGTATCCGCGTTTGTAATGATCGATAGATGGCGCTTTTTCAGCTCTTGTTGTTAGTAAATATTACAGCCACGTGTATCTATTTTTGTTCTTTTCGTTATTCTACTTAATATTCGTACTATAATTTCTCCGCCATTGCATCATGGAAAATTGATTGCTTTTGGAAAAAAATATTTCAGTTTATTCAAAGTTCGATCGAAAGTAGATATTTAACTGAAGCTGAACAAATATTAGTTTCAAATCATCTGATTAATTCTTTACTTCCATTAGCCGAAGCAACTGAAATTTTAAATTTGTCATTTGGAAATAAATGGAAGCTTAATTCTGGATTTCTTGGTCCTTTGGAGTTGCACTGGAGCACACAACAGTATGTGTTATCTTTTTTAGCGGATTTATTCATTTTTATTCAATAAATATATGTGAAACTAAACATCGGCTAGCAATGGCGGCTTGATGGAATTCGAATTAAAGCATGTTTATTGTAATTTCCCCTTAGCCCACCAGAGGGCGAGCATTTCATTACAATCGCGGATAATGTAGCATCACTATACGCAAGCAAAGTGATGACGTCACTGTCTGTCCATGGAGCCATTAAAAAGATTTTCTATGTCAATCGTCCATTGGATTTTTTGTAAAAAATTATTAAAAAATAACGGAAATTATTCCGAATTTTAATTCCGATATTTGGGTATATATATACTTATATTTAAGTTACTGTCTACATGTGTTTGATTGAGTTATTTTTTCTGTAAAATTGATAAAATTTTAATTTAAAATCGCAAAACTCCAGAAAAAAAAATGGCAAACTTCCATTTTCGAATGTAAACATAAACATTTAATTTCAAAGGGGGATATTTAAACAATAAATATTCAACTAATATACTAAATAAAAGGAAAATGGATTTGTTACTAACTGCTGCATGTATAAGTGGACGATACGGAAAAAATTCCGATTTCAGTTTTTTGCTGAATTTACACGTTTTGAGCTTTCTTTACGTTTCAATTAACTGAAATTGGCTACTTATTTTTTAAAAAAGTGTCTTTATTGCTAGCTTTTGTGGGTAGAAGAAGCAAGTAGAAGATATATAAAAACTTTTGATTTCCGGTTTTCGATGAATTTACACGTTTTGAGATTTCCTTGCATTTTAATTAAGTGAAATTGACTACTTATTTTTATTTTTTAAAAAGTGGATTTATTATTCTTTCCTCTGCATATATAAGTAGAAAATATAAGATTCAGAAAAGTTTTAGACTTTCGGTTTTCGATAAAGTTACACGTTTTGAAATTTCCCGAACTCAATTCGACCATTTTTTTAAAATACCTTTTTTTTTTTTTTTTTTTTTTGTTCAAACACTGTACTTTATGAACCAATCGAATTAATTTAACAGAATTTGATACTTGTTTGGGCCTTGGTTTGACATGGTACCTATTAGCTTCTGGGCTGTATCACACAACAAGGGGCGTTTTCACGTTGCGATTTTCTCTCATTTCAGGAAAGGCTAACATCTACAGAGAGAAATAGTTATATTAAGTAAAACTCTACTGATTCAGTTAGAGTGAATATCGGCAAACAACTGCCGCAGCTGTGTTGCAATTGCATTCCGTTTAGGACAAGGCAATAACTTTGCTTTGCCTCGCTTTGCAAAAAAAATGGTCGAGTTTCGACCACTGGGCGATACTAGTTTATATAAATGCACATGCCGAGAGCTTCAGAGATTAAATTACTCCAGATTATATATAAGCTGGAGTAATGTAAAAGTAACTCTGAAATTGAAATTGCATTATTTTAAATAAATGCAATATCAGGGATGGAACACGGGCGCAGAATTCATACCGGAATCTGTTTAAGAAATTTCTCCACCTATAATATCGTTGATTCAAAAGGTAGAAAATTTTCTTACATTGATAGTGGTATGAATTCTGCGCCCGTGTTCCACCCCTGCAATATTGAAACATTATATAAAATAATTTAAAATATTGGATTTATAGTCGGCAGCAAAAGTATCCGAGCACTAGCAAAAATTCCTATGTATAGAATGTACACTTAATACAGTTTTGTTAAATAAATCCTTGTCGAACCCTGTTCTTAGTCAATCTAAGAACACGATTCGACAAGGATGTATTTAACAAAACCGTATTAAGTGTATTTTTTTTACATAGGAATTTTTGCTAGTGCTCGGATACTTTTGCTGCCGACTGTAACATAAAACATAACGTCACTTTTTCAAAATAGAAATTTCTAGATTTTAGAAAATATCTTGAATGTTGAGTGGGTTTTAACGTCGCACTATAGCTACGCAGTGTGAAATTAAAGATGGCCTTATATTCCCACTTAGGAATGTTCCGGAGACATGACATCTCCGAGGAGGGGATGGCTTACTTACTTCAGTAATCCCTAGAGCGATAGAAAATACTACCCTCCTATACTTAAGTTCTTTGGCATCATTGAAGGAAGGTTAATGTGATTTAGCGATGACTTTTTTGTATTTGACGTTCAAAACGTAAATTTTAATAATTTTTTGCAGCTTTCCTGTCGCGATTCAGCAGCTAATTTTTTTACCAGGGAATTAAGTGCAACGTAAACTATAATTCTGTAATTTTTTGAAGGAAATCGGTGATTAGCACTTGAAAGAGTTACCTTGTAAGATGAATTAATAGGATTTTTATTGCTTACATCTTTTTTTCCTAAGTAAATAAAAAAAAAAAAAAGATTTCAAATACATATGTCCTCTATTTCGTAATGTAATATATATAAAATAAAAAATACGAAATATTTTTAAGGTTTTTATATCTTCTTCGACCTCTATGTACCCGTGGTACACTAGAGTGTTACCTTATTAAATAGTAAGATGAGCTAATAGGATTTTTATTGCTTATATCTTTAAAATATTTCCTTAAGGAACTAAAATAATTGCTTTTATATACACATTTTGTCTATTTCACAATGCAGTAAATAATGGGTTTAAAAACATTGTTGCCAAGATCACACTACTGACCTAAAAAACTCTTCATCATTTTCATGGAAATATTTTCAAAAAGTAGGTAATTTGTACAAATACACAATAGTTGTTCGTTTATTAGGATGGAATTATTTTTTAAAAAAAATCATCGTTTGGAAACATCTTCAGACTCATAAATCAGAATGGAAGATTACAAATTTAGTAAATCAGCGTAAAACGACTATCTCTCAAATGAGTGTCTCGTTTGCAACTAATGTGCAATTTCATATGCAAAGTTGCATAGTTTCAAAATGAATGTCTGAACTTAAACCAACAATTGCTCGGAGCCAATTTCTTTTCTCTTCACCATCCTGATCACGTTTTGACCCGCACACCTTCAGGTAAAATAAAAAAATAAAATTAAAATTAACAACTTCCTTCCTTACCCATAAATTTGGACGAACGGTATAAACCTGTGACAAATGATGATAAAAAAAAAAGCTTTCATATACCGCTAAGGGCAAAAGATGAAATGAGAAAAAAAGAAATTTAATAAATTGCGAGTTTGCCACACTGAACCATTCAACTGGATCAACATCTTTGTTGCTGTTGTAGTTCTGCTGACATCTAAAAAAGCAGGTAAAGAAGGGGGAAGTCATCATCACCATAATCGTACATGGGTTTGGCCTCGGGGATCGATAAATCTTTTTCTCTCCGTTGTGGGTGAGGCTGGGCTATAGTAATAATATGAAGAATAAGATTCTCTGCAGTTTTTTTTTCACCGTTACACTTTTTTATCGAAAGGAATAATAACAGTTATTCACAAGTTAAACCAAATATTATCACCGAACATGGCCGTGAACTGTATTTCCTTTGCGATTTTTGATAAAAGGTGTCTACTGTTAGTGCAGACGATAACTGTTGATGGGTATTCTGGAGAGAATTTAACAGGTATTGGTGCTCGGGTAAAAGGGATTTGGCACTTTTCACTTTGCACCACTGAAGGTTTAATATAAAAGCTTATATTTAATCTTTATAAATAGAACTAAATTAGGTTTGTTCAGTAAATTGTATATTCAGACAACTATTCTTATGGTTTTTAATATCTTTTGTACAGATTTGGAATCTTTAAATTGAGTTTTCCTAATCTGAATTTTTTCATGAATTCATGATTTTCAACTAAAAAACTTCTATATATATTTAAAACTTCTATATATATTTAAGTTAAGATTTAATATTTTTTGAGAGGATTTAATAGGATTTATTTTAAAAAATCAGGGATGGACTTTTAAATTTATTATAATTAATTTTTGAGGGAAAAAAAAAAAAATAAAAAATAAAACGTGTATGTCTATGTAAAAATTTGCGAAAAATAATAATAATAATAATAATAATAATAATAATAATAATTTTTGCTATATTTTTATTTTTGCTATTTTTTATTTTAAAGATATTGCAAAATCCGTCCCTAATTGTTTTAAATAGGTTCTATTAAATAACCCAAAAATATATACATACAGAGTTATTATAATTAAAGTTACGATTTCAAAACGCTATAATTTTAAAACTACCCATCACAGCGATTTGATATTTTATCAGAAAAACCGTGAGGCCATGAAATTTTGTTTGGGGGAGGAAAAAAGTAATTCCAACATGTTCCTGTAGATGGCGCTGTCAGGATAATGTCGGGGGAAACGCCTAAATAGACTCATTAAACACAGGAATCTTGTTAGCAACACAATGGAACAGCAGGAAACAATAGACTTCAAGGGTTTACTAGAATTTTTTTTAGGAAAAAGACAAGAATCCGTATTTACAGTGGAAACAGTCATAGTGAAAAGAGAAAAAGAGGAGCTTCATGAAGCAAATACTTTACGGATAATTAACGGCACATTTTAGAAGATCTTTTTTTTTTATTATTATTATTTTTTATTTTGCCGAACAAAATTTTATTGCCTCACGATCGCTCTGGTAAAATATCAAATCGCTCTGATGGGTAGATTTAAAATTATAGCATTTTCAAATCGTAACTTTAATTATAGTCACCCTGTATATTAAGTCTTAAACATCGGTAGAAGTTTTAGCATTTTGAAAATCATGATTTCATGAAAAAATGCAAACTGATAAAAAACAATTTAAAAATTTCAAATCTGTAAAAAATGTATCAAAAACTTCAAGAATTGTTACCTGAATATATATTTTATTGAACACAAACCCAATATAGTTATATTTGTAAATATTAAATGGAAATATAACTTTCAGGGGTGCAGAGTCAAAGAAGCCAAGTCTCCTTAAGGCTAGTTTTTTACATTAGAGAACTAGGCCTAACGGGGGGATGCTCTCGGTGTGTGTGGGGGGGGGAGGGGGGGTTAGCCTGTATTCCCGGGAGCTTAGGAGAAAACCTCGGAAAACACGGCTAGGTCCACCAAAGCAACCTAGGATCGAACACAACACTCACCGGCTAAAAATTGAAAAGTATATTTGATACTTCGAAGTTAGATGATTTTATTGCAATATATAATTTTTTTTTGGAAAAGTAAAAAAAATCTTATTCCAGAATAAGGAAATATATTTTTGTGAAATTCATAGAGTAAAATTTAAGTGTAAAGTATTAAACTAAATAACAATTACTTCAATGTTCAAAATAAATAACGTGAGAATAAAAGGGGCAAGTGTCAAATCTAGTTTAACTTTGTATTTGTAATAAACTAAAGCGATGCATTGCTAAGATCTCCTGTCATTGGCTGTGGAGTTGATAGGATAACAAACTACGCCTTTTGCATTCTAAATTATTCCTCGAACATAGTCGATATTGCTCACCTCACAACTTTCAATTGCCTCATTAAGTAAAACACCTTTTTTTTTTTTTTTTTTTTTTTTTTTTTTTAAGATTTTCCCTATACATGATTGTTAGGGCAGCTGCCCCGTTTCCCTTTGCGGTAATCAGGTTGTAATAAAATCATTACAAAAACTGCGATTTAAAAATAGCGGTGGGGAAGGTGACGGGCAATGACTATACTGAAAGTATATAAAACAAAATTCTAACCAATCGCTTTTCATCTTAAATTTTTGTCATTTATAGTAACAATGTTCTCAGGAGGCCTACACTGGGAAAATATTCTGTAACTGACATCTAGAATCTAAATTGTGGCTCTAAAAAAAAATAGTTTCATGTTATCCTAATAAATTCTAGTCCCTTTTGAAAGTGAATTCTAAAAACCCCTATTATAATTCTAGAGAGTCTATAGAGAGTTTGTCTACATTATCGAGATTACCTATTTAATTACCTATATCGAGATTACCTGTCTATATTACCTATTTGAAAAGATCTCCAAATAAATGTAAACACAAGAGGCGGGTATTCAGCAAATATAATCTTGGTTTATTACCCTATTCTAGATAATTAAGCGAGAATTTCTTGCCATGCAAAAGATTCAGAATATTGTTTCACCATCTAGAAATGTGTAGATTAGAAATTCTCGATCATTTCGTCTATTCAGTTTATTGACGAGCCTTACGCGCATAGCTCGGAAATCTATAATTTTAGTTAACAAATTTAGAAAAGTGCCATTTATTCATTCTAAATGAAGGCGGTATATTTTTTTCCCAGTGTACTCTATCCGTTAATATAAAATTTAGTAAATGTCTGAAATATTTTGTTTATATTTTTGTTAACCCCTTCAACTATATACTTTTAAATACACATATTTTTAAATATAGTCATCTTTTTAAATACAAAGTGTTCAAAACGTTTTTTAAATTTATTCTTGACAAAATATTAGCATTAGAAAATAAGAAAATATATAATTTCAAAGAGTAATGGCCGTAAGTTTCCTTATACATAGTATAAACATTTTGCATTGGGAGCCATGTGTGACTCGACAAAAGTCAACGCGAAAATCTAACTCTTACTATAGTTCTCAGTACTCTTTACGCAATATAATAATTTTATAACTCAAGATTCATAACCTTTTTCATTTTAATTCAGAATTTAAAACAGAGTTATCAATCTTTAGGGGAATAAAAACTCATTTTCTAAGATTTTGACTTCTTTTTGGAATTTTAGTATTATATACTTATCTGATATAAAAATCCCCTGCCTTTGTCATGGAAAACAATTTTAATAAGTAATTTGTACTGAGCGAATTTATGCAGGAAAATATAGAAGAAAGTTTAGTGATAGCCGTAACATACTAATTTTTAAATTTATTTTAGCCGGTATGGAAGAAGGTATAGTTTTGAAGACGAAATTTCGAAATTTGAGTTATTTAGATATAGCTTTCCTTCCCCCCCCCCCTCTCTCTCTCTCTGCGTGTGTGTGTGTGTGAGAGAGAGAGAGCATAATTCAAAAACATATATTTGCAGGAAGACATATTTTGATATTTTAACTCTGTGTCATATAATGATATTATCTGAAAATTTCTATTGGGATCTGAAAAATGATTCGTGTACTGAGACATAGAAAAGAATTCAAATACATTGCAGTGTGAGTCCGAAATTTCTCATAAGTATACTTTAACATCTTTAGCCTGCACTAAACAAAATGAAATTAACATACATTTTTTATATGCATAAATGCATGTTTCACAAACGATATGAGAGGAAAAATATTCGCCAACCGTCTGTAAAATCAAACAAAGGAATTTAAATATATTATAGGATATAGTTGGAAATAGCTCTATTCAGATGAGTCTAATTCCAACTGTATCATGTACTTTTTTTAATGTGTTATTTTAAGTATAATATGAGGTGCATGTATAAATTATAAACAATATACACTGGCATTCGAAAGTTAAGTTACAACCTGTTTTCTCGTTTTCTTGTTTTGCTCATAAATTCGAAGCAAATGAATATATAAATTTAAAATTGTGATGGCATATTCGTTATTAAATCATTAATTGTATTTTATATAACTTTAATACAAACAGTAATTTTTAAACTGTTACTAATTCAAATTTTCTCAAAGCTAAGCTTTGGAAAAAATGAAATTCGTTATTATTTATTATTTTACTTTTATTTTATTAATTAATTAATTAATTTTAGTTAAAAATTTTTAATAAATAATCTATATGAAAAAATATATGCTTCAAGAGATTTTAAAGCATACTTCGTCCTAGAAGATGCCGCACTCGTTATTTAAGACTATAAACAAAAATTTAAAACAATTTTTCTGAATCTACATATCTTTACACATTTCTTCGGGTTGTAAACATGTGGCGTTTTAAACAGTTTTTGCTTAAAGATTACTTGAAAATACAATTTAAACACAAAAGATGTGACATTACGAACACCCACAATATTCAAAATGAAAAATGTTGAGGAGATTTAAGAATTTCACAAAGGGTTCTTGAATTGATCCTATCGACGTAATTGCAACAACTATTCTGTCAAAAACGTAAAAATTTATTTCCCAGTGTTTCAAAAAACTCGTTTGAGATACTAAATTGAGTCATAAAACAAAGTTTAAAATGTTTTGAAGATATTTTGAAATAATATTTCTCCTTTTACTCATAAAAAAAGGATAAAAGAGATCAGTTCTTCCAGAATAATGTCTGCTAATTATTTTTCAACTACAGTTGAATAACAATGTAAGAGATTGTAAATGTAAACTAAAGCAAAATGGCAAAATGGCCTTTAGTCTTGATAAAGGTACAAAAAAATAATTTATTCTCAAGGGAAATCGTTAAAAAAATCTACGGGTTTGAGAAATTGCTGTTTTTATTGCTTTCGGAACCGTAACCTATGTTTTTGCGTAAATTACAGATTTTTCTGATTGCGAGAACAGTTTATCGGGTGAAAGAACATAAAATAATAAATTCATTTGCTTTAGTTTCAAGCAAAATATCTCATAAGCAGGGACGGTGGTTTTAAGCAATTGATTTAAATCGTGATTTGAATCACTTAAAAAACTATATTAATAAAAATTTAAATTTTTAAAAATTATGAATTTAGCAAATTTTAAAATTTAGGAATGCACCGACACTTTATTATTTTTTAATTAATTAACCATATACATACATATATATATATATTATTTGAATTGTTTAGTACCGTTGTAACACTCAGCAGACAAAAGATAGATGAAGATACCAACATAAAATGAATTTTAATTGATATTTATTTCGATTAGAATTAGTCACAGTATTAAATTAATTTGAGTACCAATGATTAGTAAAAACAAGTTAAAGTACTTACGCAGAAGAGAAATGACACTAACATAACGCCTAAGCCTAACGATGAGAGAATTTGCAAAAACTATGAATTATTAGTAACAGTCAACATTTGAGAGAAAAGAGAAAGGATAAAATCACCAAAGAGTTCCGTTCAAAGGAAAAAAAATGGAATTCATGAATTGAAAATTGGAATTTTAAATGCTGAAAAATAGAAATGGAGGAAACTTGCATTTCTATCAACACATGCAAGATTTCGTAAAACTGTATAGCTAATTCCAGCAATATACAGCTCAAGTCTCTATCTTGCAACAAAACAAAAGGAAATTGAATTAAATTAGAAAAGGAATTTAAATTAATCAATAACACAAACCAAAATTTAAACAAGGAATAAGTATATATATATATATATATATATATATATATAGAGAGAGAGAGAGAGAGAGTTCTTTTTTTTTTTTTTTTTTTTTTTTCCTAACTAAAAATTAGGACTTTCTAAGGACAAATTAAGACTACCTAAGATTTTAAATTAAACATCGCGAAAATCTTTTCATACAATTTAATACTTTTTTTTTTTTCTATGCAAGTAAGGTTCGCTTATTTATTAAACATAAAAGAAGATCATTTTACAAACATTGTAATATTTAAGTCTATTTCAAAAAATTATAAACAAAATAATGCAACACAAATAAAAGTGATCTATTGAAAAGGTCCTCTATTAGATTTTACAAAACCAGTAGTAAATGTACTATGGCAGTGATGGAAAACGGGCGCAGAATTCATACCGGTATTTGTTTAAGAAATTTCTCTACCTATAATATCGTTGATTGAAGAAGTAGAAAATTTTCTTACATTGATTGTGGTATGAGTTCTGCGCCCGTGTTCCATCCCTGACTATGGACATTTATGTATAATATATATATATATATATATATATATATATATACAAATTACAGAATCGTGACATACTTTTTTTTCTTACAATTTAGATCATTCTAAACTTGCGGGTAGACTTTGTATTAAAAAGACTTCAAAACTTGTGATTAAAAAAAAAAAAAAAAAAAAAAAAAAAAAAAAAGCGATTTAGTACATTAATTGATTATAATTTTGAACATGCAGTTTTCATATCACTTAATTACTTATTAATAAAAATGCTATAAATCGTCATAAAAAATCGTTAATTAATTAGGAAATAATTGACCTTAAGATTATATAAGTAATAACTTTTTAAAAGTGCCAAGTACATTTGTCTGTTACTATAATTGTTAAGACTATACATATAACGATTATATTATCTATTACAGCACATTTTAAAATTATAAATACTAACATTAATAACTGTATTTAGTGCTACATTTAATTTTGTTTTATCAATAGATAAATTTAGGGTATTATATCTAAACATATATTAAGACATTTTTATGAATATTTATACTGAATAATTTATATATATATATGAGGAGCAAACATTCAAACCTTGTTTTCTCCTTCGGATACAATTTTTTGAAACAACGCAAAAATTAATAAATTAAAAAATAACTAAACATAAACCTAATTAGCGTTTGTTTAGATGTATTACTAGATACTAAGAAAATATGTAGACATATCTAGAAAGACATGAAGATATACTGTATTTATGACAAGTTAAAAAAAAAAAAAATCACTAACTTTTTTTTTTTTTTTTGAGAAAACACAGTTTGGATGTTCACGCCACCTCATATATTATAGAATATTAATAAGAAATTATATATTTAAAATCTTATAGATTATTAATAAGAAATTATTAAAAAGCAGCGGTTCTTTTATTATAGGCTATACCTCAGATTCTATGACATATATATATGCACTAAACTCGATATGTGACATAGACATTATAAAAAATTATGCTTATTCAATTTGGATATATGTCGGACCCAAGATGGTACGGCAAGGCTGGCCTTAAATTTTAGTAAATATTACTTTTCTTTAAAATCTCTAGTTTTCAGACGAATTTAGTGAATTTTGGATAATAAATTCATAATCACTGTATCTAACCAACATTTAATGTTAAAGTGCGCGATTAAAATATATACTCTTAAAAAAACATTTTTATACTTAACGTAAGATTTTTTTTTTATATATATATAATAATAGTTGGAAGTTTGAAAGGTTTAAAATATCAGTGGAAAGTGGTATAACATTTTAGATATTTTTAAAAAATTCTATAAAATTTCTTTAAACCAAATTTAGAAATTTTTGGACTGTAAACTTAAAATCACTATTTATAGCCAGTATTTAACTTTTGCCTGTTATCAACATATTAAAAAATCAGTTAATACTTGAAAAGCATTACTTATTCTTCCCCCATCTCTCCCTAAAAGTTTTTGGTTTATTCAAAATCTGCCATTAGTTCTGTAACTGGATCGAATTACTTCAACATCCGGTTTTTTATGCATCTGCGTTTTTACTTCATCATCCTCTCTTATTCACCAAAATTATATTAAGCTTACTTTAAACACTCTTAATTGGTTTTTAATATTTCGTTATTGTTTTAACTTTTAATTAATACTATATTCTTTTGAAGTAATAGCATTAAATATTTAAAAAACAAAAACTACAAACCTAATCCGCTTAGAACTATAGCTTTCAACCATCCATTTCCCTAAAACCTAACACACCGTAATAATGTAACCAAATTATTATCCTTAGCTGTGCTTCTTCATTTCGTTTGCAAGATGCATTTTAACTTTTCGACGCAGTTCAATTAGTTTTTGTCTTCTTGTCACTATGATGTAGGCAGAATACGCGCATAGAAGAATTTGTTCTCATTCATTATGTAAAAGAAAGAAAAACAAAATCTTGTATGTAATAAACACACCACTTCATTACCCACTACTACGATATTATAATGTCTTTTTGGGAATAATGTGATCAGAAGATCTAATCAATCAGATGTCTAACAGCTTTTCTTCAGTATTACGCTAACACATTCATCGTAAAGATTTAATAAGGCTTAATAGTTTTAATGTAAATTTTATATAGAAGGTAGTTTATCTAGCGGACTAAAAGAAAATCAGAAGAGCCGTTTTCAAAAACGCCAATTTCCATGGTCTAAATCCAGAGACTCCAACATCCTAATTAATATTCCGTAGTGTTGTTAGACACGCCCTTTTTTAAACACCAGTACATTTTTAGAGTAATAGCCTCCAAATTCAATTACGATTAAATAAGAAGAAAAATACTCTAAAATGATACTGGTGTGAAAAAGAAGGTGGGGCTAAGAATACTACGGAATATTAATTAGTATGTTGGAGTCTCTGTAAATCTAACTTACTTAAGCAGCGCACCTGTTAACTTTCCTGAAGTACTCTGAAAAAAATATGTCCTATTTGCTGCCAGAAATTCTCTGCAATTTGAGAAAATACTTTCTGATAACGTAATTTTTTCGTAAATTACGCGTATTTTCTCAAATTACAGAGAATTTCTGGCAGCAAATAGGACATATTTTTTACAGTGCAACGAAGTAATACATGCAAAAGGACATCTAAAAAGGCATTAATGTAGCCTAAAAAAAAAAAAAAAGTCTTAAAGTCATTTTTATGATAGCGGCTTTTGGTCCCACTTCTAATTTTCACTAAAACTTGAAATTTCTTTCTCCTTTTTTTTTTTTTTTTCTTTCTACCCGAATCTAGTTAATACATACGAAAGGACATTTAAAAGGTGACAAATTCAAAGGAGATCAATAGACCCCCCACACACACACACACTTTTTTTTTTACCGATTTACAAGACTTAAAATTAATTTACAGGACGCCTATCAATTTTCCTGAAGTAACTACCGAACAAATACGAAAGGACATCTTTTAAGAAGAATCTAGGCGAGTCGTATAAACCCCGGACGATATATTTAACGCCCCAGCCCTCCCGTTACCGCTGTTCAATGTCTTTTTCTAGTCAATTTTGTCCCTTTATTACTTCCGGTGTGAGCGTGTTTTTTTTTTTTTTTTTTTTTTTTTTTAACACATTTGACATTGTGAGTTTTTTTTTGTTTTCTTCCCTTTCTATTCCTATGGAGTTTTTAGCTTCTTTTCCCCTCTTTTTCTACATTCTAGAGTGCGGTGGTGTAGCAACTTTGAAGAAAATCTTTACAGCTGTTGTTGAGATATGACTATGATCCTACTTCCACCTTAACATATTCCACTTTCGTTTTTCCAATTTTCTTCAAAATTCACCTCTACACCAGACTTGTCTTAATTATGAAGTTTCGTCCTTCCATCTTTTTCCCTTGTAGAAATGTGGTAGTCAGAAGATCCCTCCATTCTCTCTTCACACACAATAGAAAGTTTTAACCGAATGCAATACTTCCGTTACCTTTGCTAGTTGGGTAATGGAATAAAATAAATTCAGTATATTTAATGTTTATAAAAATAATTTTTGGAATAAATAATAAAGAACATTTTGAAAATAACAGCCAGAAACTTTTCGAAAATTTATAAAATGAAAACTTGTGTGTGTGTGTGTGTGTGTGTGTGTGTGTGTGTGTGTGTGTGATGTAAAACGTAGAAAACTATCTAATGATAAGTTGGAATAATCAAGATCGTTATCACTCGTGTTTCTGATGCCTTTAACTTCATGTTTTTCCTTATTTCAGAGAGGGGAAATTTTTAATAATCCGAAACCTTGTGACATTTTGAGAAAAAAATTTACTTTTATAATTATTATTATTTTTTTTTAATGCAAAAATAACTAACGTCTCTAACTAACATCTTCGTTTAAGATAACTTATTTCTTTTAATGAGGAAAAAAAAAAAACTATTATTAGAATGCGTTTTTTTAAATTTCCTTCCGTCATCTACCACCTTTCACACTATGTTTGTTGCATCTTTTTACTTCCCTGATTGCTACAGATTTTTTTCTTTTTTCTTTTTTTTTTTTTTTCTTTTTTTTTTTTTTTTTTTTCTGCATTATAAATAAAATTTTCTGTTTATTTTCACTGCGCCGTCATTCTTTTTCATTGTTAAATTATCATCACCCCCGTCCTCGAATATTGACATTACTATGAGGGCATGACGCGATTCCGCTGAAACTTTTATCTGAAGTTTCCCCTCATAGAACAACTCCACCGCATACTTTCCCATATTTTTTCTCGATCGGACAATTCCGCTGAATGAGAGGGAAAGGCAATATCTTTGGCGAAGTAGAGGTTGGCGACTACTTTCGATTTTCTTTTCATGCTTAAACTTTTAGGTATTCAAACTTTGTTAAAAATAGATATAAATAAGCAAAATAATGGTAATAATAAATGCGCAAACATGAAATTTGTCGTACGATTTTAACGTACCAATTGTAGGAGTAGAGGACTGAAAATTGTATCGTTAGAAAGTTTCGGTTAATACGTTTTTGAGGGAGAAAAAAATATTATTTTAACAGGATGCCAAAAATGCATCAAAAAATACCTTTATTATTACGCACTTTTTCATCCTACATGAAATCTTTTTTATTGAAAGTTCCTATGGAAGAAAGTTATTTAATCTCTCAATTTCTTAAAATTCATTAAAAACCACAGACACAATAATTATATAGATGGGGCATCACTATACTCTCAACTACATATTTTTCCTTCTAAGAGGCAACAATCATTAGATTGATAAAAATGGCTATTGAGAGAATGAGGCAGATCGCAATTTAATATTATTGAACATATAGGTGAATTATAAAAGGATTTGTTTGATGAAAGTTCTAATTATTTTTTACTTTCTTCTATATGTAATATAGAGAAAGTATTGGATTCGTGAAAATTTTTGACCTCAGTTTTTTTGATGGATTTACACGTTTTGGGATGTCCTGAACACGAATTGATAGTTTTTAGAAAATGTATGTCTGTCTGTCTATGTGTGTGTGTGTGTATCACGAATTTTGTGTCCACTGTGTCTCACGAACCAATGAATGAAATTTAACCAAACTTCGTATTTAGTTGCACCCTGACATAAACTGGTGCTGATTAGATTTGGGGATCAATCGCTCAACAGGTGGCGTTGTGATCGCATTTTTTGTAAACTTTTAACATGGCAGTATAGGACAAAATTTCGTATAAATGTGCATAATGAGAGTTATTTTAAACTTGTGATTGTAAAATTAATATGAATTATTAATAATAGTAGTAGTTAACTAGTAAAAAATTTTTGGGCATGTGGGGGCATCGGTTTCCCCCCCCCCCCCCCGGGGGGGAGGGTTAAATTTTCAAGATGGGTACCTTTCGAAAGGTCTCGTCAATACCTTTAAAATAAATGGTTGAACTATAAATATGAGCTAATTTAAAACAAAGTTATCGATTTTTTTTTTTTTTTTTTTTTTTTTTTTTACTTTTAACGAAAAAAAAAAAATCGATTTTTTTTTTTTTTTTTTTCGTTTTAATATTGTTACTGAGTGAATTTGTATAGGAAAATAGAGAAGAAAGTCTTGTGGTGGCCACAACATACTAGTTTTTTTTTTTTTCTTTTTTTAAATTTGTTTATGATCTAATTCATTTTTTTTTTCGGGGGGGGGGGATTATGTCAGCTATTTTGAAGGCAGATTTTTAATGTAAGCATCATGCACTGAAATTAAGTGAAAATGACTATTTATTAATGTATATTTAGCATGTTAAAAAATTGTATTTATTACTATATTTTGCATATATAAATAGAAAGTATAAAAGTCGAAAAAATTTTCTATTGCGGTTTTCGATGAATTTACACGTTTTGAGATTTCCTAAACCATTTTTTATATTTGTCTTTTTTGAGTTAGCAAAACTATGCGAACACTGTACCACCATGAACTAATGGAATTTTACTTTAGTTTCCTTTTTTTTTTTTTTTTTTTTTTTTTTTTTTTTTTTTAAACAATCTTGTTGTATCTTTACTTTTTATCCACAAATAATAATAATAATAATTATTATTATTATTATTATTATTATTCACTAATTTTCTTGAAATGTATTTATTAATTTATTTATTTTCATAAAATATAAAAAAAATGTTGTCTTAAGGTGAGTTTTCAGTCATTTACTTATTGCCATAAGTATTAAAAATATAAATTAAAAGATTTCCAATAATTAAATGATATTTAAGTTCCTATTTATTCATTAATAATTTTGTAAATGTTATCGAGACAAGTTAAACTAAGAAGAGTAATTTTCTTTAAAGCAATTATAGTTTGAATTTTATCATATTCAAGTCCTAGACCGAAATTAGAAATAAATTTAATAATAACAAAATTTATTATTGCAATTAAGCAATGGAATATAAACTACAATAATGAAAAATTAAATTAAATGCATATTTATTAGTGCATTTTATATCTTCATATTTTGATTTAAACTTAAAGAGGCTCATGCAATTCACGATGTGGCGCCAAAGCGCGATGCTTTGCTAAAAATGAAAATGTTATTACAGTCCCCCTCTTCCCATCTCAAGATAATGGTGTAGCGGAATTGTCCTGTGAAGGGCAGGAGGAGAAAAGAGCTGCGGCGGAATTGTCCTATGGAGGGAATGAGCGGTTAAAATTCTCGGCGAAATTGTCCTCTTCCGAACTATGATAATATTAGAATACGAAAATAATCTTCAGTCGATTTTCTTTCGAAGAAATGTTTATTTACAATTGCTTAGCTTTAAGTTTTCAATAAAAAAAATTTTTTTTTTACCATAATGAATTGAGTTACTTATTTTTAAACTAATACGTGTTTGTTAACATTTAGATAAATTCATATTCCAATAACAAGGCTCTTAAGACAAAACAAAACAAAAAAAATTATATTGCATTTGCTCAAAAAAAAGGGGGGGGGAGGAGGGGGCAATCGGAACGGTAAAAGAAGTGTACTATAAACAGAGGGTGAAAATTTGTGGATGAGATGAGAAATCGAACTAACACATTTAAACAGGTGTTCAAAGAAGAAAAAAAAGAAAAGAAGAAAGAAGAAAGAAGAAATTGTTTTTTTACATATATATAAAATGACTGAAGATTCTGCATTAAAGAAGATTCTGCATTGACTTCTGCATTAAAGAATTTTAAAATGAAATTCTGAGAGAAATTCTTGCGATAAATTCTTGTGATTCTTCAAACTATGATAAAAGGAAAAAGAGAAATAAAGTTGTATATGTAATAGAAAAAATTAATTTTCATCATACTATGAAAAGGGACTTATAAGTAGTCAATTAATGTCGTTATATACACACATATATATAATATTAATAAAATAAAACAAATAAATAAAATAGGTTCTTTTAACATTTTTAGTTCTTTTAATTTTTTATACACAAAAATTAATAAAATTTTTAATATCATAGTCATGTTGCAAGTCAATTTAAAGGGAATAACAAGCAAAAGAGTATAATACTTGTGAAGTAGTTTTTAGCTTACAGCAGTTTAAAGATGTTAAAGAGTTCACAATTTTTTTTTTTTTAAGGGCCCTAATTCATAAACTAATAGCCATAAACACCTAAAATTTTACAGTTTCTGGCCTATTGATAAGCAAAAAAAGAAATGCATAAAATTTCTTTAGAATTCTAAGGAAGTTTTAAATTTAAGAAAAATATCAACTGAAAAAAATAATAATAATAATAATAATATATGAACCATTCATTTTATACTTCTGTTACTCTTTCACGCACTTTGGTGCAAAAGTTATGAGCAAAACTGTAAGTGTTATTAAGATTGAACTTCATTGTATTTTCAAACTTTAACTCAAATTTTCTCAAAAGTGCTTTTTTTCTCCATTATCCGCAACATTTCTTCACATATTGCCTTAAAACTTTGCACACACATTTGTATAATGTATATCTACAAAATGAATTAAAATTTAGTGAAAATGATTTTATTTAGTTCATAAATTTCACAAAAAGATTTGAAAATTTTGAAAATTTGAGAAAATTTAAGGTTTAGATACCTTTAAAAATTAGTTTATTTTGAAATGTCGATAAATGCTTAATTCATTTTGTATATATACATTATATAAATGTGTGTCTGAATGCAAAATTTTATAGCAATAGATGGAGAATTTTTTTGAAAATCTCATGGATATTGGAAAAAAAATTTTTGAGAAAATTAAAGTTTTTAAAAGCAATGAAGTTCAATATTAACATCAGTTACAATTTTGCACATAACTTTAAAACCAAAAGGTTCATAGTAAGGAAAATGCACATGGGAAGGTTAGACATAAATACAAATAAAACACTATCTGCGATTTAGTAATTTTCGATTTTTAAGGGGAGAGAAGGTGAAAAACGATTTTTGGCGGGAAATTTCGCTAATTCCAGATTTTTGAGTAGACTCTACCAAATGTGGAACAAAGATGATGAAAAAAGCTACGCGACTTTTTAAGATATTTCCAAATACACATTTTTTGGTTTTTGGTGATTTACGATTTCCTTTTTTTGGGGGGATGGGGTTACGAGGGGGCAAAATCTGGACATCCCTTTTAGCGCTAAATATGTCCTGGAAAATCTATGGGAGGTGCGGTTTCGAATTGTGCTTGCATTGTTTATATGTATCTGACACCTAAAATAACGGAATTTATCGAAATTACCCCCGTTTCCCCTTGAGAGGGACAGAAGGTGAGAACATCTTTGTAAGTATAACTCAGCTCCAAAATACTTCACAGTGAAGAAATTGCACATGAGGAGACTACACATGAGTACAAATAAAACAATATCTGCGATTTAGGAAATTTCGATTTTTAAAGGGATGGAGGGGAAAAATCGATTTTTGGCGGAAAATTTTGCAAATTCCGGATTTTTAAGTAAAACTCTACAAAAAATGGAAAAAATATGTTGAAAACTGCTATGCGTCTTCTTTATGATATTTCCAAAACACATTTTTAATTTTTTGTTGTGATCTGCCTTTTTTTTTTTTTTGGGGGGGGGGGGGGAAGCGGGGAAATATTTAGGAGGAATTGGGAATTCCTGGGAAATTTATGAGAGCTGCGGTCACAAAATTTGGTGCTTGGACCCCGACCCCTTGAGTTACCGGATTTATCGAAATTCCTACCCTTCCCAACCCCCCCCCCCCCGGGAAGGCAGGATGAAAAAAAAAAAAAAAAAAAAAAAAAAAACGTAACTATAACTCAGCCCAAATCATTTCAAGGTGAAGAAATTGCACATGAGGAGACTAAACTTGAGTATAAATAAAACATTATGTACGATTTTGGAATTCTTGATTCATTCAGGAGGGAGGGGAAAAATCGTTTTTCGGGGGGAAATTTCAGAAATTCCAGTTTTTTTAGTAGAACGCTACTAAAAATGGTACAAAGGTATTGAAAACATCCATGTGTCTTCTTTAAGATATTTCCAAAAACACACTTTCTTTTTTATTTTATTTTACTTATTTATTTATTTATTTATTTTATTTTTTTTGGGGGGGGAAGGGGGGAGTGTTACGAAGGGACAAATTCGAGACTCCCCATTTAGCGCTAAATTTGTCTTGGGAAATCTATGGGATCTGCGGGATTTTGCAAAACTTCGAACTTACACGCTGAGGAAGGGTAAGCAAGAAGCGGGTAAGTTGTACCGAAGGCAGAGGTGACCCCGACTCCTCACGCTGTGAGCGGAAAAAACTTCTACCAAACACAACAAGAACTTTAACTTATCTTATTAATAATGATATTGGATTCTGACAACTCATTTAAATAGTGCCCAGCGAAGCGGGAAAAACCTGCTTGTTATATATAAAAATCATAATCAATTTATGATTTAAAATTTAATAAAAAGTTTATGTCGTGATACTAATTATTTTTCTATCTATGTGTTCTTAACTGGGTTTATTTAGCAATTTAAAAAAAAACATATGCGTAATGCTCTACTTATTTTCAACTTTGAAGTAAAATTACGGTAAAGATAAAAATAAACCACGCAATTTGTACATCATTGCAATGTTCCGTTATAAAACTGTTTTATTTAGGATAAAAAACATCCGTATAGGAAATATTCTTCGTACATTAGCATTTATAATCAACAAATTACTCAAAACTGTGTATGAATATGTCGCCAAAAAATATTCTCTTAACATTTATTTAATTAGTTTACTTATTTGTTTATTTTATTATTATTTTCTTTTTCATAAAAAACTATTGCTCTTAAATATGAAGAATTTTTAATATAAACACAATAAACAGAAAAACATATAACCTTTTCAGTTTTTAGGACTGAGGGCCTATTAGTCTCAATCTGGGATTTTTGCGTTGTCGATTTCGATAGTTGGACATTTGTCGAAATCTAAAATTTATCGAAAATATAATTGAATAATTTGAAAGTGATGTTATAATTTGAAAAAAAAAAAAAAAAAAAAAAAAAAACTAATAGTCCTCCGTCCTAAACTAAATTCTGCTTTTGCCAGAAATTTCATCAAAATCTTTTATTATTATTATTATTATTATTATTGAAAGAAAAATAAAAGAAAATTAATAATAATCAGTATCGTTACAAGCGATATCGAAAAAGTTTTTTTTAATAATTTTGAATTAGGAAATAAAAAGTGCGAGTGAAATAATATGAAATAAAAATAAGTAAAAAAATGAATTTAATGATTTAATGTTTTTTTAGTTTTCGTGGGGTGAAATGCTAATGATACTTAAACTAAATCAATCAAAGAAAAGTTTCAAAAGAAAGTTCATGTTTGACGACTTAGTTTTCATATTTCCCCTTTAATAAAAGACCCCAATGGCGAGTTTTAAATTCCCCCCCCCCCCCTTAGTTTGATGTCTTGCTTTATGTTCATTTTTTGAATGTAAATATTTTTAGACCAGGACCCACGACTTAAAATGGAATTTTAACCACTACGAAAACAAGCTTACTAGAACCCAGGATTCGAAATTGGTAACCGGTAACTGAATCATTTGCAATCTTTATATATATGTATTTGTAATCACAACACATTGAACTTCATATAAATATCTCGCTAAAAGCTATAGCCAATAATTGATATTTTTAATGCAATCTTCTTCATTCTTTTAATACAATCTTTTATGGGTAAGAAAAAGTAAAATATAATAATAATTAACAAAAATAATTAATTAATTAATTTTAATAATAATAATTTAAAAAAAAAAACTTTACAGCTGTAATGACGTCAATTTTATCCTGCAAGTTTAATTTTTCATAAAGTTTTATATCAATTTTAGTATTTACGCATGAATATGTTTTCATTAAAAAAAAATAAATAAATAAATAAACTCGTAAAATTTTTTTAGCAACAATTAAAAATTAAAATAAATTATGTATTTTTGTCTGAAAAAGAGCTTCTTCAACTTTTTCGATACTGTCCATTTCGATACTGATTATCATTAATTTTCTTTTCTTTCAAAAAAAAAAAAAAAAAAAAAAAAAAAGATTTTTGATGAAATTCTGGGAAAAGCAGAATTTAGTTTAGTACAGAAGACTATTAGTTTTTTTTTTTTTTTTTTTTTTCAAATTATAACATCATTTTCAACTTATTCAATTGTATTTTCGATAAGTTTTGGATTTCGATAAATGTCCAACCATCGTAAAACTGGCGACAACGTTCTATCCTTAGATTGAGATTAATAGTCCTGCATATTAATAATACTGTGAATAATTAAATAAACTAAAACAAGAAAAAAATCGATTTATTTATTTATTTATTTATTTATTTTTATTTTTATTTTATTTTATTTTATTTTATTTTATTTTATTTTATTATTATTTATTTATTTATTTATTTTTTAAGAATAAATGACTGGGTTCTGAATCTGCCTTCAATACGCAATAATGTCTTTAATGTTGATACAATCATGCATTTTATCGTTTTATAATATGTCACAAATATACATTTCAATTTTAGTATAAAGCCCCTATGCACAGCATTCAATGTTCCATTAAGAAAAACTCACTCAGTTTTAAAGATACAGATGTCCGGTTTTTTGTAATGATGTTACTGTATTAAAGGTAAAAACTTTCTAATTGACTAAATTTGTCTAGAAAAGTAATATAAAAATTTAAAAAGTGTAACTTTTTGAAATGTTACCGGAAGAAATTTTAATTAACGTAGTTTTATTCTGTACCTTATTTTGAACACTTTTGTAAATTATTTTGCCTACTTATCTCTATCAGGTAAAGAAGCAAATCGCGTTTCCTTCTTTTTGAGACACCCTGTAAAGTAAACACTAAAAAGCTTATAAAATAGTTGGTTGATGGATGTAGAAAAAAGTTTGTCGTGGTACAATACACATATTTTGTTAAAAATTACAACAGAAAAAATACTCTAAATTGTTTAATTTAAGTTATACATAAAATTAGAACGAGAAGTAAGGAAATCTATCTTATGTATGCACATTATGGCTAATATTATTTTAATTAATTATTAGAACAAGTGTATTAGTGATCTTTATTTATTTATTTTTTTTATTTTTTTTATTATTTTATTTTTTTTTAATTGAGGAAAAAAAGTTAAAAAATAAATATGTACAATAAAAACTGAGAAAATCGACTATTTATTTTTAACTGAAAACTATTATATATTGATAGAGACTATTCATAAACATAGCAAGTTTTCAGATTCTCTCTTTTTTTTTTTTTTTTTTTTTTTTTTTTATGTGCAATTTGACAATGAAACCGTAAAATTAGTAAAGTAAACACTTTTGGTGTTACTTTTTTTTTCTATATTGTAAATATTTGAAATAATAATAATTAGAAAAAAAAAAAAAAAAAAACATATATATATATATATATATATACATATATATTTATAAATTTTATTTAAATTTCAAAATCCTTAAAAGAATATTTATGTTATAGAAATCGTAATACAAATGTGGTTAATTACTTAAAATATGTTGTCTTTAATCTTTTTTAAAACAAAATGGTTAATATAAAAATATTACCTTGAAATAATGCAACGCAATTAGATTTTTTTTTTTTTTTAAACAAAAAATATTTCTAAACAAATTTTAGAGCAAATTACTTTTGAAACTTCTTTCAAATATTAAGTAAAAATTGCTTTGCTCCCCCCCCCCCCTCCTTTTTTTTTTTTTTTTTTTTTTTTTTCTTTTCAGGTAATAAATTTTTTGTTAAGCATTCGAAGTTGCGCCATTTTACGATATATCGTATCATAGCGCAAA
Source organism: Salticus scenicus (assembly GCA_963930645.1). NCBI lineage: Eukaryota > Metazoa > Arthropoda > Arachnida > Araneae > Salticidae > Salticus > Salticus scenicus. The sequence continues at coordinate 170,446,139 of OZ005659.1, forward strand.
TAGCGAATTTGCAATCAAAGTAGGCCCCGTGGAACAACAATGACTATAATAATAAAAGTTGTTATTATTATATTGTAAATAATTTTTTATACAAACATAAAAAGTTTATCAAAAGAAGTTCAAATATTATGTGTATATAAACTTTATTTTGTATAATTCTAAGAAATTCTAAAAAATAAAATAAGTTTAGTTTTATATAATAAGATTTTTTTTTTTTTTTTTTTTTTTTGGCAACTGTGTATTATATGTATAAATAAATATGTTTAACCAATAAGTTTTTTTGTTTTTGTTTTTGTTTTTGTTTTTTTCGTGGGAATTAATGTCACATTGACGAAAAAGAACACGCATTCCAAATCCATCCTCACTGCTAAAGTTGCTTTATATCTGTGAAATACGATCGTAATATCTTTTCTTTACTTTTTTATAGGCGACTAAGCGCGCCTCATTAACTTAATGTGCTTCTCGTAAACTTTTTTTTTTTTAAACATAAAAAGCGGCAGTTAAAATACACTCATAAAAAAGTGCTAAATATCACCTACATCAACAAATTATTTTTATCACGAATAATACTTAAATTTTAGCGCTTATATTCCCCTGATTTTCTAAACCTCCGTTCTTTTGAAACAAAAGTAGAACGCGGTCTCGTGCGCTACAGTTATTAGAAATTTTTTGGCGAGAAATCGTCTGCCGATAGGAACTTCCCTTCCACTTCCACCACCAGGGCTATTGACCTCGGAGTGTTCAAATCCAACATGGCTCCGTGTGTCACGTGACTTCGCACCCGTTTCAAGTTCAGGGCCAAAGCGAGAAGCTTCAACAGGTAGTTCATCCGGAGATACGGAACGGAAAAGCAGCATCTTCTTCCTTCTCTTCTTTTCTCTTCTCTTCATCCGTTCCTAGTGATATCAATGATGAGAAACGTTTAGAGCCTGACGACGGACTTGGATTTTTTTTAGCTCTTTTTTGTTTCACGCGGACTTAATTGTTCTATTTGAACTTTTTTTAAAAATTGTAAAGAGACTTTAAAAAATGAAAATCATGGAAAAAGTCAATGGACGTTCAAATTATTTCAGGATATGTTTTAGTGCTTTAATAATTTTCGTCTGTCTCCAGAACACTTTAGCGAACGGTGAGTTTGCCTTTTATTAATTTTTTATACATCATAGAAATGCATTATATAATTTTTACTTTATTTAATTTTATTTTCTTTGTGTTAAAAAATACGTTAAAAACATTTTTAAAATAATTTTTTACTATTTATGTTTTGTAGTGTATATTCAGTAAAAAATCAAAAATTTGTAATAACAGTACAATCCTTTATTTTATTTTATTTTATTTTATTTTACTTTATTTTATTTTTGCGTTATGTACAAAATTACATGCATAATAAAAGTGCTTTAAATAAATGTTTAAAAAATATATAAATAGATGAAAATAATGAAAAATTGATTAATAACAATTAACAGAAATAATAAAATATGAAGTTTTAAAATTTACAAATGATAATTTATTTTCTAAATTGCTATTTGCAGATAATTTACTTAGAAAACCTTGTAAACAGTTAAAAAAAAAAAAAAAAAAAAAAAAAAAAAAATTGCTGCTAAAACAGTCGTAGTACATTTTGCTAAAATATAATATATTAACACACTTTAAGTATATTTAAAATAATTATTTTTTTTTTATGTAATAAGCTAAACGTAAATGTCATACGCTCCTATGAATACGTATATTTATATGATGAATGTTAACGTAAATGAAGGAGATTTACAATCAGTGATTTAGAAGACCAATATTATTCAATAAGATGAACGGTTTGTATTTGGGATATCACTGTACGATCTTTTTTTATTATTTTTTTTTTTTTTTACGTTAAGGCGTATTAAACCGGGATCTGCAGTTTAAAGTAGATTCCGAACTATTACGAACACCCTTGCTTAAATCGGGATTCGAACACTGAACAAAATGAATATTGCTCTACGCAAACAGTATTCTTTGAAATAACACAGCGTGCGGACTCCATATATAGATTTCCGAAATGCAGGAATTATCTTTTACTAACATAAATACATATTATAAACATACTATTTAAAATAAATAAATAAATAATAAATATATATATTTCCGAATTTTCTCTAATATTATATAGAAATGGAATAAAATTATTACTGACAAAATATTTAATTATTGTAAATACAAAAAACTTGCATATCATTACTATATAAAGATATTTTAAAAAGAAAAAAAAAAAAAACATTATTACAAAGAAGGGGAAAAAATGACTGTGTTTTATAATAATAACTTAGGCTAAGATTTTTCTAAGAATTTTCAACCTTCATTCGTGAGTAGAACTAAAAAGAAATTTTTAATAAGAAAACTTTTAATAGGAAAAAAGCAATATCTTATTGGAAAGCACTGAAATTATAAATGAAAATATAACATCTTATGCTATTTATCGCAGTTATTGCTAGTAAACATATTTATTTGTTAATCACTATATTGAGCTTTACCGTTCGTAATGGATGCAAAAAATAATTATCTCATGGGAGAAAAAGGGGAAGAGGTCTACTAAAAATATTAATTAATTAGTTTAAAAAATTTTACGGGTTCATAACTTTTATACGCAGGGATATATTTAACGTAAAAATATTCTTTAATTATAAAGAAAAAGGTATATTTTACGATACAGTTTAACTAAATTCGTTATAAAAAATATTTTTAAAAAATTATTAGTAAAAATATGCATAATTATGTTATTAAAATAATCTATAATTTTATTTATAATAAAGGCTATAAAAGGCTTAGATTTAATTGTGTCTGTTTTATGATTAGATAACTTCATAATACATAGTAATAGTATCACTTCAGTTAAACAGTAAAGAGAAGATTTTCACTTTTTTTTTTTCTACCGTTATTGTCACACAGAAAACTTTATAGTGTTTTCTAGAGCTTCTTATTATTATTTTATTTTTTTGTGATTAATTAAATTAGTAATTAATGTATGAAAATAACGATAAAGTGAAAGCATCCCTGTATATGGCTACACTCCATTTACTACGGAATTACCAAATATTATCATAAAAATTGTTGATTTAAAAAAAAAAAAAAAAAAAATCTTAGTTAAAAGTATAAATTCAAATATAATTTTATGCTTTTTTTTAATACATACATACATATATATATATATATATATATATATATATATATATATATATATTATGGAATTACGATTATTAATTAATTTTTTATACTAATACGATGAAAAAAATGAGGAGAGGCTCAATAAAATTTAAATATGTTTTTGATTATTTTTTTTTTTATGAAAAATAAATAAAATACAAAAGACTTTAAGATAATTAATAAAGAACTTAAATATATATAAAAAAAGGGCTTTTATTTACATTTTTTTTTTTAAATTAAACTAACTTTAAATTACTAAGTAGTAAAATTATATTCGGAAAAAATTTTCAAGTAAAAAAATCAGTTCAATTCCTAGGTAATATTACATTTAAAAGAGAAAAAAACATTATTATGCCCAATAAAACAACTTAATTTTTATTCTGAAATTTTTTATATTGTGTAGCAACATTACAGTAGTGAATAAACTATTTGGAAGTAACAAACTCTGACTGTGTATGCGCGTTTATAACCACGAAAGGGTTAAAAAATTTTAATTATAGAAAAATCCAAGGTAGTATAATTTAATAATAATAATAAAAAAAAAAAAAAAATCTAAATATAATTATTTAAGTATGTTTTTTTCTTTCTTTTTTTTTTTTTTTTTTTAAATATACATATAATTATTCATGTATGCTTTTTTATTTTACAGCTTTTACTTATATTTTCTATCAATTTTATGTTTTGTATTCCTTTACTATACCTAAAGTTCTACTATATCAATACCAAAAAATGAACACCTTTGAAAATTTGTATTAAAACGTAAAACTTCTTCAAAAATCATCGCAGTTATAACTTCGTTGAAAAAAAAAAAAAAAAAAAAAAAGATAATTTTTTATTTAAATGAAATACATTAAAAAAACACGTTACTAAATTTTTCATTTATTTTATCGGTTTTACTTGATACAAATATATTTATGCAGTGAATATGGGGAAATGACCAGATATCTATTTCTTCCAACATTAAAAATTTTATTATTTCTAAAATATTATAAATAATTATAAATTTAAAAATTATTAGCAAACCGTAAAAAAAAAGCATGAACAGGGGAAAAAAAACTGTCGATTTTATTATCATTACTACGACAAGTCGAGTTCTGCTTCTTTCAGAGAACGATTTTGCGTTTTTACCATTTTACGGCGTATCACCTTGAACGAACGTCCAAACATATATATATATATATATGAACTTAAAATATATAAAGCTGAAAGTTTGACGTTTGTCATTGTGTATCTCGGATTTGTATTTCGCTCTGTAAAGCTACACCATTCAACCGATCGCTATGAAAATTGGCACGCTTATTAATCAGGACAAAGTCTAGCTAAAGCTGTATTTTTTAGTTAATCGAATAATTGGTTAAAAAAATATTAAATAAAGACCCCATTTTAAATTAAAAGTTATTTAAAAGAAAATGATAATAATAATAAATAAATAAATAAATAAAACTGTAAATTGATTAAATGACGAAAAAGAAAAAATAGCATAAAAATTGTCTAAAGAAAAGGAACGCTTTATTATAGGACTGCTTGGTGAAATTTAAAATTTTGCACCGAAGTAGCTTGGACGTTTCTCGCCAATATCTTTATACTTACGCAACTGCAATAGCCATCTCAATTTTTAGGCAAAATAACAATACAAAAAATTAAAAACCGCCAAGGGGCTATTCTGCTAAAAATGTACCAAAGAAATTTTAAGAAATGAATATAGTAACCTACACTAGGGAAAGAAACACAGTGACTGCATGCCTTTATATGAAAGAATATATTTAAATAACTCCTCTCCTACTAAATTAAATTATGTTTTATACAGAATCTTATATCTATTACTTAGGAAACAAAAGTAGGTTTAGGGTTTTTATTATCATTATCATTGTAATTTATTTATTGTCGGTGAATAGCTAATTTCTAAAATTATCAATGAAACTCATCTTTTGAAGTAGCGATGCAATAAACATTCTCTCAGTTACGTTCGTCAAAATTTTCTTTTATTATTTTAAGAGCAAGAGGAACATTTAAAGATCCGAATGAGAAGTCTTCGTGAGATCTTTTTTAGTTAATTTCAAGAATTTAATGAGTCTTTGAATGAGAAAATTTTTTTAACTTCCCTGCTTACGTTCCAGAAGAAAACGCTCCGAGAGAAAATATGCAGCAGCATCGTCTGTTGACTTCGTGCACATTTAATATTTCATTTTGCAGTTTAAATAGAAAAAATTACCATAAAATAGTTATACTAGACAAGCTATACCAAACAGTACGTAATTTGTGACTTTTTTGGTTATTAGGTTATACAAATATATTTTACTAAGATTAAAAATTTTAACAAATTAAATTTTTTTAAATCCGTAGTGATATCTATGTATTCACAATAATAAGAACTAGTACGTTGTGACTACCTTGAAAGTTTCTTCTATATTTTCCAATACAAATACACGCAGTACAAATTATTTATTAAAATTATTTTCGATGACTAACGCAGACGATTTTCATCTCAGAGGAATATAACATTGAATGTTGAAAGAAAGTCAATTCTGTGCCGACATCTGAGGAAATGATTGATTAGAGTATATAACCTTGAAATGTTATGCACATAACGGGCTCGTGACGTGCTGTCTTTAAGGCAACACACATTTACTCTTTCTTTCTTTCTTTTGTTTTTTATTTATTTTATTTATTTATTTATTTATTTATTTTTTATTTATTTATTTATTTTTATTCATTTATTTATTTATTTATTTTTAAATTTTCATTTTTCCGACTAAGAGCCTTGACCTTGTAAGTCAAAGATCTGGGGTTCGACTCCCGATCCAGGCATTATTTTCACTCAGTCGGAAAAATAAAAATTTAAATAAATATGATTTTCTTCCCAATCAGTTGATTGTGTGATTTTAATATATTGTATTATTTTATTTTATTTATTTATTTATTTTATTTTATTTTATTTATTTATTTATTTATTTATTTATTTTTATTTATTTATTTTTTTTTTTTTTGAATGGAAAAAAACAATAACTTTATTTTAAGTATCACAGATTTATAGTTCAACCATTAGTCTTAAAAGTATTGACGAGTTGTTTTGAAAGGTACCCATATAGAAATTTATTTTTTCTTAGTTCACTACTCCTATAATTATTATTATTATTTCATATTGAAAAGCTGAATTCTCATTTCGTACATCTACACGAAATTTTATCTTATACTGACATATTACAAAATTTTGAAAAGGTGGGAGGACAGCGCCATCTGTTGAGATATGTACTTCACATATAATAAGAAGGGCGGGGGGGGGGGGGGGGGGGGGAGGGGGTGGAAGCGAGAGCATCTCTTCATTCTCAAAGATAAATAAAATGAATGAATAAATCCAGAAAATAAAATGTTTCACTTCTAAGAGCAGTCGTAATGGCTTTTATAAATCGACCAATTAAATTTTTAAAATATCATTAGTTATAAATAATGGTGGATTTGAATTTTGAAAAATCTTATTTCAACCTGCCATGCCATCACTAATTCAAAAAATATTGAGAGAAAAAGAATTATTTCACTAGTTCACCTCGGAAGCGTATGGATTTGAATTAGCCTTCACATGAATAAATGATCTATTCAAGTTTTCCCTACTGGTCTATAGTATTATGCAAGTAAGCACTGTTTGTACAACAAAAAACAGCGATAAAACTCTCACTATATGAAAAGAAAGAAAAAAAAATCGGGAAAGGAAATACTCTCGCGCAAAAACCTATCCCTATTCTGTTAACTTCCGCAAACAGGGAGAAATACCGGAAGAACCATTCATCCACATTCTAACATTTCAGGGACAACGAGTAGGAAATAATAAAATTATGTCCTACCAATTTCGATTTTTCATAAATTAGTATTAATGAAATGCAACAAAGAATTACACTCAGGGTTACTTTAGGATTACATAATATTTTCTGCTCTGATGCTTTGATTAAGATGTTGTTTTACCCTTATTTATTTTTACCAAATATAAATAATTAATATAAGGCTTGAACTATTTACTTCCACATCCCTTGAGGTAAAACCTTAACTTCATTTATTGTTGCTGGCAGCCAAACCCCATGTTACTGTAAGGGAAAATTTGTTTTAAGCTAATTGCTCATTACCCAATGTATTTATTTATTTTTATTTTTATTTTATTTTCGTTTTCCCATTTAAAAAATTCACAACTTTTAAATTGATTCTCATTTTCTAAAATTTAGTTATTGTTGTTGTTGTTGTTGTTATTATTATTATTCTTTTCTTTTCTGTTAAAGCTTTAATGGTCGGAAAGTGATTTAACCCATTAAAGCCTATGGTCACAGCATACAATAGAGAATATAAAGAAATATATTCCACTTATATATGCTGTTAATCATTATAAAAACAGTAATAAAACATACTTTCAGCATATCACATAATTTAAAATATCTTTATTCCAACGTTTCGGTTAACATTCAATTTTAACCATCTTCAGGGAAACGATGTTCTTAAACCATAAACATAAATCAATTTAAGCCTTTCTTGGATACCACAAATACAATTCACAAAGAAATTAATACGTGATTACACAAATTATATAAAAAACAGTCGATATACATTTTAAAATGAGTTAAAAACACCTAAATAAATCACAGTCATGTACATTACAAGGAAAAATAAAACTTTTTTATAGCATACAATATTATTTTATTTGTATATTATCAATGTTATATCGATGTTATCAATGTGTCTATTATCAATGTTCAGAGCTGCCAACCAAATCCGGCAAAATGTTAGTACCGCCCCTTTTCCTACACCACTTAATTTTTAGAGTGATTCTCTTCAAATATATTTACGATGAACGAAGAAAACAAATACTCTAAAAGTTTAGTGGTGTAGAAAAAGGGGCGTTACTAACAATTTGCCGGATTAGGTTGGCAGCTCTGAATGTTATTTTTATAGCATACAATAGTTTATTTATTTTTCTCATAGACAAATTTCTAAAATCACTTTAGATTACATTCATTCAAGATCGATAAAATCCACGTTATTAATAATAAATAGCGGTACTAATCTAACGTTTTATAAAGTATTTTTGAAGGTGACAGTAAACAATACGAAGAACTTATACATTAAAACATGGGGAAGAAATAAAACTAGCATGTCATATTTCCAAAATTGGGGGTAAATAGTGGATGATGGCAGAGCCCCGCGTCCTACCCGTCCCACTTTTCGATGTTTTACCTTAACCATTTTTGCATTGGTATTAGCTGATTTCTCTTGTTTCAGTTTTCTTTCTCCCTTATGAGTAGTCTTTTATCTTCTTTTTACTTTCTCTTACCCATAAGGTAGAGAAAGTATTGTTTTTGGGTCAAATTTTCGAACGCGAGATTGTGTTATATTTACACGTTTTGAGGTCCCCTGAATACGAAAATCATGTTTTTAGCAAATGGTCTGTATGTCTGTGTGTCTCTGTGTCTGTGAGTCTGTGTGTGTGTCTGTCTGTTATCAGCATATCTCAAGAACAAACAGTAGCAGACATTCCAAACTTGGTATTCTAAATGTGTATCATATCTAGATGCTACAGTAAGCTTTTCGTTAAGATCAAGCAAATGGTTCGTGTACAGGGACAATCAAGAGAATTCTAATACATTACGTCTATGGGGGAAATTGCAGGTAAGTAGAGTTTAACGTCTATAGACTGCACGAAACCAAATGAAACGAATATATATATATATATATATATTGTAATAGAGATAGTCAACTGGGAAAAAAATTTTGTGTATGCAGGAGCCTCGCCTCCCCCTGGGGGGAAGTCCCCCCTCGAGGGGAGTAAATTTTCATGATGGGTATCTTTCAAAAGAGCTCTCCAATACCTTTAAAACGAATGGTTGAACCATCCATCTGCGATAATTTAAAACAAAGTCATCGATTTTTTTTTACTTTTAACGAAAAAAAAAAAGAACTTAGATTTTTTTTTTTTTATATTGAGAATAAAATGGACTTTTTTTGGATATTTAGTGTTATACTACTTCTCTAATATGGAAATCGTCTGCATTATCATAAAAGAAAATTTTTTTTAAATAATAATTTTAATAAATTATTTTTTAAAAACAGAATTATTTTTTAATAATCGAATTAAATTTTTATGTAAATCTAGGTGCATTAATGAAACGAGGGGTTGAGGGGGGACAATAGCCCCCCTCACACAGAATTAATTTTCATATTAAACTCTTCAGAAGCCTAATATGAATTGTTTAACACAGGTTTACATAACAGTACTCGTTATCTTACCTTTTAATCTGCAACCTGTATTTATAGTATTAAATTTCAGGGTAAGAGAAAGTCGTGTGAGTGACACACCAGATTATGATTTATTTATTTATTGACTTTTATCCCTTTGTTTTTTTCCATGCAAAATAGCGACGATTTGTTATTTTTTCAATGGTTAATATCTGAATTAAAAAAAAAAAAAAAAAAAAAAAAAAAAAAAAAATCTGTATTTTCAATTTTAACATAATTAGGAGTAATTTTTGGCTGATAGGTTGGAACTTTTAATAGGAAATATAATTAAGGCTTCAATGGGTTAATTGGATATTTCACTCTTCGTAGTTTCAAAATAATACATTGAAAATAAATATGAAAATAAAATAAATGAATAAAAAGGAAAAACTTCATTCTGTTGAATGCAGAAGGAAGTAATAATCTTACTTCGAAAGAAAAGTTTGTAAAAAGTAGAAATTCGTAAAATAGAGAGCTCGTTTAACAGAAGTCTTTTTGTGTATGAATAACAATAATTTAAATGAATAATAGTAATTAAAAAAGTGCCACTACTGAATATGTTCAATTATACATAACATTCTGTTTACCATTTGATAATAATGTTATGCAGATTTGAATTTAGCGTTACCTATGTTATTGTTTACAAAAAATAAGTAATCTGAAGCATTATTAATTTCCATGCTCATTTGCACACAGTTTTGATTAGTATTAAATGTGTTGCGAATTTGTAGCATTATCTGATAAGAAAAAATAATAATAACAATAAAAATTTATTTCTTAATTTTTATCTTATTTCATTTGTTATTATTATTTTATTTTTCATGGATAACGTATAACAAAATTTAAATGGACTTATTAGGGTTTTCGATTGTTAAACAAAATTTCCTGTTTTTGATGATTGAATGAAAGATTTTATTTATCTGATGCTTGCATAAAGAGGGAGGTAACAAAATCTTTACGCAACAACTACAACAACGATAATAATAATAATAAAGTTAAAAGAACGGAATAATAAAAATCAAATATGGATATGTAATAACAGTAAAATCAATATACAATTATAATAAAATAATTCATATTATATGAATAACCACCATATAAAAATTCATTTCAAAATATAGTATTAATATAGTATATGAAGGATATTGAATAGACAATAATGTTTTCATTTAGTTTTGATTTTTGTAAATTAGCATAAAGGTGAAAATTAGACTTCTTTTTTTTTTCCCCATAAAGACAAGCTATACATCTTTTATATTTTACTTATTTATTTATTAAAATTTTGTTTTAATAATTTTTTATGCATTTTCAAAGATAATATTCTTAAAGGGATGGTGGACGTTATGTTTTTTATAAATTACTGTCTTAGAATTGTGAAAGTTTACTTACATAAGCATTGAAATATTAATAATATTAAACTTTAAAAAAAAAAATGTGAAATCTTCTTAAAATTAAAAAAAAAAAAAAAAAAAAAAAAAAAAAAAAAACTGAACGATATATTCTAATTATATTTCAGATTCATTGAGGATTTAATTTTTCAAAAAAAGATTTTTCTATTTATTACATATTTTCTCATAATATTAGCTTTTTTTTTTTTTTTTTTTTTTTTTTTAATGGTGTTTTCTTGTAACTTTAGCGAGTTTTGTTTGTTTCTTTTCTTTTCTTTTCTTTCTTTCTTTTTCTTTTCTTTCTTTCTTTTTTTTCAGTTTATGGTATTTTCTTATGCTTACGAAGTTTCTCAATTTCTTTTTCCTCGTTTATGTAGTAATAGATTATGTATACGTTTATTTTTGACGAGAGCGTTCCTGGTTCGAGGTCTCGATGAAACCTAATATCTCCACATACACTTACACTAATGCATCTTATGCATAATAAAGCTTTTGTGAAGGGAATGTTTTCAGATCACTCTCTGTGGTTATTGATCAGGCGAACGTCCCGTTGCCTGCTTTGGAATCTAATTTACAATAGCAAACTTTCATTAACTTAGTTATTTTTTAAGTTTTTCCCTGACCTCTTCATACTTACAAACTGTTTCGAAACCTAAGATGATTATACTTTTGAGAAGGGTAATAATACTGAGATGAATTTTTTTAGTAGATGCGATTTTTCTGCCATACTCTCATCCATATAATTTCATTGCTAATTATCCCTGTTTTGGGGAGGTAGAAAAGTTAACGGCCCTCTTCCCTTACCGGCGCCGGAAGCTCGAGCCAATGTTATTCTGTGGGGAAATTTTCTTTACAAATAACTTATTAACTAATACATATTTTTATATTCTGTTTTCACATTCAGAAAATTCCCAACTGTTAAATTGACGGACCTTTTTTAAAAATGTACGTTTTAAATTTTTAATATTTTATTTTGAAATTGAAAAATGAAAAAAATTTCATATATCGAAAATTCGTATTTTGCAGCTTCAAAATAAAATATAAAAAAATAATTTTATAAAAAAGGTCCGTCAATTTAACAGCTGGGAATATTCAGAATGTGAAAACAGAATTTAAAAATATGTATCAGTTAATAAGTTATTTGTAAAGAAAAATCTCCCATTGAATAATACATTAGTTTCAGCTTCCAGCTGCGGTGAGTGAAGCGGGCCCTTAGGTGACTGTCCATGCGAGGACAATTCGATTATTAATTTAAATATTGATTAGTAAATATTTCCTTCCCTAATCAGATCAGAGAAGAAGGGGGGGGGTCTTTTTAATAGGTCCTAGCCCCCTAAAATAATATAGAAGAAAGTTTTATAGCAACTATAACATACATTTTTTTCTTTTGTTTTTATAACAGACTTTGACTTATTCAATTGTCGAAACTCTAGACATTTTATTAAGGATATAATTAAATTTATTTCACGTTAAAAAAAGTAATCTATGATCAATATTTATTCTTTAAACAAGTAAATTGATAAAAACAACAAAATTGATTTTTTTTTTTTTTTTTTTTTTTTTTTTTAAGTAAACAAAAGTCTTGGTTTAAATCCTGTTTGAATAGGGATTTTTCATTCACTTTTATTTGCATATATTATCTACTAAAAAACAAATACGCATTTGAAGTAAATATTTCCTTTACGAATTCGAAAAACAATTACTCATTAAATTACGTTTACTACAGCACTAAAGTGTTATAAAGAAAAAAAACTAAATAAACATGAAGTTTCAGAAGCGATTCAAATGCGGATTCAGCATGAAATTGGATATGTTTCTACTCTTTTTAATCTAAAATTTCTTATTTTGTTTTTGGATTAACTTTATTATTTTCTCATTGCTTTCTTTTCTCTGAACGATTATTTTTATATTAACCTAGTGAATAAATAAATCTAGTAATTTTAGGTTAAAAGAAATAAAATATTATCAATTCATGCGTATATTTTAATGTTTTTTAACTAATCCCATACTTGCCAACCATCTCATTATGAACCGTACAATTTTTAGTACCCGCCTTTTTTTCACACCAATTATTTTTTAGAGTAATTTTAGTCTTATTTAATCGTAACAACATTTGGAGAGAATAACTCTAAAAATATAGTGGTGTGTGAAAAGGGGCGTTTTTTCAGGGAACGTTAACAATTGTAAGGTTTTTAATGAGATGGTTGGCAAGTATGTAATCCTCGTGTTCCAATAATTTTAAAACGGACATTTTTTTTGTTCTTTCTAAAACAATAATAGTAATAATAATCCTTACTACGTATACGCTAAATAAAGAAAATATTTTTATAATTACTGATGCGTATAGATGAAACTAAACTATAAAAATGAAATGTATGATTATTCATGCTATCGCTTCTGTTATTTCAAACTTTGAACGTAGAGGCTACTTAATATATATATATATATATATATATATATATATATATATAGTATCTTATGTTTGCTTTTCAATTTTTTTCTTAAATTTACCCGACTACGGTAGGTACTGGGCGTATTGTATTTGGTCAAAATTTTCCATATCGATACCTGATTTATACTCACGATCTCCTGGGGTCCTAAATCCAAAAGAAGTGTTTTTTCACAATTGGTGATTGCATGTACGTGTACGGGAAATCTTCTGACTATTATATCTCCGGAACGAATAAAGATAGAACGATGAAACAGCAGAATTAAAACAATTTTAGTGTACAATTGATTTTTTTAATCTTTTTTGAAGTGAAAACTTCTTTAGGCGCGTTGAGCACTTTTGGGTGAACAAAAATCATTGAACTCCCGTCATCGTCAGCTGACGCTTTCCATCCTTGTATGATACAAATAATGTATCATACAATTAACTTGCTAATGTGAAGTGTTAATAATTATATATCTGGTGCGGCTCTACACGACTTCACTCATTTCCGGACACTGTCTCTTAAGATTGCAGCCGGAAACGTTGCAGTTAGACTTCATAGAACCATGAGAAAGACCAAAGCCGCCATTTTTCTCACGTTTTTACAATCTGGTGCGGCTCTACACGACTTCACTCATCTCCGGACACTGTCTCTATTGCAGTTAGCGCATTAAATAAAATGTTTATATTAATGAATAAAAAAACACTTCATTTAAAAGTATTTCCTACACAATAAAATATTTCCTGATGATTCAAGAAATACACACGTAATTGCTCACGGTTTCACTTCTTTCGGCACTCCCGAAGTGCAACTGTTTTTTTTTTTTTTTTTTTGGATGGGGGGGGGGGGTGGAAAATTGGAAGTGGGACATTGAAAATCAGAATTAGGGACATAAGTCCGTATCTTAAAAATTGCTTTAATGATTTTCTTCAAAGTTGCTTTATAAACACCCTATTAGATATCCTTTCGTATGTATTAGTTGGTTAATTCAGGAAAATTGACTGGCGTCCTGTATAAGTAAGTCAATATGATGTCTTGTTAGTACATTCCTTTAATAACGGCTGTACGGATTTTCTTGAAACTCGTCTTATTAATCCCCATACTTGCCAACCATCTCATTATGAACCGTACAATTTTTAGTATACCCGCCTTTTTTTTTTTTTTTTTTTTTTTTTTTTTTACACCAATAATTTTTTAGAGTAATTTTAGTCTTATTTAATCATAACAACATTTGGAGAGAATTGCTCTAAAAATATAGTAGTATGAAAAAATGGACGTTTTTTTTCAGGGGGCGTTAACAATTGTACGGTTATTAATGAGATGGTTGGCAAGTATGAATTCCCTTTTAAATATCTTTTAACTGTGTAATTGTTCGTTTCCGGTGAACAAATGAGTTTGCCAAGTTTTAATGAAAATTGGAACTCGGGCGAAAAATCGGTATCTCAAAAACGGCTCTAAAAGTTTTTTCAAAATTGCTACATAAATTCCTTTTTAGATGTCTTTTCGCTTGTATTTCTTGGTTACTACAAGAAAACTGACAAGCGTTCTAAGTAAGCAATTCGTTTTTAGATCTCGAATATTGTGTTTAAAAAAACGCGTCTACCGATTTTTTTTTTTTTTTTTTTTTTTAACTCGCTATGTAAACTCTGTTTTACATGTCTTTAGAAGCGTATGTAATAGTTTTACAGGGAAATGGAAATTATTATGTGTCTAATTCATTAAGCAAACTTTGTTTTCTGACCGCACTATCTCCAAAAAGAGTGTATAATATGTGTAATAGTGTAATAGTGGATAATGGAAATAGTGTGCTTGTTACACACCAGATTCTTTTTAAATTTTATCTCTATGTATGACAGACACAAATACACATTGACAAAAAGGATTTTAGAAACAAATACCTCAAATTAAAAAAAACAAAAATAAAATTATATAAAATTCCTTTTCTGGTCGAAAAAAAATAAACCTGAACTTTCATCAGATGCTTTTAAATGGCATTCGTGTCCATTTTTTATTTTATTTCTTATATATATATATATATATCTGTGTTCAGTTTTTTTTTTTTTTTTTTTTTTTTTTTTTTTTTTTAACAGTTGTTTAAGTTTTTGAAATTTATTGAGTATGCTTTCTAAGTTTTCATTTTTTATCTTCAACGAAAGATTTTTTTTTTTTTTCTGAGGTTGGGGGGGGGAGGGGGGGGCATTATACTTTAACATACACATGTTTTTAATTAATGATTTATTTCATTCTACCAAATATTAGTTTCTTTGAGATAGTACAGGTGTCATAGTGAAATACTACAGGGGGAGATAGTACATATGTCATACCTGGTAGTATTTATAATTTATTCCGGGGTACTGTTAGCTCCGCCCTTTTTTCACACCAGTATGTGTTTAAAACATTTTTCTTCTTATATCATCAAAATTACATACTGAAAAATATTTCTGTAAAGTCATACTGATGTGAGAAAAGGGCAGGGCTGACAGTACTCTGGAATAAATTATAAATATTACCAGGTATGCATATGTGTGCATGTGTACCTTTTCAAATTCCAGATTTCTTAATGTAATTCCAAAATTTTAATGCAAATATCATGCAAAATAAACAGTAGTGAATAATATTTATTATTTTTTATCTGAGTGACGTTAAAATATTAAAATAATGAAAATATAATAATATTAGAATATTAGAATATGATAAAAATATAGTTAATAATAGAATAATCGAAATAAAGTATTTTGTAATATATATATATAATTATGTTTATGAATTGTTATTTTATCTATATCAATAGCATAATCTAAGTATAATAACAATGTAATAGTAAAATAATAATAATACTATAATAAATATAAAAAAATAAAAATGTTATAATATAGTAAAATAATAGAATAATTAAAATCGTTAAATACTATGCTTTTTAAAAAAAAATGTAAAAATTATAATAATTAATTGTTATTTGTGCTACATGCAAATAACTGAATAATCAGAATAGAATAATAATACTATAATAAGTAAAATATTATAACATAGTAAAATAATAGAACAAATTTTAAAAGGAGACTTGGCACTGTATTATTAAAGCCAGTAAAAACTACAACATCAGAAACGCCTAAGAGAAGAAAAAAATTGGGAAGCAGATAGCTATTTCAGTAGCCTTTAGCGTACCGTCTGAAGACGGTAATCTTCATAATCTATAGATAATCTATATTTTTAACTAATCTATCTAATAATCTATATTTTTAACAGACAATTTACATTTTTAAATAAAAAATTTGTATTAAAAAAAAGAGAGAGAGAGAGAAATTTTAAAGAAATTTCTCAAAACAATTTCAAATTCGTTCAAAAGTTAAACTAGACTCCATGACCCAGAGATTGAAAGTTAAAAAATTCTAATAAATATCACAATTACAGATAATCTACCTTTCATGAAATAATATTCTTGTAACAAAAAAGGAAATTTTCAAAATATAATTCATGAATATTCTCAAAACAGTTTCAAATTCATTCAAAAGTTAAAATAAAATTAATGACCGAGAGATTGAAAGTTAAAAATCTAATAAATAAAGAATAAATTACTCACAATAACAGATAATCTACATTTTATGAAATAATATTCTTGTATCAAAAAAGAAAAATTTTTAAAGGAATTTAATAAATATTCTCAAAACAATTTCAAATTCGTTCAAAAGTTAAAACAGAATCCATGACCCAAAGATTAAAAGTAAAAACATCTTATAAACAAAGAATAAATCACTTACAGTTACAGATAATCTACATTTTATTAAATAACATTCTTATATGAAGAAAAAAAATGGGAATTTGATTGATATTGGGAATTTGATGAATATTCTCAAAAAATTTTCAAATCCGTTCAAAATTTAAAATAAAAGCTATGACCCAGAGATTGAAAGTTAAAAAAAAAAAAAAAAATCTAATAAATAAATAATAAATTACTCACATTTGCAGATAATCTAGATTTTATCAAATAATATTCTTGCATGGGGAAAAAAAAAATTACAGGAATTTAACGAATATTCTCAAAACAATTTCAAATCTGTTCAAAAGTTAAAATAGAATCCATGACCTAGAGATTAAAAGTTTAAAAAATTAATAAAGAAAGAATAAATTACTCACAATTCGGTATAATCTACGTTTTATTAAATAATATTTTTGTATGAAGAAAGAAAAATTTTAAAGGAATTTAATAAATATTCTCAAAACAATTTTAAATCCGTTCAAAAGTTAAAATAAAATACATGACCCAGAGATTGAAAGTTAAAAAATTTAATAAATAAAGAATAAATTACTCAATATTAGAGATAATCTACATTTTATCAGATGATATTCTTGTATGAAGAAAGAAAAATTTTAAAGGAATTTAATCAATATTCTTAAAACAATTTCAAATCCGTTCAAAAGTTAAAATAGAATCCATGACCCAGAGATTGAAAGTTAAAAAAATCTAATAAATGAAGAATAACAAAGATAAACTTCGAGAAGTAATTCACTTAATACCACGGAGTACAACCTCTCTATTTTATTCTCAATAGGATTATAGGCTTGACCTTTAAATCGTCTCCAGTATGATGTCCCTTTTAAAATAATCGGATTGAGTTAATAGCGAACTGTTTTCTTTCCCTAGATTCCCAATGATAAAATCTCTGGTTTCAAGTGGCGTTACTTGAGGTAATGTGGATATGTTTTCCGCATGGGTTAGATGATTGGTTTACTAAACTTATTCTATTTTTACTTATTTTACTTTTTCGTAAAAGAGTTTTTATTTTATTTATTTATTTATTATTACTATTATTATTTTCCATTATACTGTCTTACCCTTTTAGCTACAGAGCCGTTGATTAATTTAATTTCATGCAAAAGTGCACAAAAAAAAAAAAAAAAAAAAAAAAAAAAAAAAAGAAGTTTTAACTAATTTAATTATTTTCCATTTTTCTTGATAGAAAATATAAAAAAACATCAAAGGATGTAACACATTATATATATAAAAAAATTTGTACATATTAAATAAAAATATATTTTTCAATTTAAAATTAAGTAAGCAAAAGCTAATTCTAAATTTTTACTTGTTTCATGTCTGCCCCGGAACTAAACAAATGTTTGCATACATATTTATTTAAATTTTAAAACCTTTTAAAAAAAAAAAAAAAAAAAAATAGATATCAGATGAAAGTAATGTTTGTATAAATTAAAATCTCTGAACTTCAAATATATGTCAATTTAGAGCAATTGAGTAATAAAGATTGGTCACCGAAAACTTGTCTGTCTTTTTTTTTTTTTTTTTTTTTTTTTTTTTGTAATGTCTGTTACACTATACTTTTACCTTATTAAGTATAAAATAAGGTAGTATAAAATAAGATATAAAATAAGGTTTTATTTTTTCTTAAAATAAAAGTTTTGTATTATTTATAAGCAAGACATAGAGAAATGTCGGCCCACTAAAATTAATTAAGATAAATTAATATTTTGAATTTAAAATTGGGCAAGAAAGCTGTTAGATGGCTAGTCCTTTGCAAGTGAAATTAACCCATTTTGATAATTAGGAATTTTTGGGTCATATGTTCTGCGAATTTTGATGGAATACAAAATTATTTAGTGTACAGATTATTTTTATATTTTTCAAACGATTCTATTGGCTTCAACTTCGAAATTTTTAGAGCCTGTAGGTACCTGTAGCCAATGCTACGCATGTTCCTTGCGTAATAACATAAGAAAAACCAGTAGTGTGATCATCATAAAACTTTTTCTATATTTTCCTGTAAGAATTCACACAGTAAAAATTATTTATTATTATTATTTCCATTATGTATGCAGACTATTTCCCTCTCAGAGAAGTACTATTGCACGAAATGTCCAACGGAAGTGAATTTTTACCATACACATGACATTTATCTCGTACTTGGGAAAATTTTCAGTGTAGCAGCGCCACCTATTGACCGATATGCACCCAAATTGAATCAGCATAGTGCCTCTTAATAGCCTTTACACATATCAATATTTTTTTCCCCGACTGTACGTAACAGAACCTGAGATATAAGTCAAAGTGAATCTATATACAAATTTATATGCAATTATGTGCAATAGCTCCTGAGATAAAGCTTTCCCTGAAATTACAAATTCGCTGCATAACAGCAGCACTTGTTGAACGGTTGGCACCAAAAGTTGATAGGAACTAATTTATGTCAAGGTGCAACTACATATAAATTTATAAGTAATTTCATCAGCAGTTTTTGAGATACAGTTGGAACAAAATTTTTGCCACACACACACAGAGGCAGACAGATATTTTTTTTAAATGGTCAAACAATGTTCCGTACCTCTCAGAACAGGTAAGTCCATCGAAAACCGAAAGTTTAAATTTTTTACAAATCCAATATTTTCGTTTGTTGGTTATAGAAGAAAGTATGTAATAATGGGGTACAAATATCAGGAATTGAATTGACTGCAATAAGAGAAATAATAAAAAACAATGAATCGAAATGGCAATACATACAATAAATAACAATAAAAAAACATTAGCTCATTAAAAATGGAAGTATAATTACTGATAATGAGTATGATTAAGGATGATATTACAATACTGATGGGGGGGGGCAGAGAGAGGGAGAGGGAGAAAGAGAGAGAGGGAGAAAGAGGGAGAGAGGGAGATTGACAGGAATGCTAACATTTTAATTTATTCAAAAGCATTGTTAATACCAACATTTTTTTTTTTTTTTTTTTTTTTTCCATCACACCACTTTCCTTGAAAAGTATTTTTCTTCTTATTGAAACGAAATATTTTAGAAAACATCACTACCAATAAATTGATGTGAAAAAAGTGCAGGTATTGATATTACTACTTCGTAATAAATTAAAATGTTGGCCTGTCTGCACTGTTAAAAATTTCTGTAAATTTAATGTAAATTTTTATCCAGAGTCTCTGTAGATTTACAGTAATTCTTAGGTAAAAGTGACTAATCGAGATTCTCAATCTTTATTCTATATTTTTACCTAATTTTATTATTTAATTTTTTTCATTAAAATTAAAAATGACTATTTCTTCTTTAGAAAAAGCATTCCAAGTCCGAAATATATTCTCACCAATAATTAATTAAATTAATATTAGTTATTAAAATGAATATATGAAATAAGTTTTTTAACATCTCCGTTTATTTTTCTCTGTAATTTTACGTAAGACTTAAGATAATAGATTACACAGAGTTTTCTGTTGAAATTTTTAACAATGTGGATTGACAGAATGTTTTTGTACTTCTTAATAAAACGTTTTATGGTTTTTTAAACATATAAAGCAATACAGGATATAACCTTTAAAGAGTAGTCGAGGCCATACGATGATAGAAAAGATGAAAAATTAATAAGAGGAATAAACAAACAAGTAAATAAACAAGCAGATATTCAAGGTGGGAGTTGAATTGTAAGCTCGACTAAAAACTTCATTTTTAATTTAATCAGTAAATAAAAAATATAATTTGATCTTTTTAAAACCTCAAAAATTTCCTCTTTCAAATGAATTATTTTTTATCTTGTATGTAATCTTAAACTTTCTGGGATCTCTTAAGAAAAACAGATACTATTTAGTTTCTGGAAACATGTAAAATTGCTCGTTTTCAGCGTTTAATGTATAAATACTCAGAAAGAGAAGATAAGGTTAATGTATAAACCATACGAGATTGCACGGACCCGGTTTCGAAAGAACCAGCTTAAAAGTAATCTTTATACTGTTCGTTAAAGTATATTTTAAAAAAATAACTATTCGTTCTTTAATAACGCGTAACTTAGATATTCTTTTCTTTTTTCAAGTTAAACAAAACCATTGGAAGAAATTTGATTGGTGAATTAATTAGTATAATTTTATTTGAATCATTTACATTTATTTTAATGTAAGATAAATTTATTGGACTATAGTTTGCAAGTGAACATTTCATTTGTTAGATTTAAGAATTAAAAAAAAAAAAAAAAAAAAAAAAAAATGATCTATGAAATATTTTTGAGTTTAGTTATTAGTTTAGAAACGCAATGATGAACATTCTTTGATGAAAATTTATATCTCACTAGATTTATACTCTCTAATTTATAGCTTTCTAACCTTATATCTCTATAATTATTAAATTAATTAATAATAAATAATCATTTAATGCTTAAAATAGATAAAGTTGGGGGAGGAGTCCATTATTAAAAAGTAGTGGGATATTGCTGCTAAATTGTACTTTTTTCTTTCTTTATTTCCTTTATTATTATTATTGCTACCAAAAATTTTCAGTAGAATAACTTATAATTCTTGTAGCAATTTTCTGTCATTAAATAAGAGGAGAGATTTACTAGAAAAAGAGGCACTAAAAGTTCGCACATGTTGACAAACAGTGCTACTCAAAAGAACGGACACTTTGACCACTGTATGTGTGATAAACAAGTGTTCTTCCTTTCTCAAACTACTGAATAAAACTTTCACAAACAACATCATTCATACATTTTTCTTTTTTTTCTTTTTTTTAAATATTTCATATTTGCTAATTTAAAAAATATTCTATACACAAAAAAATTTTGTAATATGAAAATTAAATTGCCTCAAATTAAGTGAAATTAAATTGTCTCAAATTGTAGTGCACGGGCAAGGCCCGAATTTACTCAACGGTCTCGGGCAGGACATGGATCTGGCTTAATATAATCTTGCACCTCGGGCCGCGTTGGAATCGGGTTTTCATTTTTTACTGTATACTTGGAGAGGGCCTCCATTATATTTTATCCAAGTCATTTCGGGAGAAGGAATATATTTTCACTTAACTCATTAATTAATGAAAAAGGTAGATGATAAAACATTTCTTTTATGTACTTTATATGTCAAATTATCACGTACTTATTTATTTTTTATTTATTTATTTATTTATTCACACTTTAACTTAAGTGAAAAGTACTTGTGGCATCGTCTTGTCTATTCGTTTGTCTGGTAGGACTTTCATTTTCGTAAATAATTTTATAATGACTCGAAATTAAGGTATGTTATTCAAGGTCACGATTATTTTGATTAGATATATAAAGCACCTAAAATGCATTATACTTAAAAATTCTAACGTAGATATGTATGCAGCATTTTTAAAAGAAACTTTATTAATAGAATGTCAATGAATAAAGTGTGCCTGTACTTTTTGAATTTATATATATATATATATATATATATATATATATATATATTCTGGGTGGTCCTGATTTCATCGGTTTCTAATCAAACCTGGCTGGGCCATACATTACAAAAATTAAAACAATAAAATAAAATAACTATACCTCTAGAGTTGTTAAAACAAATGAAAAAAAAACTCGCATTTTACTTTATAACTGAAGTAAGTGACCCAATTAAATCCTTTTTAATACGCACCGAGTCACAAACTAATGCTTTAATGCATGACCTTTCTCGTTGCCGCTTCAGATTTCCATCGTAGAAAAATGGATGAGTAACATATTGTTTCCTTCTCTTTTCGTTTCTTTATCCTTTTACCGTTCTTTATAATAAGCTCAGTCTGTACTTTTAATGAGTCCCGTTATAGATGAACAACTTCCATACACATCACCAGGATTTTTTTTCTTTTAATTTTCCTTGCATGGTTCCGATTTTTATTTATTTTATTAGATTCCAATTGGCAACAGTATGCGGAAAAGCAATTACGTTATTGGTACACTGGAGCGTATAAACAATGTATTTTTTAACTGTATTTAGCGAACTAAAAGCTTTTCGAATCACGCTGGGAAACATTAGAGCAAAACATTAACGTGATGCAATCAACTAAAGAAACTAAATTTAAAAATTAAAAATTTATAAACATTTTTGAACTGTACAATATTTGATAAAGAAATAACAAGCTCCTTTCTCCTTTAAATAAAATGTACAGAATAAAAACCACAATATTTAAACAAATTATGCTTTCCTTTTAATTGTTCTAAAAACAATAAGAAATTGACAATTTATTGGAATTTATTACAGTGGTGATTTTAATAGTAGGAGCAATGAGCACACATCGTATTCAGGAGCCAGCACGAATCACGTGAAACAGAATCACTGATAGCTCAAAATGTCTAGAAATGTAACAGTTAGATAACATCAAAATGTTATTTCTTTTACTAAACGCTTCAAAGCGTTTAGTTTGCTTTCAAATTAGTTTCAAAAACTTAGAAATGTTCACGATCATAACAAAAATGTATAAATTTTACAAAATAATTTTAATTACTTTCATTTAACATATAGAAATCAAAAGAACATCGAGAGAAATGAACGTTTCAGAAAGGTAACAGAAATTGAATTCCTACACAGTAAAAAAAAAAAAAAACTATTACTAGCTGCAAAAAACTCTCTGTGATTGGAGAAAATAATTATTTTCTCCGATCACAGAGAGTTTCTTGCAGCTGGTAATAGCTATTTTTTTACAGTGTACACTGCAAAAAAAATAACTATTACCAGCTGCTACACTGTAAAAAAATAACTATTACCAGCTGCAAGAAACTTTCTGTGATTGGAGAAAATAATTATTTACTCCAATCACAGAGAGTTTCTTGCAGCTGGTAATAGTTAATTTTTTACAGTGTAGAAACTCTCTGTGATTGGAGAAAATAATTATATATATATATATACAGGGTGATTATAATTAAAGTTACGATTTCAAAACGCTATAGTTTTAAAACTACCCATCAGAGCGATTTCATATTTCACCAGAGCAATCGTGAGCCAATGAAATTTTGTTTGGCAAAACAAAAAAAAAAAAATAGTTCCAAAATAT
The DNA here is from genome assembly GCA_963930645.1 of Salticus scenicus. Lineage (NCBI taxonomy): Eukaryota > Metazoa > Arthropoda > Arachnida > Araneae > Salticidae > Salticus > Salticus scenicus. The sequence goes on from OZ005659.1 coordinate 170,470,166, forward strand.
GCCGTTAATTATTAGTAAAATATTTGTTTTATGAAGCTCCTCTTTTGAACTTTTCACTATGACTGTTTCCGCTGTCAACACGTGTTCTTGTATTTTTGCTAAAAAAATCGTAGTAAACCCTAGAAGTCTATTGTTTCCTGCTATTCCATTGTGTTGCTAACAACATTCCTGTGTTTAATGTGTCCATTTAGGCGTTTCCCCTGACATTACCCTGAGAGCGCCATCTATAGGAACATGTTGGAACTACTTTTTTTCCTCCCTCAAACAAAAGTCCATTGCCTCACGATTGCTCTGGTAAAATATCAACTCGCTCTGATGAGTAGTTTTAAAATTATAGCGTTTTGAAATCGTAACTTTAATTATAATCACCCTTTATATATAAACTTATTTATTAGACCTTTTTAAACGATATTACTTTTAGCATCACATATTAGATATGTTAAATTATGTTTTTAGATTGTGTTTCTTAATATAAATTATTTTAAATTATATTTTAATAACGCAAACTAATTATTATTCTAATACAGTAAACTTCTGACTATCCACGGAATTCGGTTGCACGGGCTTCGCGAATAATGCAAATCGCGGATAAACCACGAAACGAATGAAAGTAAGATGCAAATAAGACGAAGAATCTTCTAAGCTTAAAACTTGATTGTATTGTATTATAAAATACAGGGTGTTTCAAAACTCATGGGCAGAAATTTAAGGGATGATAGAAAACATCTAAACAAGTCATTTTCATAATACACTGCATGGGCGGAGAGCAAGCGGTGACCGCTAGGGGGCGCTGTAATGGAAAGCATAAAGCGCGCGTTTTCTTACACGTCGTCATTTCTAACGTGGATTTCAGCAGGCATAGCGACATACAGTAATCAGGAAAACGCGGGCATACATTTTATGTATGGTCTGGCTAATGGGAATGCCGCAAGACTGTTGTGGTATTTTTCGGTCATGCATGTGTCTCCTCCGGAAACGCTGCCTGGAAAGTCTTGCGGCTTCCAGAGTATTCCCATTCGTCAGACCATACATAAAATGCACGTCCGCCTTTTCTTGATTACTGTATGTCACCATGCCTGTTGAAATCCGCAGTAGAAATAACGATGTGTAAGGAAACGTGAGCTTTATACTTTCCATTACAGCACCCTCTAGCGATCACCGCTTGCTCTCCGCCCATGCATTGTATGGTGGAAATGGCTTGTTTGGATGTTTTCTACCACCCCCTAAATTTTTGCCCATGAGTTTTAAAACACCCTATATAATAGAAACTGTGAAACTATTCCCAATAGAATAAAAATATTTATGTTTTATGTGACTAAAGGATGTAAAAATGATGAACAAAAAAAAGTGTATTTATAATAAAAGCAAGGTACACTTTGTAGGCTAATTTATGCATTAAATTAAACAATATACTGTACGGTACTGCTTAAGAGATAAAACAAAAACAACATATTTCTCTAGATTTACATTTTTTTTTTTTTTTTTTTCTGTTTCTGTTTCTGTATGTATGCGTGAAAATCGATTTTCTTTTTTTCTTGAGAAAACACTTTTCGTTGATCACGCACTCGCATAATCCTATACCCTTTTTCCTACACTCACAGTGTAGAAAAAAAGCGGGTCTTATATGGTATATCATATCTTATTTTATATATATATATATTCCATATGACAAAATATTTTAACATATATTTTGCTTTTTTTTTTTTTTTCCTTATTGTATCTTGTCCTGGGAACCCCAATGTTGATTAATAAAGAAATATTTTCCGTGCATTTACACTGTATTTCATTCATTTCTTCATGTGCATTTTTATTCTGAACAACTTTACATAATCCATTTTCCGTGCATTCATTCTAAGTATTAACTTTTTCCTTTCCAACAACGCGAAAATCACGTATGCGCTAGAAAAATTGCAATATCTAACTTGATAATGCAAATTTTCCATTTCATACGTCACAACGGCGCCAAAATCTCCCCTATTAGCCTTTTTCTGTACTAATTTTTTTCTTCGCAGGAATCATCTCCTTGTGTCTTCTACATTCTGTATGTTAAACTTGGTTTCATTCCGTTGATTAATTGTCGCTGTAGATGCCTCCAAATAAGGAAATTGTAACTTTATGATCACCTTGTATATAAAAAATTGAGTAGCCAAGATTATTATAACTAAGCATACCATAGCTACAAATTTCCCCAATTTTTAAGTTCTTCTATATCAGAATAACCATGTTTGTCTTATTTAATTGCAGAATTTATTCTTTAAATAAGCGAGAGGTTTGGTAACTGTATTACACAATGAATTAGTTTCAAAATCTACATAGACATGCTAATTATTCTAATTTACTCCGTAATAGTGCCAGGGTCAGGACTTGCTTTTTTTTTTCCCACCACTACATTTGTAGAGTAATTTTCAGAAATATGTACTTACGATTAAATAAGATCAAAATTATTATATAATTATAGTGGTATGAAAAAAGGATGCCTTCAAATATGGAAAGTTATTTCATTGCTACCCTGTATATGAATAATTACGTGGCAAATCTAATTCCAAATTAGCATTCCGTAGTTATTAATTATCCTGGCTGTTGAGAACTTCTATATCAGAATAATCATCTTCGTGTTATTTAATTGCAGAATCTCAGTGTTTAAATAAGCGGGAGCTTTGTCTTACTGTATCAGATGACGAATAAATTTTTAAATATACATAAATCTGCTAATTTTTTTTAATTTATTCTGTAATAAAACCTGTCCTTTTCTCACACCACTATATTTGTAGAGTAAATTTCTACAATATATATTTACTATTAAATAAGATAAAATAAAAAATATTATTTAATTATATTGAATATTATTATTTAATTTATAATAATGTTTAATTACTAATTAACTAAGATAAAAATTACTTATGAATACAGTGGCGTAAAAAAAACTCATTGCAAGAATTTTACTTTCTTGCTATTGCCTGAAATATAACCAATGGCGATGATGCGCGTTTATCAGAAACATAATGTCATGAGCTTTTGATTAAATGTAAAATATTCATAAATATGAATTTGTATTTCAGGCAATAGCAAGAAAGTAAAATTCTTGCATTGAATTTTTTTCCCGCCACTATTTTTATAAAACTTATTTAATAGTAAATATATATTATATATCGAATATAATTTAATTTCATCAATTAATCAATCCACAATCATCATTATTTTTCCTTTAAAATCTTTCCAATACATTTCATAAAACTCCGGAAAAAATTCTGATGCGACCATTCGCTACATTTAATAATGGATTCATTAAATTAATTAATTAAATCTTTAAGATATCTCAATAATAAATAAATAAATGAATAAATAATAAAATCCTTTCCAATTAAACCGGAACTGCCGTTTCTTATCGAAAAAGGGTTGCCCTCTGGCTGTTGTCTTAAATCTATCGTATGGCGATGTTGTACGCTCTTCAAAGACGCATTAGAAATCATAGAAACACAGCATCTCCAAGGAATGTACGCTTGTAATCTAAGTTAGTTAATCCGCGTGTGTTCCAATTCTGAGGTCGTCAATGCCGTTTTTTCCTACTATAAACACACAAGGCGAACACTTCGCTCCGCTGAATACCTGATCATCAGATTCGCAAGCCTGTTACCTGGCACGCTAGTTGTCAAGTGCGAGGCCAGGGTTAGTCTGTTGGCGATATTTTTCCACGTGAATCGTCAGATGTCACAATGTGACAACCGTTTCAGAGTCAAAAGAATTAACTGATTATTAACCATTGAAGCTAAAGGGGAGGTAAACAAAAAGTTTGATACGTATGTAATGAACACGGAAGCGTCGCTGCAAGGACTTTTAATAGTGATCAGTTTTTCTTTTTGTTCAACTTGTATGTTCATTTTTAATTCTGACAGGGAAACATCTTTGACACATATCAGAACCTAGACTCCGGGGCAATGTAGACCTTGGATAACCGGAAACTATCATAATTCAACAACAGGAGCAGAAAGTATTTTGTTTTTAATAAGTAATTAAAAAAATACTGTCTTATAATGTAGAGTAATAAGAGAAGTAGTTGCAAGAGACTCATTTGATATTAATTTTACTCTACATTTCGTACCTTCATAAATATTCATACATCTTGAACTATTGATTGATATTTGCGATGAAGAGTTAATGTATTTATACGCATTCTTTGTTTATTTTTAATTTCCGCTAATGATAATTAAATATCTATTAAAACTCGACTGCCAATCGCATGAAATTCGCATAACAGCGGCAATTTTTTTTTAATGAAGACAACAGGGTGTACCATTTTGTTATTATTTAATTATTTTTGCTAATTTCAAACGGAAATTTATCTTACATATTAATAGAATAATAATAATAACAATAATAATAATACTTTTATATATATATATATATGTATATATATATATATATATGATGAACTATTAATAATGAATTATTAAACGTAATAAAAACTAAGCAACAGATACAAGACAGGGTTCGCACTAAGGGAAAAAAATGAGTGGGATTCTCCCACTCTAACAAAAAACTTAAGTGGGATTTTGAAAATTTAAGTGAGATTTTTGAAATTTAAGTCAGTAATTACATTTTACAGAAAAAAAGTATTTTCAAGAAATATGCAAATTACAGACATGTGATTGCTGAAATTAGAAATTAGCTGAAAATTTTTCGCTAATATGATTGATTGGATGATTAGTTGAATATTGATAACGTCACTTTCAATAAACTAATGACATAAACATTTATATATATATAGTTTTTATCTACATTAAGCATTTTCAGGATTTTTTCATTAGCGTAAAAAAATTCTTCAATATACCGGCAATAACTTTTATATCCACACAAAATCTTATTAAAATTTCCCACCAAGAGTAAAACAAATTTTTCAAACAAATATAGAATATGATTTTTATATATGTACATTAATCATTCATATAAAAATAGCAGTAGCTAATTATTAGTTTCAAACGTGCATAAAACCAACTGAGTATTTTTCTTAAATTGATTTGTATAAAATTTTCTTACCTGAAAAGTCTATTCTTTATTTCCCCCATGTTTACAAGTTTGGTATAGGTATGACACCCCATAAAGATTTAATTTAATTGAGAAAAAATAAATAGATTCATTAAGTTCAGCACTAAAGGTCTAAAAATAATTACATATGTCAGAAATATTGAGCACTTCTATTGCTTTATTGTTTCTAGAATTGATCATTGACCACAATCTGTGTTCCGGAGATGGGAAAGGGGGGGGGGGGGGTTAAAGAAAATAATTACAGAGTAAGAAATATTAAACTCTTTCAATTCTACATCTAGAATCTAACAAAACAAGTCTAAAATGAATATTTTAAATATAATTTATGTTTCAGATGGGTAGATATTGGGAAACAAGACTTCTGCAGAACATTTGATTGCTGATCTGTAGATGGAGATAAATAAAGGGGGAGGTGGGCAAAAAATAATTACATGAGCAAGAAATATTTAACTATTGTATTTCTTTACAGGTTCTAGAATCTCATAAAGCAAGTTTGAAATGGATATTAACATTTATGTTGTGGATGGAGAAAGATTAGGAATCAGAAGCTTTTGTAGAACATTTGATCGCCGATTGTTCCATTTTATTTATTTATTTATTTTTTAACGAACGATATCCGCGTTTTTTTTTTTTTTTTTTTTTTTTTTAAACGGGAAACATAAATTCGCGGAGTTCAATGAATTAGATAAAAAAAAAAAAATCGCGGGAAAATAAGTGCGGGAAAAGCGCGCATATGAAAATTTTTTAAGTGGGATTTTTTTTAATATTGCGCGATTCTCGCGATCCCGCGCTCTAGCGCGAACCCTGCAAGATCACTGAAACCACATAGACCAATGAGAATGAATATTTTTCAAGTAGGAGAAGCTCAGAAAGGTGAAAAAAATTCATCAGGGGAGACATCTTTCACCCTTGAGCACCAATGTACGATTTCGTTCACTAGTGGCTATAATAGCAAATCACTAGCGGGCTCCCTATCGTACATGAAAATAACTGAAGTTAAATTTAAAATGAAATAAACTGTTAAGTTCAAAATAACAGAGAATCTAACAGAAAAGAACCATAATAAACAAACAATACTCACAGGATGATACATTTGAAGTCACTTGGATTAAAACAAGCAAAATAATTCAGGGATTTACTTGTTCGTGGAGCAAAACAAGAAAAATTCAAAGTTTAGTGGTTCATAGCTGACAAAGAATAATGAACCTATACAGCAATATTGGTATTGATTGATTGATTATCATGTGTGTAAGAGTATGATTACTAATTTTACGAATAGTTGACAACTTAACATTGAAGAAATTGAACATTTAAAGAAAAAAAGAAAGAATACTTATTAATACAAGGTCAATGCAACAGGCCTTCTGCTTGTATATATATATATACCTTCTGAAGCTTTATTTAAATGTTGATAATGAAAATAATATAGAAAGCTAGCGTTCATATTGAGATTATGGAAAACAAAAGAAAAATAACTTGACATCGAATGGATTATTTCGAAGACAGTTAAATTAAAGGAAAAACATGTTGTAACTTTTGTAAAATGAGCAGACGTTTTAAATAAAAAATAACTCATGCTTTCAATAAAACAAAATAAAACTATTGCAACAAAAATAAAATTTGTTTTATTAAATGATCATAGCTAATTCGTTTACTGCTGCAATTGAGGGATTCTCAACAAAAACAACATTTGTCCAAAAATCTCGAAAATGGACCAACAGCACAATCTTATAGCTCTCGGTGGATTTTTTAACGCCCTAAAACCGATCCATTGAAAAACTAAATATGTTCGAAAAAATTACTTTTATTCCACAAAATAACACATGTCCGGACACGTTTCTAACAGTGTTGGCAATTTAAATTAGCCATGATGCTCTTTCAAACAAATCAAAATGTCTCTACATTGATGATAAAAGTATGTACTTTAGAACTGATGATGTCCGTAGGATGTACTTTCATCCTCAGGATATTCTGAGGAATGTTGTCAGATGGTCGACAGTCATTTCCCCAAACAGTCTTTTAAATTTCCCCCAAATCAGGGATTTTTTGAAAAAAAAAATCCCCAACTCAATTTCTACTAAAAAAGTAAATTTTTTTTTAATTTTTTTTAAATATTTAGCAAATTTAAGACCAATTTTTTTCCCCAAATGAAGCTCACATTTTTGAAAAAAGTCCACATAAAAAAAAAAAACTTTTTACGCACTAGTTGTAGAAAAATTTTAAACCTGCATAAAGTACGTTAGTGCTGAGGATGTACGTAGGATTTACTTCCATCCTCAGGATATCCTGAGAATGTCCTGAGAAGAAAGGATACCTTAAAAAAAAACCTACATGATAAAGAAAACTGTTAAAAGTCTCTACGTGTTGAGATTGTGAGCTTCTCAGGTAGACAAATTTAAGACAAAATAGTTGAAAAATTCCCCAGATGTCTCCCCAAAAATTTCAATAATCCCCTCGAAGTTCCCCATAAACATTCGGTCCTGAAAAATGTCTCCTGAAGCTCAAAAAGTTCCCAAAATAGGGACAAAATCCGCAATCTGGGAACACTGATTCTGAGTAGAGTTCTGCTCCTGCATCGTGTCAGGTACACGCAATTACCCGTTGGTTACCCGCTTTGCGGGTCTGGTGTAGGTCGAGATAGCATTACTTTTTGACCCGCAGGTAAAACCGCGGATTTACCCGCAAAATATTTCTCTTTAAATAAATAAATATATATATATTTTTTATTGCTTTTTTATGAATATAATCTTTTGAATGCAGGGACTAGATTACATTCTCTTCCTTCATAGCAGCTTAAAGCAATATGACTCCTAACATAAGTTTAATTCATAAAGAGGAAATGCATTAATATTAATACTTAAAATGTTATATGCTTAAAATGTTATACGGAAAATTATTTGGCTTCCAACGTAAATTTGCTTCCTTATTTTACTTTTTTATGTATACTGTAAGTGTTTAAAACAATGGATTTTTTAAAAGTAAGTATAACAGACAAGAAATTTTGTTATATTATACACTGAAGTTTTGTTTATAATTAGATTAGTTCTTTTTAATATAATTTCAATTATATATTAGTTTTAGCTTTATTATATACTTCTAATATTTAAGAAATAATTCATTTCCTGATAGATTTGTTCAATTATATAACTGTTATTTCGTGAAACAGAATTTAAATTCGGTTTCTTATATAATGTAAAATGAATAATACTTTTTTGCGGGTCGCGAGTCGGATTGCAAGTCGAAGGGTCAAATCGTGTTCAGGACATCCTAGAACGTGCAAATCTATCGAAAACTGGAGTTTGAAAACTTTCACGAATCCAGTACTTTATTGAAGAAAGTAAAAATCATATTTAAAAAGTCATTTACATTAAAATAAATAAATAAAAATCAAAACTAATGAAAAAACAAAACTGAAAAATCAATAACATAATTACACTGCTTTACAAAAAGAAAAAAAAAATGTTTTTCGAGGCTTGATACCATTTTTGCTGATTCTTATTTAAAATTTATTATTATAGATGACCTCCTGAATCCAATTAAGACTCCCATTTTGCCCAGTCACCCACCGTTTTCTAGAAACACCACCCCTCCCTCAATTTCTTTCTTTTAATTTTATGACCATGACTTTGATTTGAAGAAGTTAAAATAATTAATTTAACACCTAAAAACGAAAAAATATAAAGTTTAAAAAATAACATTGATAAAAATTAAAAAAAATATAAGATACGTAATGCATAATTTCACTGGCAAATCCCCCCCCCCCCCCAAAAAAAAAAAAAAAAAAAAAAAATCCTTGTCGCAATTTTCCAACTCTGTAGCCCCTCAGAAGATATTAACGGTTAAAATAATCACCCCCCCCCCCCCTAAAAATCAAATTTATAGCCATAAAATCACTGAAAAAACATAAAAATAGGGGATCATTCCTAAAAAACGGTGGGTTATAGGGAAAAATGGGTATCATATTCGGATTCAAGAGGTCATTTTACCTAAGAATATGCTGAAATGGTGTCAGAAGCAATTTTCATGCCAAGCAGTGTTATTTATACGTATTTTTCTTTTCATTAAAAAGGGAGGAGGGGTTGCATTCTGCGCATAATTAAGTACCATTAACATCTTATAGCATTCTTTTATAATAACTTTCTGCAAAACAATAATTAATTCTTTATAAAATAAAACAAACAAATATTAGTCGTAAATGTTGCACTAAAACTTACACATTATATGCGATCCCTGAAATTATTTATTCAGCTATTCTTATTGTAATGACATAACATTATTTTAGAGGTAATTGATTCTTTAATGAAAATAAAATGTTTATAAACTCCAAAATTTTCAAGTTATAATGTATGTAATACTAACATTTAAATAATACAAGGCAACAAGAATACAAAATGCTGAAAATTGTGTCACTCAAAAAGAAAAGGGAAATTAGAATGAGGAAGAAAAAAAGTTCATTGTTTATAAATCAATTGTTAGAGATTTCAAAAGAACTTTTTTAAATCGACATTATGTTTCTATTTGGTAAATTTGTTTTGACGCAGTTCCATATATTAAATCATTTTACACTTATTTTCTTGTCATAAACTTATCATAAATAGAAATGTAACAAAGAGTGCGAAAATTCAAGTAGCAAAAAATTGCTACTTCCAACCTATAGTACCTCTATAGTTATTGGCACATTTCTTTTTCTATTGTACAGCAAGTTCAATGAAATCTTTGCGTAAAAACCTCTAAAGTTTCATAATCCCCCCCCCCCAAAAAAAAAAATAAATAAATAAATAAACTAGAAAAGCCAAGTATTTCTTTTAAAAAACCATTGATGGGTACTTCTGATAGTTTTATTTCTCAAAAAAAGAGCGTAAAACGTTCGACATGTTCCAAAGCAGAGGCAGACGAAAATAATAGTCACCAATGAGTAATTCCTGTTGAGTTGTCAGAATAAACCATTAAAAAAAAGTGAAAGTGAATGCATGATTGTAGACGATTTGCTACCATTTTGGTACATAAAAGAAAGCGAAAAAGCCTAAATAGAAATTGTGCGAGTAGTCGTCACTGGAGCATTTCATTGCACCCAATTATATCTGCCGAAAAGGGGCTAAAAAGTAACCGTTTTTGTATGGGATCGACGTAACGGAACGTTGTGGGCAAGGTTTCTAATCGGCTATGCACCAAGTGTTCCGGATTTTGACCCCGACGTCCAGATATATTTCGAACTGTAGTGAAAAATTAACGAAGCAGAAAGAATAAAAAGCAACTGTCAAGAGTTCCCACTGATATCAGTAAAAACTCCACTATATATCAAAGTCTCGAGAGCTACACACTACATCACTGTCAAGGTTAAATAATATTGATGTTTATCTTATTGTCTACAAAGAAACTAAAATTTGTTTACCTTGTAACAATGCAATTGCTGCTCAGAGTTTATTGATATTGTTTGGGAAACATTTGGTATGGGACAGCAGAGATCTCTTCTGAGTGTAATGTTGAAGAGCATTTTTTTTAAACGAGAATTGGAACTAGAATTAGATTGAGAAGACTAATATTTGTTTTTAGTTAGACGTTTATTGTGAACTGTTCAAATATTTTGATTAGGACTGCATTATGACTAGTAAGAATAAAATTAAATGTAAACGACTCTTTAAAATAAATAAATAAAAAGATTAAAAGTACATTTTTGACTAAATACTTTAAAAAAAAACATATAAATATGAAATTGTAATTAAAAACTTGGTGAACGTATTACTCATTTATAATAATGAAAGTGTAGTGAAAAGAATTTAGCTTATCGGTTCCAGTTTATTTCATCTTAATTTTAGACAGTAAAGTTTTTAATTTTCAACTGGGTTGAGTCAAAATATTTGAAAATAAATTACAATCTCACTTGTCCATTGAAAATTTTTGAGGGAATGAACTTACATAAAAAAGAATAAAATGCTAAAAGATAACCACAACAATACATTTATCACTTCTTGAATGATCTCTACCAGAACAAATTATACTATGAACAAAATGTCTAGACAACAATTATGGAAAACCTCGGGAGGAATGACCAGTATAATTGCAATGAAATAATCAATAAACAAACAAGCAAAAACAATGCTACTTCATTCCTCACCTGCATATATATGAAACTTAAGCATCATCAATTAACCGCACGCGTCTATTCTATAGAAACGCATTATGTTTTGTTGAAAACGCAATATTTGGAGTGGAAATGAACTATACAAGACAATAAAAAAAATTCGATACAAAAACAACAAAACATATAACGGTTCTTTTATATGACCTCTTACAGAACAATGTGATCTGGAAGCAAAAATATATTAAGCACGTTTTCTATAATCTAGACTATTCACGTCATTAATTTGATTAGAAATCTCTAAACCATGATATTCCAAAGTAGAAACCGTAATCCTTTTATACACACGTACTGACCATGAGGAAGAAAACGGCGAAAGTAATTGTTATTTTTAATGTGTTGACGAAACTCAGATAGTTCCCCTTTTGTTCAAAACTGTCTCCCGCAGCGGTTAATGAAGCGATCACCCACACCATATCAATATTGGCGAAGAAAGAGAAAAAAACGTCAGGAAATGAAACATTGAAACAAATCTTGCATCATTTTGTGATTCCTGTAACCTTCACCTTATACGAAAGCAAGTTCTCTGTCAGTTCATTGCGTCAGATGAGTTCAATACCATTCCTAAGAAAACTGATATCTTTTTTTTGTACTTTCTTTTTTTTTCCGATTTGTCATCGAAGTTGAATTGTTTCAATAAATCGACCGATGATTTTTTAATATAAATTTCAGTGTGCTGTAAAAAATAGTCAGACGATTTTTTTCTAAATTAATTGTAAATATCCGAAATTTGGCTGGAAACATTTTATAAGAGTAGTCAAAATATCACATTTTAACATGTTCGCGACGAACGTATTAACACTATTACTTATACAGTGAAACCTCTCAAGTTGGACACCCCTCTAAGTTGGACGCTTTTTCTCGGAACGGAATGTATCCATTAACATTATGTCTAACCCCTATAAGTTGGACACCTCTCTAAGTTGGACACTTTTTCTTAGAACCGTAGGTGTCCAACTTAAAGAGGTTTTACTCTATAAACAATCCAAAAATTATTTAACAACAAGCATAAAGAAATAATCACTTATTTTATCATTTTCTAACAAATTGTAGCGAAAATAAATGAAACAAAAATTACAAGACTAAGTAATGTATTACACTGTTAAAAATAATAGCTCATTATTTCACCTTAAAAAAGTAATAGTGCTTACTATTACAATTACCTAGTACACGCACAAGTGCATTTTATAAGTACAAGAACACTACTAAAATGGTGAAACATAGAGCACCAAATTTCTTAAAATGTTAGTTGCAGCTAAATTTTTCTAATTTGCATCTTTTTTTAGGGTAAAACATTGAATTATTATTTTTAATAGTGTAGCATGTTTCGATTTCGCCCTCTAAAAACTATTAAATGCCACTTCTTTAAAATTTTTAGTGGCTTTTGAATATGAAAGCCTTGATGCCAGATTGGGGATTTTGTCCTCATTTTGGGGGTTTTTGAGACTTCTGGCGACAATTTTGGGGACCAAATGTTTGTGGGGACTGTTTTGGGGAATTCTAAAATTGAGGACAAATTTGGGGAGTTCTTCAACTTTCTGTTAATGTTGGCAACGTAATGATTTATCCCTACGACCAGGGATTTTCAATAGCTTTATTGTTGTTTAGAGATTTTTTTTCAAAAATTGCCTTCATTTGGGGGAAAATCTGAGCTTAAACCTGCTTGATATTTTTTTCCCCTTTTTAGTAGAAATCAAGTTGGGGATTTTTCGAAAAAAAAAAAAACCTTGATTTGGGGAAATAATTTTCGACCATCTGGCATCACTGTAAAAAAGTCGCGACAATGAAGGGATGGGCGGCGAATCGACCAACTAGCGACTATTATGGGTTAAATAAAACAAAGAAATTTGATTAACATTTACCAGGAGCAAAAATGTGCTGAGATTGGTAACTGTGGTTGGCATATGTTAGTAGTTTTAAAAATTTTCGAAAATATTCTATTTTAAACTTAATTACTTTTTATGAGTTTAATTTTCAATCTCCATCACAATATTAGTATCAGAAGAATATATATATGAATATCTTAAAAAGAATATAAAGCCTTCTCATCTTATTTTCATAACATACACAAACCTACAATGCCTTAATTTTCAAAGGATGAAAAGGAAAAGATCAGACATATTTTGAAAATGACAAAAGTTGACATCTTTACCAACAACTAACTTTTTTGCATAAAAGGCCTTAAGGAAATGTGTTAATCAAGAGGTGCCACCTAAAAAGCTTACGACGTTCTATAGATAATTATATAATGTATATTTTACCGGATTAATTTAAATAACTTACATATTAGAAATAACAAGTAAAACGTAGTTAACTAACTAACTACGCTATGTTAAAGTAGAGTTAATTTAACTAAACAGGGGCGACGAAAGACTATATTAAAATTTTTTAGGTTAGAGATTAACGAATAATTAAGATAATAACTCTGACTATTCATAGAATAGATTTTCAATTGATTGGCTGAATTTTACGAATGTGGAAAAAATTCGAACATTAGACCTTTTGGATATTGTTCCAACGCGTCCACCAACTGAGATATCTTAGGGTATTTTTCTTCTTATTTAATCGTAAATACATCTGAAGCGAATTACTCTAAAAATAAAGTGATGTAAAAATAGAGTTACATACAAACAATTCTAAAAAAATATTAATTAAGATGTTGGCAACAGCTCTCCTGTCTTTTTATGATGATTTCATACCAGAAACTTTCTATAACAGTTTTTAATTTATTTAATCGAGAGGGGGGGGGGGATGACAGATTTTAATTTAAAAATGGTAATGAAAAATATGATTTATTTATTTTAACAACTTAACTGCTGGATGACAACGGATAATTAGAATAATAACTTTGTCCATTTATAAAACAGAATTTTTATGGATCAGTCTAATTAGTTTTCACAAAAGCGAAAAGTAACCAGGCTAGGATTCGGACCTGGGACCTTTTAGGCAAATCTCCCCCCAAAAATATTTCTAGCAATCCATTAAAAATCTAGGAATAAGCAAATTCACGCGCTATGAAATAAAGAATACAGAAAAATAATTCGGACAGAAATTGTATTTCTAATTATCTAATTCCCAGTGTACAATCCGCAGGTCAGATAAATCAGTTTCGCACTAGAAATTTTAATTTATGGATAAAGTTGTGTAATTAAAAAGTAACGTTACCAGCCCTAATTTTGCTATGTCCGTATAGACAGCTCAAATAAAATGTCCCTACGTTCATGATAAAACTCCCTACTTTGATGCTGAATATGTCCGTAGGTTGTAATTTCATTTTCAGGATACCCTTTGGAAGAAAGGATACCGCTAGAAAATTTCTACTCCGTCTCTACATGCTCAGAAAATCTGCTGAAAGCCCTTTCGCGTAGTACACAGTTGCCAGCTTTTATAATTTATTCCGGAGCATTTTCAGCCCCGCTTTTTTTTTTTCGCACCAGAAATTTTGTAGAATATTTCCCTCCAATAAGTGATAACGATTAAATAAGAAGAAAATTATTCTTCAAAAATACTGATAAGAAGAAAAGGCGGGGCTAAGAATGCTCTAGAATAAATTATAAAAGTTCGCAACTCTAGCAGTGATAAACCCTTGCTTAGGCAACACTGATTGACACTACAGTGTAAACATATAGTATTAGAATAAGCGTTATTCTCCCAAGTTACAATATTTCAAAACAAAAATTTTTGTATTCACATTTATAATACAAATGAATACACATTACACATTATAATTATGTTCTTTCTAATCATAGTATTTGTATCCATAGTATATATTGTACAAATATGAACAGTGGGTATATTCTTAAGAAATAAATAACATACAAATTGCGAAGGAAACGCCCACTGGCGGAGTTACAGATTTCGAAATGTAGTGAATCTACGTCAGCGGTCATGAAAGTGTTAATTAAAATTTCTGGTATAAAAAAAATGATTTATCTACTTTGAGGAACCTATGCAGGAATATACAGTAATTGTAAAAAACATAAAATAGAAGAAGAGGGGAAAATAGAGTCATTCTAATAAAAAATAATAGAAATGAACAAAATTAATTACACTTAATTATTAACTAAGGTTTCTGAGTAACATTCATGCGACAAATTTTTTTTTAAAAATTATTATTAAAGCTTTAAGTAATCTATTTTAGTTAGTTTATTTGCAAGCATCGGCGATCATCCGGATATTCACACCTCTAGCAAATCATACGTCAAATGCTCAAATTGTTTTTTTTTTTTTTTTTTTTTTTTTTTTTTTTTTTAATGAAAACTATGGACTTTAAAGAAAGCTGTTAAACGAGGCAAGACAACTGCCCAAAAAGCTTTGCACATTGGTAATTTAATTATACGATGCATTTTTTAACAAGAAGTTTAGGCAGCTTATATTTACAGGAAAAGCTACTAGTTAGTTTTTCCTTGGTAGCAAATTACTGGCCTTTTTTTTTTTTTTTTTTTTCCCTCTTTTTGTACCGGAAAACTCGCTGTAAATTTAAAAGAGAGGGTAAAAAAAAGTTAAATCCTCGCTTTTTTGGAAAACATTTTTTCACTTAAGGATGTGAAAGGGAAATGAAGAAAAGGTAATTCTGAGCTCAAGCAACCCCTATCCTTTTTTTTAATCAGATGCTCGTTATGCTTGATCAATAATCATGGCAGTTCAGAGACAGGAAGACCTGTCTACACTTTAACAAATTTTGAGATTTTTTTTGCCCCCAAAAAAAGGAAAAAAATAGTAAGACTTGATCTTTAAGATGTCTTTCAAATATTTTGATTTATTCTTTAATCTTATCAGTGATACATTTGCGTATATTATAGGAAACTAAATTCCTTGGAAATTTAAACACTGAAATTCAGACTTTTATCTGGCCGTAATTTGCCAGTTGGCATGTTTGAGTCCCGTTTACGACAAGGATTTTCGTTCGGAATGCACTTTAAGTTTTGGGTTATTTTGCTTAAAATTTAGACAATTAATCTTTGAAAATGACATCACCAATAATTGAAGTAGGAATTATTATTAAAAATATTTTTAGTTGTAACGTTATCAGCCAGTAGAATTTCTTTTACAGCTAAATTTTATTTAACTGCGGCTGCAAATGCCTCATCCATAGCAAAATAACCATGTACTTATCTAGGTAGCCCATCAAGGCTTCAACTGTTCACTGTTGAAGAGATTTTTAGATTTAAAATAATAACATTAATAATTTTTATCAATATAAAATTTTTTTTATCATAATTAAAAAAGATTTTTAAAATTGCTGATAACACGTACAGAGGAGTTAATTTGGCAGAGCCTGATTAAGGGGGAAGCACACATTATTTATACTTACACCGTTATTTTTTAACAAATACTTTCCTCCTATAATAAACAGAAAATTCTCATTAAAAATTATTTTAAAAGAATTCTGGTGTCTAATAACGGTGAGTAAATTGGATTGTTTTACACCGTTCATTTTTTATAAAAAATTATTTTCTCGTCAAAGCGTGGAATTTCTATGACATGAAATAAAAAATAATTGTAAAAATATTCCGGTGAGAGCGGAGATAATGTGTGCTTCCCCCTTAATCAGGCTCTGTAATTTGGCGCAAAATTTATACCATTATTGATAAACAGAAATCATCTTCTTCTTAAATCAACGATTTATTAAGAAGGAATTGTTTCTTCATTTAAAATAATAGCATTAATTAATTTTTATCAATATAATTTTTTATCATAATTAAAAAAGGCTTACAGGGCTGGAACACTGGAGCAAAACTCATACCACTACTCTCAATATAACTAAATTTTCTACTTCTTAAATCAACGATAATATAGGTAGAGAAATTTCTTAAAGAAATTCCGGTATGAAATCTGCGCTTGTGTTCCATCAAATTGCTGATAACCAGGGGTGCCAGATATGGCGGATTTTTTATTCAATAATCACCACAAGTTTTTTATTGTTACATTTTATCGTCGCCTAATTGCTTCGAAGATTGATAGCGTATTATATGTATCAAATATCACTCATCAAAATTATTGGTGATTATTGAATAAAAATCCGCCAGATCTGGCAACGCTGCTGACAACACATGCAGGAAAGGTAATTTGGCGCAAAATTTATACCATTATTGACAATAACGACAATTTGTGGTATTATAAGTTCTACGACAAACTGCCACCAGTGCGTGTGAAAAATAAGACTTTTTCCTTATTTTTTGACGGGATACTGAAAAATCCACATGCACTTCGGCGACTAACTTCCATACACTCTCATAAGTGAGTCATAATTGAGAGTTTACTAAATTATAAAAACCGCTTGAAAATCAAGAATTTTCATTATTGTTGAAATTTAATTGGAAACAAAACATCAAAATGTCGGATACACTACCTACGATCTATTTTTTCTAGTAGTCAGCTTAAAAATAAAATAATTTTTACTGTGAACTCTACTTAATACATATACAGCATATTATTCACTCTTCCTACTCTCTCTAAAACTTTTACCACACTTTTTCAGCCTCTCGACAATTCCTTTCACATAACTTTTAGCCTGAGGGCGTAACACAGTTTTCACTCCCGACAACAGAACACGCCCTTAGTCGTTGAATCATCTATTATACATATTCTTCCTGAGGTCAAATCTATTGTCTCAGCAAGCAGATATGGGTAATTGCTAATAGGCTGTCAAAGAAACAATCATACAATTAGTTTTTAATGAGAACTAACTCTGATCACTTTTTCTACATAATATAGGCTTAAGATATCTTTGGTGTCCGTTCAGGTCTTACAACATTTATTTGATAAGCAATTCCATTTGTTGTGATTCAGTCGTTTGTGTATAAAGTCAACAGATGACATGATAGATAACTTAATTGAATGGAGATCGATATGAGAAATTTTAGTGACCTTTGGTGATTGGAAATTATATATATATATGTGTATATATATATATATATAAAACGCATCACTAAACTTAGATAAAATTGGCGATGTACTTTATCTAAATGAAGTTCAAAAGTTGATCAGAGAAATTCCTTTCTATTGTTTACTGGTGTTTTTGTTTTCATTTAGTGAAATTTAAGATATTTGAGAAACACAAAGTCTATCGATATCAAAACGAAAGTACGAAATCATTTGAGGACGGTTTTTTCTTTTTAATTTAAACTATTGCAAGATTCGTAGCCAGGAGTCGCATTCTCTGTCTTTTTTTTTTTTTTTTTTTTTAAGGGCTCTTTCGAGGACAAGAAATTTCCACCTTTTTCACAACTAATATTTTTATAGAACAATTACTATCCCGTTTAATAACGATACTTCCCTTAGAAAATACCACAAAAATTTCTCTATGAAAATAGTGGTAGCAAAAAAGTCGAAAATTTTTCGTTCCTGAAAATGCCTCAAAAAAGGGCAAAGAATATGGAGCTTGCCTAAACTTTTTCGCGCATTTTATTATATTGATACCACTATTTTAAAACTAGCATTTTTTTATATAACATCTATAGCATGCAAGAGAATTTTCTTTTTAAAAATAGTGTGGTATCCCCTTATACAGAGCTGCCAACCAGCCAACCTAATCCGGCAAACTCTTAGTACCGCCCCTTTTTCTACACCAGTAATTTCTTAGAGTTTTTTTCTTCTAAAATTATCGCAAATGTATTTGAAGAATATTACTTTAAAAATTAAGTGGTGTAGAAAAAGGGGCGGTACTAACAATTTGCCGGATTAGGTTGGCAGCTCTGCCCTTATATTATCTGTATAATAAAACAAGTTTAAAATTTTTATTAACGCTGCAAGTCCTCCTTTTAAAATTACATAGCTACCAGACGTTGTTATTTTTTTACACCGGTATCTTTATATAGAAATTTTTTATAACATTTTGTGGCAATTTTCAATGAATAAAAGAGAAAACTTCTATTAAAAAAAGTACCAGTGTCAAAAAATTGTAACGGTTGACAAGCTGTGAAATTATAATGAAAATTTTAACTGATTTCTAATAGATTAAAACTCTTATTTTGTCAATATCATCCACTTGGAAAAAGAAATGATAATATTTTTTTTCTTCATGTTGTTTATTGAATCACAGTAATTATAAACATACTTTATGTGAAGAGAATGGTGTTTCATTTTACTTACAAATGATATTTTTTTATTGTAGATAGATTAATTACCTTTTTTGCTTTCTTCTATATACACATGAAGAAAGTATTGGATTCGTGAAAATTTTCGAACTCCTGTTTTCGATGAATTTACACGATTTGAGATGTTCTGAATAGGATTTAACCATTTTTAGAAAATACCTATTTGCAGTCTATGTGACTGCGTGTGTATCAGAAATTTTGTCTATGCTATACTTTACTAACTACTGAAAGAAATTTAACCAAATTTGGCATTTAGTTGGGCTTTTATCTAATCTAGTGTTGATTACATTCGGGGATCAATCGCTCAACAGGTGGCGTTGTCAATTTTGTATAATTTTTAATACGGTAGTTTAAAAAAAAAAAAAAAAAAAAAAAATCTGCACATTATGGGCATTCTCGACAAATGATTGTGAAATTTATAAGAATTATTGATAATAGCATAGATCCTAACATTTTAATTTATTGCACAGCATTTTAGCCCCGTATTTATTCCACACCACTTATTTTTTAAAGTAATTTTTAAAATAATCGAAGTTATATGTAGGTGCAAAGTTTTCTATGAATAACGTGGTTTGAAATAAAGGCGGGGCTTAAAATACTCCGGAATAAATTAAAATGTTGGCACCTATGATTATAGTGATAGTAAAACCAAAATATTAATAATTATTATAATAATACGTGTATAATGACACAGATCCTTCCACCAATTGCATTCATTGCGCATTAAAATTTCCGGTTAATATATATAAAAAAAAGAAAGAAAGAAGGAAAAGAAAAGAAAGTAAACATTTTTAATCCGTGTATTACTCTTTCTCTCCAATTAATAATAATAATAATAATACAAGAGTTTTTATTAAACTTGTTAGTTTACTGCCTTTTGTCTATAAATATCATACTTGCCAACCATCTCATTATAAACCGTACAATTATTAGTACACACCTTTTTTTTTTTCACACCAGTCATTTTTTAGAGTAATTTTATTCTTATTTAATCATAACAACATTTGAAGAGATTTATTCTAAAAATAAAGTGGTGTGAAAAAAAGGGGTGTTTTTTCAAGGGGATTTAAAAATTGTACAGTTATTAACCCGATAGTTGTCACTAGTTGGCGCCCAATTCT
This sequence comes from Salticus scenicus, assembly GCA_963930645.1. Taxonomy (NCBI): domain Eukaryota; kingdom Metazoa; phylum Arthropoda; class Arachnida; order Araneae; family Salticidae; genus Salticus; species Salticus scenicus. The sequence goes on from OZ005659.1 coordinate 170,490,568, forward strand.
TCAGTGTTGCAAGACTTTTTTATCCAATAGCAACCAAAAATGTTTAGAAGTGGCATTTGATATACATCATCGACGATTATTCGAGTCGATTCGCCTTTTATGTATACCAAATGCCACTTATAAAAATTTTTGGTGGATATTGAATGAAAAAATCTGGCAACACTGAAGGGATGGGCGGCGAATCAACCAACTAGTGACTACTAACGGCTGAATGAGATGGTTGGCAAGTATGAAAAATTATCTTCACATTCGTGATCTTTATTAACTCTTTGAGGGTCAAAACAATTACTTTCATTTAATATATTAAACCACCAGAATTTACGAACAAAGTTAGAAGTAAACAAATAATTGAATTTTTTCTTCTGTGTCAGAGTTGCCAAGTCCCTTAATTTATTCCGGGGCACTTTCAGCTCCGCCTTTATTTTGCACCACTTAATTTGCAAAATATTATTTCTGTAATATATAACTACAATAAAATGAAAAAAAAAAAATTCTCTTATAAAAAAAGGGGGCTGTGAAAAACGGCAGGACTAAAAATGTTCCGGAATAAATGAAGGATCTTGGCAACTCTGCTGAATTATAAAAGGCAAATTTCTTTTTTAAAATCCTAGAATAAATTCTTGCATTTCGTAATTAAGAAGTTACAATGAGTTTGAAGTCTAAAAGAAAGAATATTTTCTCGCTACCTTATAGATATATGTGTGTGTGTATACTATATATACTATATATAACAAATAAAATATTTTATTCAAAATTTTGAGCATATAAAAGGGTAGGTTTTAAACAATATTTTATTTTTATTTATTTATTTTCTTTCAGCCATTTTCTTTTTTCTTTATTTATTTTTTAATTCAGCCGTTGGAACCTGGATCCCTAGTTTCCAAAATGTTTTAATGAAAACGTCATAAAATATTGTTTAAATGTTTCTCTTTAATACGTTGGAAATTTTGAATAAAAATTTTTGTTACATGACAATAGTGCTGCCAGATTTAAACTTATTATTTAACTTGTTTATTAAGCAGATTTTAACTTATTATAACTTTTAACCCTTTGCGGCGCAAGACAATTTGAAACATTTAAATTATACTGCCACCGGAATTAATGAACTAAATTAAACTAAAAGAAATTTTAATTTTTAAGGTTTAAAAAACCGGCCTTTTCTGATATGTTATAAACGCGAATTTTTGCTAAAATATTTCCGGGATGAATTTTTGCAGCTGGATCTTAAATTTTGCGTCCTCCTGGCGAGGACACCGCGCGTTAAGGGGTTAACGGTCACCAATAATTTTGAGAAGTGATATTCTATATATATATAATAGACTAGACGATCAATCTTCAAGCCGTTAGGCAACCGTTACCTTTAAAATTTTCTGGTGGATTATGAATAAAATATTCGCAAAATCTGGCTACACTGCATGGAAATAACCAGAGTTGCCAACATTTTAATTTATTCTGGAGCATTTTTAGACCCGCCTTTATTCCAAACCACTTTTTTTTTAAGAGTAATTTTTTCTTATTGTGTCGTTGATATATATTGGAGAAAAGTATTATAAAAAAAAAAAAGTGGTGCGAAATAAAGGCGGGACTAAAACTGCTCCAGAATAAATTTAAATGTTGCAAACTATGAATTAACATATCCTCCCGCCATACCTGCGAGCATCTTAATTAATGCTCCGTAGTACAACTAGTCTCACACTTTTTTCTTCACACCAGTAATTTTCGAGAGTACTTTTCTTATTTAATCTTAATTATATTTGGAGAATATTACGCTTCAAAAAATACTGGTGTGGAAAAAAAATATATGTTGGGACAGACAGTGCTATGGAATCTCAGACAGAGTTCCTAACTTTTATAATTCATTCAGAAGCATTTTTAGCCCCGTCTCTTTTTCATACCGGAAATTTTGAAAAATGATTTTCTTCTTATTTAATCGTTGTCACGTATTAAAGAAAAATAATATACAAAATTTCTGGTGCAAAAAAGAAAGCGGGGCTAAAAATTCTCGTGAATAAATTATAAAAGTTGGGAACTCTGATCTCAGAAATACCAACTTTTATAATTTATTCCAGAGCATTGTTAACCCCCTCCTTTTTTTTTCATATCAGTATGTTTACAGAATAATTTTCTTTTTATTTAATCGTTCTCACATATTGGAGAAAAATGTTCTACAAAAATCCTGGTGCTGAAAGACGGCGGGACTAAAAATGCTCCGGAATAAATTATAAAAGTTGGTAACTGTGGAATATTAATTAGAATGTTGGCAAGTATGCTCTCAGCCCATTAAGCATTAACACGTTACAGTATTTTGAACATATACGCAAAATACTATAAAATATTGCTGAACTTTTGAACTAAGCAGTATTATTAATACACAGATTTATACGGTCAAAAATATATAAAATATATTTATTCCCCAAAACCTATTTTCGGGAGAAAAAGTCGTGCGCACTGATGTATAACACGCTGCCAAAAATATCAGTCTTACATTGTAAAACAATTTCACTCAATAAACGACTACTGGTTCATATCAAATCATCAAGCAAGACTGTTAAGCAGGCCAGAATCTGAGCGAAAACATACTCTCATTTGTTATTTAAATATTTTTCATATTCTTTTTCAACTGCGACGTAACCTGATAACAACTAAACTCGGAATTTTTTCTTGATTTCTTCAGTAGGACGAACATTTTGGATTTGCTTCGTTGATACAAAGAAATACTAATTCACCCATCACTTTTATTCAGACACGACAAAATGATTGGCCATTTATTTTTTTCTTCGTGTCCAAAAGTCAGTGTCATTATATTGTCTGAAATAAATGACGTGCAATATAATATTATAAAACTTTGTGGTCACCGGAAAATATCGACTGACCAATTTCATGGGCCATGGAAAAAAACATGCAGCGAACTCACGAAAGAATTACAGTTTCATATATTCAAATTACTAAAATATTTTGTTTGCAGATCATGTCATCTTATACAATGTTTTATACGGAATGGAAGTTCATAATTCAGATTTTATTTATTTATTTTTTTTTTTTTTCTGAAATTTACATTAATCTGAAAAATTTAAATAGCAAGAACAAACAAATTAAATTTACATGGAAAATAATAGTAACCGCATGAGTAAAGTTTTAAAATAAATATTTCACAGTTCAATAAAGTTCACATTTAACTTATGTTCATTAGATTTTTTTTTTTTTTTTTTTTAATAATAAGATCATTACCGTATTTTCATAACCAGGAAACCATCCCATACTCTAATCATAAAAAAAAAAAAAAAAAATCAAACAAGCATTAATCGAGAGAGCATATATAAATATTTTTTTATGCATAAAACAATAGCCCTCGTCAACTCGTTTTCGAGTTATAAATTCTGAAAGTTCGCTAATAATCGGTGCAACCACACCTAAATCGATAACACCATGCCTTACTGAAATAATGAGTGAAATCCAAAACAAGCAGAAATCGAAAGAGCATAGACAAACGTGTACTTTGATGCAATAATCAGTCGCCCATTTCAGTTTTAAGATACATTCTATCGCGATATAATATCTGAAAATTCGCTAATGTAGAATCTAAAAATTGATAAAAGTCATGGTCCTGACAAATTTTATCGGGACTCCTCCCACTCCTTTCTCGTTACTACATTTTTACTCAAACTTAAACATAGATTTCTCCAGAACGGGCTCACGAGGGCTAACAGTTTATGCGTCAAAAATCACGTTGGGTTATGCCCTTTCGAATGAACATAATTTAATTGATTTCTATTATTACACTATTGAGATGGTTTCCTGGTAAGCATAATTCGTAGATCGAATTTTTTTTTTTTTTTTTTTCTTTTTAAAATATTATAAACAGAAACTGTCTACGTGTTTCTTATTTATCAATACTATTCTCCCCTAAAATTTTCAGCGATTAATTTAAACATATAAAATGTGCAAGACAAATTTTAAAAAGCGTGCAATAAAATACACACAGACACACACACACGTTTAAAAAAAAAAAAAAAAACACTTTTGTCAATGAAAGACAAAAAAGAATCAAACACGATAAACTTCGAAAATACACAACAATTGTTTTAGGTCGAAATAGACAAGAACCATTTCATCCATCAAAAAATGTAGGGATCACTACAGTATAACAGAAGCAATGAAATATGGCAGACTCAAATTAGCAGTGATGCAGAATTTTTAAGATAGAAAAACAGTAACGTAGGCTTTCGATCTACAATTCAAACCGATTACCAAACAAACAGAGAAAAATTTAGTTTGAAGCTTGCTTAGATACATTGATTTCGATTTTTAAACGGTCTTAATTGCCAATACTTTATATATCTAAAAATATATTTTCATGCTTTTTTTTATATACACAAGAAAATAGTTGGTGCGTCAAATTTTTCGATCTCCAGTTTTCGATGAATTTACGCGTTCTAAGATATCCCGAATATGACATGACCACTTTTATAAAAATATTTGCATGTGTGCGTGTTACCAGAATTTTGTGGACGCCGTATCCCACGAACCAGTGAATAGAATATTAACCAAACCTGATATTTCGTTAGACCTTGACTTAAAATGGTACTGATTGTCGAATTCTTAATGAACTCAATCAGTTCTACCTACCGAAATGTTTGATCATGTTTGCATACTTGCCAACCATCACATTAATAACCGTACAATTGTTAACGCCCCCTGAAAAAACGCCCCTTTTCTCACACCACTATATTTTTAGAGTAATTCTCTCCAAATGTTGTTACGATTAAATAAGACTAAAATTACTCTAAAAAATTATTGGTATGAAAAAAAAGGCGGGTACTAAAAATTGTACGGTTTATAATGAGATGGTTGGCAAGTATGTGTTTGATTATCTACTCAAGCGACAACATCTTCAAGTGGAGGTAAGGTTCCGATCACCGCAGGAACTCCTGAACATCCCGTGATGATGATGATGATGGTACTGATTATATTTTGGAAAATATCACTCAAGAGTATACCGTTCTCTCGCTCTCTTTTTTTTCATAATTTTATTAAAAGCAGTTTAATACAAAATTTGCTATAACTGTACACAGTGAAAACCAAGCATTGTGAAAAAAAAAAAAAATCATACTAGTAATAGTCAACCAATACCAAAGGGGGGGGGGGGTATATATAAAAGAATAGCTTTTTTTGGGGGGGAGGGGGTAAATTTTCATTTTAATATTTTTTTAAGAACTAGTTAAAAAGTTTTAAACGAATGAATCAACTCTAGATCTGTATAAATTTAAAACAAAATTATCGAGGTTTTTTTTTTTTTTTTTTTTTTTTTAACAAAGTTCAGAAAAAAATGTTTATTCTCAAATGTTGTCGTCTGTAAAGTACAAGATTAATTTTCTTTCGACACTTAATGTTGTTGTTTTCTGAGATAAAAATCGTCTGCATTCCTCATGGAAAACAGTTTAATAAATAATTTGTACTGCGTGAATTTGTATAGGAAAATATAGAAAAAAGTTTTGTAATTGACAAAACATACTAGTTTTTATTTATTTATTTATTTATTCATTTTTTAATATAATTAGAAACAAATAGACTTATAAAAATAGAAAATTTTTCTATAAATAAAGTTGTGCGGAATAAAGGCGGGGCTAAAAGTATTCCGGAATAAATTAAAATATTCTCAGCTGTATATACCGTATTTTCCGGTGTATAACGCGCAGGTCAAATGAGTGAGTTACACACCACAAAATTTAATTTACAAATAAAGCTATATTTGTAAGAAACAGAAGTTTGTTAAGAAATAGTTTTTGCTGTAAATTTAAATTTCCGGTGTATAACTCATTTAACAAACCTGCGCGTTATACACTGGAAAATACGGTATTCTTCAAATGGAAATTATCGCATCGATTGCTGAGGATAAAATTTAAGTGGTTTAAACACAAATTCGAAAATGCTTTTGTTAAATAATGTAATGTTTTATTGAAACGCCAAAAAGGGAGACATATAAATAAAAACAAGAAAATATGCCGGAATTATGCATTAAGTATAAAACTTTTTGACCGCATTCGCTTTTACATACGCAAATAATCTGTTGCGGTTAATCTTTAATGACTGTATTAAATAATGAAAGTCAAAATGTATCATGCTTCAATTTGATATACTTAAATAATGCCGAAAATGTACCAAAGCTTTATATCGAATAAAATTTGTTCATAAAACTACAATAAGTAAATAATATTATTGCAAAAATCAATGAAACTCCAGAAAAATATTTAACAGGCTAATTTGTGCATATGTATGTGTGTGTTGGTGTGTATAACCCACATTTTCCTTGTACAAACGAGGGCTCGAAATTTAAGCAACTATTAGTTGGGCAATCTGGGTCGCCCATTAATACGTTTAGTCCGCGTCAACCACCGGTGGCTGATAGTGTAAAATATGATATAAAACTAAAAAATTTACATTGTTTTAAGTAATTACTGAAAAAATATTTAAAAATTACTTAATTTTTATTTATTACAGGATTATATCATTAAAGCATTTTAATGGATTTTATTGAAACACAGTAAACATAACACGGTATAAACATAACACGCTTCTAAGCAGCACGCGTGGACTGACGGGGTTTTCCTTAAGAATTCGCGTGGAAATCGCGCTCAACGTGTTAATGCATATTTTTCTTTCTTTTTCTTTTTCTCTTTTCTTTTTCTTTTCAAATACATTTCACTTAGTGTAGAAAGGAAATTTTACTAAATATAGGAGTCACGGATTGTGTATAAAAAATTAAACTTCATAACTTTTATAGGATTGTGTTTATTGACTTATATTGTTTATAAGATAACAGAGTTAAAATGTAAAATGTTTTCGAAATTAAAAGTAAGTAACGATCGATATTTGTAAGTATCCATCGAATAATTAGCCTTTGACCATCGATAACATCAGTCATTCTTTTTATGGGGCCTGGCTGAAAGAACTTTGTGGAGCATGGCTGGAAAAACTTCGTGGAGCATGACTGAAAGAACTGCATGAAACATTGGCTGAAAGAAAGAGAGAAAAAATAAATACATGTGGATTATTATAAGGGAAAAATAGTGTCAAAAATTGAAATAAAAAGAAGATAAAGATTTGACATATTTCATGATTATTTCATTGAAACTGTAAGATATCGCAGATAAAATCTAACTTGTCATAATTGATTCACGCGGTGATAGAAATGGCTTGGAGGAAAATACCGTACTTTCCGATACTTCACAGAGAGTAGATTCCGATAAATCAGGTATTAATATTGACATTGATTCCGATATATCACATCTTAATAATCAGAGCATGCCGAAAATAAGTGCCATATAACCTTGAGCTATAATTTATATTCTTCTTTTAAAATATTCATTCTTTGCAACAAACCATCAAACTTAAGTCCATAAAATTTCAGACTATGGAGTTATGTTGACCGGAAGTTTCACGCAGTTGTTCAGATGAAAGAGAGTGTTTTATATATATATATATATATATATATACACAATTTAAAATTAATCATTTAAAATTTGAAATACTATAATTTAAAATTAAAATATTATAATAGGAATATTATAATTTAAAACTAATTTAATTGTTGTGAATATAATTAAGCGAATATAATTTTTGTTGTCTGTATGAGCTCTTTAGTAATTAAATCTGACGATAAAACGGCCGGAAAACATTTTACAATGCATAATTGTTTCGTTACTATATGCATGATATATCAGTATCGTGCATAATAAAATGCATGATATATCAATATCATAGTTACATATTTTAAGAATGGATGATGAAAGTTTTTTGGTTTTCATTAAAATTTGAAAACGAAACTGTAATTTTAATTTTTTTTTTTTTTAAATATGACGCATCCTAATTTTGCTACACAAACCTATATATATATATATGTGTGTGTGTGTGTGTGTGTGTGTGTGTGTGTGTGTGTGAGTGCCAAAGGTTCATAGGTACATTGCTGTATTACTTTACTTTGAATCCCTAGTTTAAAAAGCATACCTGGCAACATTAATATTCTAATTATCTATTCTAATTAATATCTCATACTTGTCAACATACTAATTAATATTCCGTAGTATTGTTGGCCCCGCCTTCTTTTTCACACCAGTATCTTTTTTTCTACAACTTATTAAATCGTAATTGCACATAGCTGCCAATATTTTAATTTATTCCGGAGTACTTTTAGCCCCACCTTTATTTCGTACCACTTATTTTTTAAAAGTAATTTCTTCTTATTTTATCGAAGTTATATATTGGGGAAAAAAAAATTCTATAAATAAAATGGTGCGAAATAAAGGCGGGGCTAAAAGTACTCCGGAATAAATTAAAATATTGGCAGCTATGATTGCATTTCGAGAATATTACTCAAAACGTTTACTGGTTTGAAAAAAAAGGCGGGACTAACAACACAACGGAATATTAATTAGGATGTTGGCAAGTATAATAGCCTGTAAAATTTTTAGTTCCTTTCTTTATTTTATTTTATTTTATTTTATTTTTACACACCAGTCTTTTTTTAGAATTTTTCTTAGTTAAGAAAAAGTATGTAGTAACCTTCCATTAAGCTGAGTTTAATTACATTTTATAAAAATTATGTTTTTTGTCCTATATGAAAGTTAATTTCATACAATATTTCTCTCGTTGATTTATATGTCGTTGATACTATTCTATCCATATTGATATATTTTATACTTTTTGTAGGTTGCAGTAGCGGCTTCATCACTTTTGAATTGATAACTGGCTACGTCTATACATCTCCAGGAGATACAATGGAACTTGTCCCAGGAACTCTCAGGCTAACTGACTGTTTAACATTATGCAATACCAATGCCACTTGCCAAGCCATTAATTTCGAAACAGGACTTTGTGTTCTTTTTAGTTCTAGTGCGGTACAAAGGCCGTCAGCTCTCACGCCATCACAGTTTCCTGTATTTACCATCTATGCCCACAAGGTGTGCCTTCTAGGTAAGAAATAAATAACACTCTAGTTCAGTCAACAACTTATATTTCATTATACTTGTGAAGCATGCGAAATTTGCGTGATGAACGTTCTTTCATAATTTATTGTTTTCAGAAACAAATTGACCATGATAATTGAAAATGGCAGTTATATTTCTAACGAGACGATAACGGTATAAGATGATTCTTAAATGTCACCACTAGGATCAAATTAACTTTTAGTACAAAACATTGTAATCAAAAATGCAATTTTTAAATTATGAAAGATTCTTCAACTTAGTATATACCTGGTAGGCCTGCTAATTATTCTAATTTATTCTGTAATGATGTAAAGTCTCGTCTTAGTTTTTATACCATTTTTCTTGCACAGAAAAATTGCTCTACAGAAAAAGTGGATCCTAACATGAATACGGAATAAATTAGAATAATTTGCAAAAAGGCAACGTGCGTTGTCGCTTTGATTGTAGCACTCGTGCCTACTTTGTTCGCATAATGAAGCTTCGTGTTTTCCTTTTATTTATTTTTTTTTTTTTTACCCGAAACAATTGTTGCGAATTTATTACGTTTTAAAGTGTTTATTCACAACTTTCAGACAACGGTCAAAATTAAATATTTGAATAAGTAGTAACGATGTCATGCCATGGAAAAAACAACAAATTCAATTTTTTAAATTACAAAATTTACATTTTTATTTAGTTCTCAGGCCCCTTTAGACTGATCTAGTAAAATAATCCTGAGTTTTTGAACAAATTTATGGAAAATTATGAAAAAGATTAGAAAATTATTCAAAATTAAAATAATAATAATTTCAATTAAAATCAGCGAATTTCACTGTTACTGAACATTTTATATGATAGAAATTGTTCTGATATCGTAAATTTATATAAATTAAGGAAAAAACAGCCAAAATGTCATATAACAGAGTTTGACAATTCATGAGTTTTCATTTAAAGCATACCAACAATTATTTTCAAATAGTGTTTTAAATAAATTCGAACTTTTTAAATATCATTTTAAATAACATTTGAAGTAATTTTGAGTTCTTACGGAGAAAAAAAAAAAAAAAAAAAAAAAAAAAGGAACGATTTGATGATATAAGAGATTTGGCGTTTAAAGTCTAATTCTTAATTAACTGTTTATTTATGCTTTTAAAAGATTTATTTAAGTTGCTTTTAAATCGAATTTGTCGTATCGTAACTTTTTTTTTTTTTTTTAATGACTGACTTAATAGACTTTAAACGCCAATGTAAACAAAAACGACAATGTAAACAACATTGTAACCAATGTAAACAAAACAATGTAAACAACACAATGTAAGTGTAAGGACAATGTAAACAACACAAAACAGCAAAAACGACAAAACGACAATGTAAACGACGCACCAATGTAAACAAAACAAAACAAAAGATACAAGTTTAAATTATTGCAAACTCAATCACCTGGAGTAATTCAAAAAGAAAAGAAAAGAATGCAAATGCTCAGACATTTTCAAAACAATTCAGCACCAGTTCTCTTTCAAATATTTGCTTTTCAACAAATGATTCGAAAATCCTGAAAGAAAAAGCATAACACACTTTAGGTTAAATGCGATAATTAGAATGACAGAAAAGTAAAAGTATAAGAATAGAGGAAAATTAACGGTACAAATTTTCATTCGATAAAGCTTAGTTATTACCCAATAGATTTCACTACGAACGCCTAACTATTTGCAAATGCTTTTATACAATGTTACGATTTAAATTCTACCAATTATACGCATTGACTAAAATAATTTGTTATGAGATAATAGTTATATGTCTGGTACATGAGAATAAACTGGTTGAGCAAAAAAAAAAAAAAATTGAATTCGATCCAGCCTTGAAAATTCTTCTTTAATTGCAGCGTGATGTTCATGAATCAGTCACCGTAGAGAATTGCGGAAGCCCTTCTAAAATTACCGTGATGGCTTGAATACCTCCGAACAGAGGTTATTTTGCATTCGAAATTACTTTACAATCGAAATATTTTATCTTTTTCAATGGTTTTATTGGCAACCAACATGGTGTTCAAATCTCGAGACTCCCACATATAGAGTCATAAAGCTAAATTGTAGTTAGGCTTGATAGTATCCTATTGTTCATTGATGAAAGAAATGAAATGCTATTCGCAATTTCATTTTGAATCGAAATTATTGCCTTGACCTTATATAATTCGAGACCTTTAAGAAAGAAAATGTATTCCCGTTAAAGTACTGAAGTTCAGTTTTATTTCCGGAATAATATATAAAGTACGAGTTTTGAATATTTTTATTTTTTTAATCGTTTTTTTTTTTTTTTTTTTTTAAGCTATTTCCTTATTGCAACTATTTGCAAAAAGCGTGCCGACTTCAGTGCAAAAAGGATGATTTCCATCCTTTTTGCACTGAAGTCGGCACGCTTAAAGCTGCCGAAACAGCTGTAGGCATTTCCAATACTTTTCTTTGGAGTTTCTGACGTAGTCGTTTATTCGAGTTTTAACATTTACATACCTGCCAACATTCTAATTAATATTCCGTAAAATTTTTAGTCCCGCTTTTTTATATATTTATTTTTTCATTTTTTCCCCACTAGTCTTTTTTTAGAGCCTTTTTTTTTTTTTGTATGTGAGACTTTTGTCGCATGTGCTTCCAATACTCTCGTATCTCGAAACAATTACAAACTGATGTTTTTAATTTTAAAATATTGATGCTAGGGATTCTGGAAATATTGTAAGCTGTGCGTTTTTTATCAACATCAATTAGATAACTACTATCTACTTTTTTCTTTTTTCCTTTTTTTTTTTTTTTTTTTTTTTTAGTTTCCGGAAATAACGCATAATTTAAATATTTTAATAGTAATATTTTGCATGACTTTGACTTCAAATTATCGACTGTTAGGAAATACTTATCCCCTATGATGAAAACTGCAATTGTGTAGCGAAAGAAGAATTAATGTCATGGAAGCGTTTTTATTAGAGGGAAAAAGAGGATCATTTTGCATTAATTTTACGATAAAATAAATTAAAAATAGCTTTTTGAAAATAGTGGTCTGGGAAAATCTTGGAAAATTGTTATCTATATTATTACCGCATCTTCCTGCACATAATCCGCAGGTCAGAGAAATCGGTTTTACATCAGAAAATATCAGTGCTGCTAAATTTAGGGACATTTTTATTCAATATCTACCATTAAATTTTAATTCAAACGGTAGTCTGATCACTTCGAAGATTAATTGTCTATTATAACCATCAAATATCTCTCCTCAAACTTATTGGCGACTATTGAATAAAAATATCTCTAAAATTGGCAACACTGAAGGAAAGCTACACAAAAGTACCAAAACATTATATTCCATTAAATAAAATTTCTTGTGTAATTTACACGAGTCTGATCCGCGCATTATACGCAGGAAAATGTAGTAAGGCTTAAAATTTTGGTAAATATTATTTTATTTTGTTTTATCGACTCTTCAAGTGAAGTCGCTGTATTTAAATCGATATATAATTTAATCTTTATTTTTCAGGTAGAAAACGCTGTGATCGAGACTGGATGTTTGAACGTGTGAATGGTTATGAACTTCGGGAAGTTGCCCGTAGTTCTGCCATCGTAATGTCCCGAGAGGCCTGTATGGAACTATGTTTAAACGAGGCCCAATTTCGATGCAGATCGGCTAATTATAACAGAGTAACTGGAGAATGTTTCTTGAGTGATAAAGACCGAACGTCTCTCAGTCAGTCGACAGCTAATCAATATTTTGGACCAGCTAGCGAAAGCATCGATTATTTAGAGAGCAACTGTGTAGATGGTAAGTTCAAAATTTACTTTAATCCGCTATATTAAAACTTTGTTTCCAGCACATTTTTCTATTTTTAAAAGTAATCTCCGCCTTATAGCGTTTCTCTAAAACATTACACTAATTAACAAAGGAATTTCTCGTACTTATGTTAAAATCACTTAAATTTTACTCTCAGCAACTAATGCGATAATTGTCATTGAATTATATATACAATAACGGCAATATTCTCATCATATGATCAAAATTATTATTATTGTTATTATTATGTTAAATAATGTATTGTTTTAAAAGAGCATTTAAAGGCAGGGCACCTCCTATTAACTAAACGAGTTAACTCGTGACTGATCATACCCTCCTAAACTAGATGCCTGTCGCGTTGCTCAGAAACTTGGCAACAGTTGAAGCGGTAGACAGCGCCACCTATTACATATTGCGCGACTTTTTTATTCAACCGCCACCAAAAATTTTTAAAAGTGGGATATGATATATGAATAGAATCGAAGAAAGGTCGATTATATATATCATATACCACTTCTGAAAACTATTGGTGACAGTTGAATAAAAAAGTCACGCATTCTATACCAGGTGGCGCTGTCTACCGCTTCAAGTGTTGCCATGTTTCCGAGCCACGCGACAGGCATCTAGTTTAGGAGGCTATGGACTGATCAACAATGTTTTGATGATTAAGATCTGTGTATCGATAAACGACAATCTGTCTGCGCGCTATTTATTCTTTAAAGACATTTCTTGCGACCATGGAAGCCTCTGCGCAACTGCGAACTGGACTAGTCCAATGTCAAAATAGGGGTGATAACACTTGTCGAAGAGAAAATAAGCAATAAAGAAACACCAAAGGACAGGATGTTTACCAAATCCCAATCCGCCTGTCACTTTGGCACCCCTCCAAGCCTTTGGACTCGTCGTCACTGCCAGTCGTAGGAAACGTGGTTACACTGTAGATATGTATATTTGAATATCACGGCATGATTAACACTCTCACAGAGTTGCCATCATATTGTATAAAATGTCCTTGTTAAAAATACCGGTGATAATATGCTTCGGAATTAATCAAGCTCTAATGTTTTCATTCTATGTTTTTTTTTTTTTTTTTTTTTTTTTTTTTTTTTTTTTTTAAGTTATACACAACAAAACATTTTCCTTTTGATTTATTAATATATATATACATAGTTCTGGTTTTTAAGTTTGCACATCAGTCAAATTCCCCCTTTCTTCCTTCCTATACTATCCTATGGGATTTGTGTTACTTTGCTATATATTAGGGGGTAGGAATCAATTAAAAGTTTAAATTGGGTTGATCGTAATTTATTATTTGATTAATCGGACGATTAATCGAATTTTTAACCGGTTTTCATTTTTCTTTATATGATTTTATTTGAATGATAAATGAAGCTGTTCTAAGTGTTTATTTTAACACATTGTCGTCGGGGTATTTTCCTATTTTGAATAGTTAGCCCCGCTTTTTGGCGTTCCTGTAAAATGTTAAATTATTTATTAAAATGATTTTACGTAATCATGATTAAATTGTTCAAATTTTATTCTTATTAATTGATTCTGTAAATGTCACTGGCATATATATCATACTTGCAAACATCCTAATTAATATTCCGTTAATCTAGCCTTTTTTTTTTTTTTTTTTTTTTTTTTCCACACCAGTATTTTTCTTCTTTTTTAATCGCAATCATAGTATTTTTTTTTTTTTTTTTTTTTTTTGTGCAACGCCTGAAAGTGTGACTCGTTTTTCGTGAAAAACGCAATTTTACATGACCCGCAAGCAAAGTGTTAAGGCAATACATAACCAGTGCTCTCAGCATTACAAAAATTCTATGTGCGGTTTATTATATTATATTGCCACCACTATATTTAAAATCCAGTTTTTTTCCACTATTTTAATGCTATATTACTAGAAAATGGTTATGAAATATCGATGACAGTATAATAAAATGCGAGTAAAATTTTAGGAACGCTGCAAGCACTGCACAACGGGCCACAAAAAATATGAAGGTACGGTTTTGACTAGTTCATTCAGCAATAAATATACTTAAAAAAAAAATAAATAAATACGAAATGCAAATAAAGAAAGAAAAAAAGAACCTCTCATTTATTTATTCATTTTTCCTAGTGAATGAAGAACTAGTTTATGTACGAAGATACTATAACACTTCGAAAAACAGCTGCAATTATTCTAACGTGACTGGTCGTTTTTAATTCTTATTTTAGCTTATTTTATGAAATACACCCCCTGTTAAACTTACATTTAACCATGAAGATACTTAATTAGACAGTTTGTTTCGTTGCCACTTAGTTATATATATTCTCTTCATTATATGTTCTATATAAGCAAATGTATAACAACTTCTTTTTAGAGTTTTTTTTTCTTTCTTTTTTCTACGTCATTTGATGTAAGTTTTTAAAATGCCCTTAAGGAGTAATATTAACCCTTTACCTGCCGAAGAAAATTTACAATATTCGCTTCAAAATGCCACCGTTCCCTTTCAACTTTCAAATGAGTAAATCTTTCAGAAACATTGCAAAGGTATAACTTTCAAGTTTATTTTATTGCACTGTCAAATCCTGTCAGTAATTTCCCTGGTAGCAGTACAGTACAAAGGATCGTAGTTCGGAAAAACGTATATATACGCCTGGGGCAGTTAAGGGGTTAAAATAATAAAATTCAAAAAACCACATTCTTGAATGCGATATCCATATAAAACGAAGCAACAAGCATCCCATAGGATAACATGCAGAGGACGAAAAAAGGCAATCTGACTAATGTGCAACCTCGGTATCAGGATTTTCAAGAATCTTTTGTATATTATTTACTTCAACAAAATTTTTTTTACATTTTTCTCAGTTTCTTTGGAGGTACTCCGAAACACCTCTTTGACTTGACTTGGCTGGCATTGATTTAACACATATCATTCTTGGAAATTATTATAGTATTATCATTCTAAATAATGCATTCTGGTTTTATAAGAAAATAATTATAACAAGATTTTTCAAATTTAATTGCAGAATTTTCAATGATATTTAATTAGGTTATTTCTTATTCATTATTACAGAGGCCAAGTTATAACGAAAGATAAATAATTTTCATACTTTTCTTTTTAAGTAACAATTTTCGTTTTATTTAATTGCATATAAATATTATATGAACATGTTACTGTGCAAGGGAATACGTGTGGCACTGGTCACAAGTACTTCAAAGCTCCAAAATCCTCGATGCAGTATCAGCCAAGAATACTATTAAAAGAAAAAAAAAAGTATAAACATTACTGACAGTTCGTAATAAATTGGTACTTATATACATTATTTCTATTATTACTCAAAAAATATTTTTCCTGTACCCATTATGCATACTTGCCAACCAAACCCGGAAGAGATTGTTAGTCCCGCCTCTTTCCGCCTATTTTTTCACACCAGTCTTTTTTTTAGAGTACTTTTCTTCTTATTTAATCGTAAATATATCTGAAAAGAATTACTTAAAAAAATAAGTGGTGTACTAAAAGGGACGGGAACTAACAATAATCCGGGTTAGGTTAGCAAGTATGCATTATGGGTTACGTATGAAAGAATTGTTCGAAAAACATGAATGAAATAAAAATAGAAACTTTGAAAAATTAAGGGAATTTGTTTTCGCATTAACGTTGTATTGTAACATTGTAATTTCTTTGTATCAGTCATCAATTATACGAAAATACATGTATTTCTTAAAATTAACTGTAACCTATATATTAATACTGTCTTTCATGGAAACGAAATGAGGCCACTGTATTCTTCATGACTCAAACTTTTTTAGGATATGGCAGATGGCATCAACTAGCTGGAAAACAACAGTCTGTCATTTATTCAAAAAAGAACAATACAGTTCACAAGGTGGTAACAAACACAATGAGGGAAAATACCACATGTATGTTCCATATTTTCTCTTTACTCTACTGACACTATTTTGTGTAAGTCCCTGAAAAAATTTCCGACGCAAGTCTTCACCTTTTAGCCCAGTGACATTTATATCTTTCTGGTGTTATATGCAGATCGCGTGATGCACGCATATTTTTCCGATTTAGAATCCGAAGAAGCTGCCTCAAAACAAAAGAAAAGGTACTAATCCCTTTTGTTCTCAAGATGTCTCGTCTTATTGGTGACTGGGTCGCATATTCACGGTTGGGTGCTCCATAGTACACATTGATTCGTTCGCTTCACTAGGTATTCTTCGTTGTGCACCATATTGTTCCCTACAGCTAAATGTGGGTGGCATAACACTTACAATAACAGAATAGCTTGTTTTCTTCTTTTTTTCTAAAATCATCCGATAAATCTTTCAACAATCGTTTATTTATCGCATTCATTATCAGATAAATTTAGTGCTTAAATTGTTGATACTAACACGCAGGGATGGAACACGGGCGCAGAATTCATAACGGAATCCGTTTAAGAAATTTCTCTACTTATAATATCGTTGATTTAAGAAGTAGAAAATTTTCTTATATCGATAGTGGTATGAATTCTGCGCCCGTGTTCCATCCCTGTAACACGCCCTAAATTTTGTTTTTCTTTTAATCTTGAAAGATTTTGCGGTATATCCTTTTCATATATTTTCTTTTTTTCAAATTTCCTTCTGTCTATCGACTAGTGGATCTGCAGATCAGGAGCCTCAACGTCCTATTTACATCAGACATTATTCAATAGGTAATTTTTATTTATTCCTTACTATATAATCGTATATATTGATTCGATCGACTTGTTACCATAATCAAATACATTGCTGAGGGGGGCTGCCGCCCCCCTCAACCCCCCGCTGTGTCTCTACTTGCATATCTTATAAAGTGTTACGGAATTATAAATAATTGCATTTATTTTTGTACCAATTCTTTCAAAGAGGTTTAGTAAAGTTAATAAAATGCTAACTTTGTGCATTTCTAGTCGTTTTAGCGTTAAAATAGCCTAATTTTCCTTTAAAAACACTTAAAAAAACTCCAATAAATGGATTTGGCGCCAAATATGGCGACTGTTTTCCTCCTTGGCGATTTTTTTGGCGACCTTGGCGAGAAAATCCTTATTAGGGATATACCAAATCTGGAAGCTCTAATCTCATTATGAGATACGAAAATTTTCCAGAAAAGTCTGTGTTCGACAGAAAAGTATAAAAGGAGCATTTTCTCGCCAAGACGGTCAGTCTCAGATCTGTGTGAGTTTCGTCAAATGCTTGCTTTGCTTTGAGCCTCTTTAGATGAGACTTTCTTTATGTGTTATTGCTAAACAGTTTGTACTGTTGATTTGCTGTTAACGGCTGTTGTTTAAGCTCTGTTTACTGGTTGAATTGAAGCTGATACTTGGTTTATAGACCTGTATTTTTCTGGAACTTCCCGTGAATACATCACTGAATTTTTGCAAGTTTTGCCTTTCATTCTCGGACAACTTACGGACCAAGAAGTACGCAACAATATGTATTCTGAATAAACGACGGTCTTGTATTATATCCCTGAAATTCATAAATACCAAATTTCATAACTACCAAATTTCATACAAAAAAATTAGATAGCATATCGGAAATATTTTGCGTAACCTTTAAACTAATTTCCAATTCTATGCCCACAATTATCAACAAGAAAACATATGCTTTTAAAATTCTAACAAAATTTCATTATATTTGATGGGGTGTAATCATGTTAAAATAAACTTTTAAGAAATATCGACTATAGACCGTAATAGTACGAAATTATTTTATGTATCCCGGAAAAGTAGCCACAGTCATTATAAACGCCATTAATAAGAATAAACCTAATTAATTATAACTCATTAATTTTTCAAACTAATTTGACATCATTTGGATGATTACAGTACATATTCGAAATTATTTTGTGTGGTCCTATAAATTATTTAGTCTATACATAACCTTTTTTAAGAGTAAACATAATTTTAAGCATCTTTATAATGTATGTTAATTTTATTAAGTTCAATTCAGCATAAACGCATTAAAGTGCGCGCTTAAATAAAAGTTTGTCCATAGGCTCTAATGCTACGAAATTATTTGCGTGTCTCTGTAAACAAACCATAAACATTGTATACACCAGTAAAAACTATTCAGCTTACTTTGCGTTTAAAATTAATAATTGTTCCAAATTTAACATCGTTTGGATGACTACGTGACATTGTCAGAACACTTTTGTAAGGTCCTGTACATTAATTAGAAAGCTTAAGAGCACATATTTTCTTCAAACAACATAAGTTTAAACATCTTACTCACGTACGCTAGTCTAATTTTCTTGATTGCAAAGTAAAGATGTTAAAATGCGTTTATACGCAATTCACGTCATACGCCGTTATGTGAAGTATTTTGGCGTGTCCCTGTATACAAGCCATAAAAAGTATCGACCTAAAAAAATAAATAGCTATTTCTATACCGAGCCTGAATATATGTGTCAATTTGCAAGTCAATCGGAGAATTTTTGCGGCCGCTATTGCGGTACATACAGATTCTTCCCATAGGCCGTAATAATAGAATGACTTTGGCGTGTCCCTGTACACGAACTACAAATGGAATACACACCTAAAACTATACAGCTAATTCCGTTGGGCTCATGAATATGTGTACCAAATTCCAAGTTAACAGCGTGATTTTTGTGGCCGCTATCGCAATACATACAAATTCCTCCCTTAGGCCGTAATGATAAGAAAAACTTTGGCGTGTCCCTGTATACGAACTACAAATGGAATACATACCAAAAACTATACAGCTGATTTCGTGGGACTCATGAACATGTGTACCAAATTTCAAGTCAATAGCGCTATTTTTGCGTCCACTACCGCGATACATACAAATTCCTCCTATAGGTCGTAATGATAAGAAAAACTTTGGCGTGTGCCTGTATACGAACTACAAATGGAATGCATACCAAAAACTATACAGCTGATTTCGTGGGGCTCATGAACATGTGTACCAAATTTCAAGTCAATAGCGCTATTTTTGCGGCCGCTATCGCGATACATACAAATTCCTCCCATAGGCCGTAATGATACGAAAAACTTTGGCGTGTCCCTGTATACGAACTACAAATGGAATGCATACCAAAAACTATACAGCTGATTTCGCAGGGCTCATGAACATGTGTACCAAATTTCAAGTCAATAGCGCTATTTTTGAGGCCGCTATCGCGCGACAGACAAACAGACAGACAGACACAGCCCAAAACCGTTTTGAGTCTCAACAGAGGGCCTCCACTGACGTTTCGGCAATTAATGCTTTTTAAATTTCACTTATTAAAAGAATAATATCAGCCTTTATGCCCTTCTGTTTCTTTTTCTATGGAACTTTTACGTGAGTTATGCCTATGAGTAGGTTCTCAACAGTCACGATTTTGAATATTGCTTTTTTTTTTTTTTTAAATAATCTTCATTATTCGTTTGTAGTACATATCTTAGAAAGAATAATACACAGATTGCTTAAAAATAAATTTAAAAAAATAAGTGGCTTTCAAAATAGTGACTGCTTAGAATATTGGTTATAAAAGAAAGTTCAGTAGAAAAAGAGCATGATGTTCTCCCTCAAGATACGCTAGCAGAGCTTCTAACCTAATCCGGCAAATTGTTAGTACCGCCCCTTTTTCTACATCACTTAACTTTTAGAGCAATTCTCTTCAAATGTATCTACGATGAATTAAGAAGAAAAATACTCTAAAAACTAAGTGGTGTAGAAAAAGGGGAGGTACTAACAATTTGCCGGATTAGGTTAGCAGCTTTGAGCTAGAATGTACTGGGGGTGTTTTGTTCTCACCAGAACATCTTGGGAATATTCCGAGGAGAAGATGTTCTATATAAAAAAGCATGCTTGGTTTGGTTTGTTTCTATGATTTTTTTTCCCCCACATTACAAGAATAAGAGTTCTGCTTCTTTTTTTTTTTTTCTACCACTATTTCCATACAGAAATCCCTATCCTATTTCTACAGTATTTTTGTGATTAAGTAGGATATAGCTAATGGAAAGAAAAGAATGGTAGTATCAAAATAATAATAATAAATATGTCGATCCCTCATTTCATCCCGAAATTAGGGCTTGTTAGACCAGGGCCCTGCTATTTAAAGTAGATTCTGAAGCACTAGCACACCAAATATCATAGTTGCCAACATTTCAACACTTTCGCGACCATTGACGTAGATTCACGTCATTTGAAAATATGTAACTCCGCCAGTGGGCGTTTCTTTCGCAATTTGTATGTTATTTACTTCTTAAGAGTATACTCAATATTCGTATTTATACAATCAATACACTACGGATACATATACTTTCATTAGAAAGAGTATAATCATAATGCATATCCATTTGTAATATAAATGTGAATACAGAAAATTTTGTTCTGAAATACTGTAACTTGGAAGAATAATGCCCACAGGAGGACCTTATTGTCAAAGAGAAGAGAGCATGCGGTCACGAAAGTGTTATTTTATTCCGGAGTATTTTTAGCCCCACCTTTATTTCGCACCACTTTGTTTATAAAATATAATTCTGCAATAGATGTCCACCAGAAAATAAGGAAAAAATACTCTTTAAATAAAAGTGGT
Source organism: Salticus scenicus (assembly GCA_963930645.1). Lineage (NCBI taxonomy): Eukaryota > Metazoa > Arthropoda > Arachnida > Araneae > Salticidae > Salticus > Salticus scenicus. Next base: position 170,511,899 of record OZ005659.1, read on the forward strand.
ATGAAATAAAGGCGGGGCTAAAAATACTCCGGAATAAATTAAAATATTTACATGTCTGGAAATATGCATGATAAAACTGGAAAAGAGGCTGAATTAATTTATTTGAAATTGGCATATCTGCTGAGTTGCCAACTTTTATAACAGAATGGTCATAGACCGCATTTTTTCCTTGATTCTTCCACCAATATTTTTCTATCGGAACTTTCAATAGTATGTTTGCACCATTAACTAACAAGGAGAGGTCACGACATGGAAAATTCAGATTCGGACGAAATTGTGCAGGATTGTAGTATACTATGAAGGTAACAACGTATTAAAGCAGTATGACCCACTATCCACAAAATTTCGAGAAAAAATCATTTAAAGTTTCAGTAATCTTTAAATACAAGTTATTTCGCAAATGAGGCAGCGCCTCAGTAGCATGAGCGTAAAGCACAAGTCTTCCACCCAGATGACATGGGTTCGAGGCTACCTACGGATTTTTTTTTTCTTCTTCTTTAATTTTTTATGTAATTTAAACTTTATATATTTTTTCACTTTATTTTATAATTCATTTGAAAATTTAATAAAAGATTTTTTTAATTTTCTTGAATATAAAATAAATTTTTCTATTTTTGGTATTTATAACTTAAAAATACAATAAATTTCTAAGACTTAAAAATAAATAAATAAATAAATAAAATAAAAATAGTTTTGTTTTAACTATAAAATAAGGTAAAACTAAGGAAAATGTTTTTAATTATTTTTCTAAGTATTTTATTTTAGGTATATCCAAAACAATACTAGATTTTGTTTTTAAATTACAAAAAAAAAAAAAAAAAAAAAAAAAAAAAATTTAAAAAATTTAAAAAATGATAATTACAGTTAAATGATGATTTTAATTGCATATATAATTATTATCCAAATTAAATAATTACTTCTCCAATCAATACAACTTCTTGAAAAATTAAAGTATAAGATTACGATAGTATTAATTTATTGCATGCAAAGAAATGTTATCCTTAAATGTAGATTTTAAATGTTAATCAACATACGTTCTTCTTCGACAACGGCTTTTTTTTTTTATCCTTCTGTGGACGAAATAAAATATTTCACTTCACCTTCTCTCTATTACTAATAAGCTAAAAGGGTTTACGTAATTTATAGACATTAAAAGGAAAACAAGAAGTTCAAACCAAGATTTAAGTACACCTGCTAACTATTTCTTACACTGTGTTTTACAGCTTGCTTATTTTTTAGTTATTTAAATTTTTTATCTGTTTTTCTTTATATTCGTTATTTAGTGTTTTGTAAAATTAAAATTTATTTTTTAAGTTATAAAAATTTATTGTATTTTTAAGTTATAAATTTAAAAAAAAAAAAAAAAATATTTTTTTTTATATTCAAGAAAATTAAATAATCTTTTATAATTTTTTCAAATTTTGAATTCATATATAAAATAAAGTAAAAATAAGTAAAAAATTTTGATTACATAAAAAATTAAAGAAGAAAAAAAAAGTTCCGTAGGCAGTCTCAAACCCATGTTGTCTGGGTAGAAGACCAGTGCTTTTCGCTCACGCCACTGGGGCGCTGCTTTGCTTGCGAAATAACTTGTATTTAAAGATTACTGAAATTTTAAATGCTTTTTTCTCGAAATTCTGAGAATAGTGAGTCCTACTGCTTTAATATGTTGTTACCTTCATAGTATACTACAATCCTACGCAATTTCGTCCCGATCTGAATTTTCCAAGTCGTGACCTCTCCTTGTATGTAAAAATCATCGTATAAATATTCTGGTGGAAGAATCAGGAAAAAAAAGACGGGTCTGTAACAACCAGTATAATTTATTCCGGAGCATTTTTAGCACTGCCTTTATTTTACACTAATTTATTTGTAGGATATTTTTCGCCAATATACATTATTATTATTATTATTATTATTATTATTATTATTATGTTATATTTCGAGATAAATATTTATAAAACCACTTGATGAAAAGGAAATACATAGGTTATCAAAACATGTAATATGAATATTTCAAAAATTGAATCATTTGTTAATTTTTTAAATAATATCCTCCAGAAAATTCATTTATTAAGTAGCTTAAGTAGAAGAAATTTTTAAAAAAACATCCACTGGGTAAGAAAAATTAAATTAAACTAAGTCAAATCAAATCAAATCAAATCAGGATGTACGTATACACCTAGTACCTGTTAGACGAATGAGGATGGTGGATAATAGCTGTGTTATTGGGAGAATTTCCCCTTCACCTATTTTATCCAGTTAAATTACCTTTCGAATCGCTCCCATTTCAACATCTGTTAGATACAACTTATTTAATTTAGTATTTTCATAAATACGCATTCATATTACACGTCTCTTTGTATGGCTTAAACTATTTAATCCCTGTCCAGAATCGTATCCCTTGTTTTAATATTCGGTTAATCTCATCATATTTTGGGTTCAGGTAAATAAGTGGATTAGTAGAACATGAATATGATTGCCCAAACCTATGTTTAAGGCCTGAAGCAAAACCTCGTGATAATTTTTAATCAACATCGATATACCGAGACCTGTTAGATGAAAGAAGATGGTAATAGCTATATTACTATGAAAATTTCACTTTCATCTGTTTTGTCCGCTTCTATGTGACCCATCGAATAGTTCCCATTTTAACCTGTATTAGACACAACTTATTAAATCTAGTAATTTCATGAATACGCTTTATTAGGTCTCTGCATGGAATCCCTGGTTAAAATTATATTATTTTGTTTTAATCCCCAGTTAACTTCCTCATATTTTGAGTTAAGGTAAATATATGGATTATTAGAACGTGTAATATGAATGCCACAACCTATATTTAATGTCTAATCCAGAACCACACGCTAATTTTTAATCACCATCTCTGAAGCCTCCTCCACAAAACAACAGTCGTGAAAAAACTGAACTCCTAACCCATTGTCTTAATAGATATAAAAAGACTGACGAACTCTGTTAAATTGCTATCAATCTGGATTAATATTGTTTATCTACCAAAATCATGCACGGTGGATTTTATTCAATTGGAGTTAACCGCTACGAGGTATCCAATAATCTTACAGTCTTCCGTATTGTTTTATTTCGTAGGGCCAACTAATCTGCTCACCTGCTGACCAAGGTTAGATGAGTGCAATAAAATAAAAATAAAATAATAAACGGAGGGCATAGAAAAAAATAAGATAGCGGGTTAGGAAGAAGGAAGGGAATTTAGTCGAGAAAGCGTGGGTATAAAAGGTAAGAACTGGTTTTCTTGGGTGCTTTCTATTTTAGTTTTTTTTTTTTTTTTTTTTTTTTTTTTTCTCCGTGGGCAATACGAACCGGTCGAATTGTGGAGGGGGGCTACCTACATATAACCTTATCGAACAGTTCAGAGATTGATCGTTACAGTTCAATCAAATTATAAAGACGAATTTCGAGGAAAAAGTAGTGTAGTTCTGAGACGAGAAAAAGTAGCAAATACGGTTGTTGAGTGATTGGGTTTTGGTATGGGCAATTAGCGACGATCTGGCTCTCCTCTCTATAAATGATCCCAGAATTAAATTATATGACAATTAAATGACAAATTTAATCTAAGAATATCTTTTTTTATATCTGTGATATCTTGAAAGAACCGCTGACTGAATATTGTTTATATATAGTGAAATATAATATTATTTTAGATTAAAAACAGTAAAACCGTGTTTTACAGAACTAACGATTTAATAAATGGGATCTTTTGAATTTATTCGAAAGAAAAATAAAATTGTCTTAGGAGTAAAAACTATTTTTTTTTTTCATAGTATGTATTTTAATTTATATATACATATATAAACACACACATATTATTATTATTATTATTATTTTTATTATTATTTAAAAATGACTAATGCAAAATCCTATTCTCTGTAATCTTTCTTTCCCTTTTATCATCTTTCTATTACTTTTATTATACTATTTATTTGTACTATTTATTTATAGATTAGAAGTAAATACTTCTCAAGTGCTCCGTTTATTCCGGAACACTTGGTAACATTATTTTTATGCAATAAAAATTTTTGATTGTTTTATTTCTACTATCACCAAACGGAAAATTACTCTTAAAAATTAGTAATTAGAAAGCTTTTTTAAAAATCCAAACTATTTTTGACAGTTGTGAGATTACGTTAAAACAATACAAGGAAACTTTGCGAAGAGGACCGCACACTGCTTATGAAAAAATGGTCTTTAATAATGAACTGACCTACTAACAAACTGACTACCCTACAGACAAACACCACATACGTTTAGTGATTTTCGGTTTCCACAAACCTAAAACATGAATAAGCGTCAAAAAACTGGGATAGAAAGTTTTCACACACGCATAATTATTATTACTAAAATAAACAAATAAATCTACTTTTCCTTAAATGAAAAAGTCATTAAATTTAGTATATTTTCAATATAAATAATTTTTATAAGATGCACATAGCTGCCAACCTGTACTCTTTTTTTTCTATTTACCAGGAATTTTTTATAGAAATTTTTAAGAATGTTTTTAGCAGTTTTCTTCGCTTAATCATAATGGTTTATTTATTTATTTTTATTATCATTATTTTTAGAAAGGAATACTAATGCTAAAAAACCGTTCAAGTTGGCACCTATGCATGTATTATAATTAAATTTAAAAAATAAAAATAAAATAAAATAAAATGTTTTTCCGCTATATTGTGAAAAATTAGTTTAAGTAAAATATCGAATATAAGTAAAATATCTTCGAAAAAAACATTTGATTTTCCGTTTAAAAGAAATAAATAATTTAAAAAAAAAATGTCTTTTCTGATCTTCTTTTCGTTTCCTATAAAACAACACCCATCCCTTTAAATTTTTCCCCTTACATAAAGTACTTTAATATTTTACAAACTTTAATTAAAAAAAAAAAAATCTAGAATTATGCATCATTAACTGTTGAATATAAATGTGGCAGCCGTTTTTAAAAACCCAAAATATCAAAACTCATTCTTTCCAAAAAGTCTAGAATTATTATGGGTTAACACAATACATGCGATGAACTGACATTTACATTTTTTTGCAATCTGCGACTAGAGCAAGTGTCACGTTAAAGCAGAGCTGCAAACGCCTGCTAATTTATTCTATAGCATTATCAGAATTTGCCTTTTTTTTTTTTTTTATACCAAATTTTTGGAAAGATAATTTTCTTCATATTTAATCGTAATTATATATTGAAAAAATTATGCTACAAAAAATGTGGTATAAGAAAGAGGCGGATACTAACAATAATGTATTGCGAAATAATCCTAAAGTCAAGAATATTAAATTATCCACATTTAATATCAAAAGCCACCAGAATTTACGAACAAAGTTTGAAGAAAAGAAATAAATGAATTTTTACCGATAAATAGCAAAAGTATAATTTTGTAAAAAAATTTCCAGGTTTGACTTTTGTAGTTGGAAATTAAATGTAGATAGTATAAAATATATCTCACCGACATTCACCGACCGCCGCCACTTTAGAATGTAGAAAAAGATGAGAAAAAGCTGAAAAGTACATAGAAATAGCATGGGACGAAAACCAAAAAAACTCACAATGTCAAGTGTGTTTAAAAAAAATTATGTTAATGCTAATTATGTTATGATTAGCATAATTGACGATTAATCGTCTGTAATTTATATCAAACATCACTTCTCAAAATTATTGGTGACTATTAAATAAAAAAGTCGCGCAATCTGGAAATCTGGCCTTTTGTTTTTTTTAACACACTTGACATTGTGAGCAGAGCCTGATTAAGGGGGAAGCACACATTATTTATACTCACACCGTTATTTTTTAACAAATACTTTCCTCCTATAATAAACAGAAAATTCTCATTAAAAATTATTTTAAAAGAATTCTGGTGTCTAATAATGGTGAGCAAATTGGATTGTTTTACACCGTTCATTTTTTGTAAAAAGTATTTCCTCGTCAAAGCGTGGAATTTCTATGATGTGAAGTAAAAAATAATTGTAAAAATATTCCGGTGAGAGCGGAGATAATGTGTGCTTCCCCCCAGGCTCTGATTGTGAGTTTTTTTGGTTTTCGTCCCATGCCATTTCTATGTACTTTTCAGCTTTTTCTCCTCTTTTTCTACATTCTAAAGTGGCGGTGGGCGGTGAGATATATTTTATACTATCTAAATTTAATTTTCAACTACAAAAGTCAAACCTGGAAATTTTTCTGCAAAATTATGCTTTTGCTATAAATAGGTAAAAATTCATTTATTTCTTTTCTTCAAACTTTGTTCGTAAATTCTGGTGGCTTTTGATATTAAATGTCGATAATTTAATATTCTTGACTTTAGGATTATTTCGTAATACATTATTGTTAGTATCCGCCTCTTTCTTATACCACATTTTTTGTAGCATAAAAAAAAAAAATTAAAAATTTGTTAAATGTTCCATAAAAAGTTGTTCATTTGTTCGTAATGCTATACTTAAACTTTCTTTTATTTAGTTTGTTTTGTAATGCTAAATTCAATTGTTCTGTTAATTTCCCTTTCACTACTCTTTTTAGTTCTCACTTACTGCTTTTGTTTATTAATTGCCTTCTTCATTTTCATCCTTCACCCTCCTCGATGAGCTCAGAATTTTTCTCTTGTTGTTTTTTGTCCAGGCCTGTCCCACATTTTATTTTATTATTAATTTTGTGTAAGCTATCACGTTTTTTGAACCAATTCTGCTACCATTTTCTGGTTCGCTGAGGTGTGGGGTCATGTTAATTAGACCTCGGGTACACGGCACTCCGTACTCCCTCGAAGTTCGTCAATTATGTACTCTAAATATCATTTCTCAAATTTATCGGTGACTGTTCAATATAAAAGTCACCCAATCTGGCAACACTGTTCAAGAGAATAAAAAAATGTTTGCAGCTCTGCGTAAAAGATAAACCCGCCTACTTTAAGAAATTGTTGTCCCTGTATTTCAAATCTGCCATCTTTTTAATTATTCAGAAATATTGTCAGTACCTGCCTTTTTTTTTTTTTTTTTTTTTTTTTTTTCTCTACACTACTTTCTTTATACAGCAATTTTCTCCAATATGTAATTAAGATTAAATAAGAAGAAAATTACTGTCTTAAAAAAGTACAGAGCTGCCAACCTAATCCGGCAAATTGTTAGCACCGCCCCTTTTTCTACACCACTTAATTTTTAGAGTATTTGTTTTCTTCATTCATCGTAAATATATTTGAAGAGAATTACTCTAAAAATTAAGTGGTGCAGGAAAAGGGGCGGTACTAACAATTTGCCGGATTTGGTTAGCAGCTCTGAAAGTACTATAAAAAAGGGCGTCGGGTACGAACAATGCTACGGAATAAATTAAAAAATTGGCAGCTCTGGTATTTTCGTATTTTGAACAGTTAGTCTCGCCGTTTGACGTTCTTCAAGAAAAAACATCCATTGCAGACATAAGTAAAATGTACCCTCATGCAATGTGTTAACACCTTGATTCTCGCATACTTTATTATTTTAATTTGTAATCCCTGCCTTTGACATTTCTTTAAAATATTACATTATTTAACAAAAGAACTTTTTGTATTTTTGTTTAAATCACTTAAATTGTAATTGCCGCAGAAGAATTGATACATCGATAGCACTCAATGAATTGAACACAAATTGCTTATAATCCTTTTTAAAATAATCCATTGTTTTAGTGGAATGTGTGAGTGCGATGCTTGTCTTTCTAATGAAATGAGTTAATTTGTGACAGGTCAACATACTTGCCAACATATTAATTAATATTCTGTAGTATTGTTAGTACCCGCCCATTTTTTTACACCTGTTTTTTGTTAGAGTATTTTTCTTCTTAATTCATCGTAAATATATTTGAAGAGAACTACCTTAAAGTTTAAGTGGTATGCAAAAGGTATACAACAACACTCCGGATTATGTTGGCAGCTATATTCTTATATAATCAAAATTACATTTAGAGAAAATTGCTTTAAAAATAAAATGGCGGAAAAAAGGGCAGTACTAACAATCCAGAGTTGCCATCATTTTAATTTTTTCCGTAGCATTTTTAGCCCCGCCTTTATTTCATAAAACTTTTTATTTAAGAGTAATTTTGATTATTTTATTGTAGTTATATATAGAAGAATATTTTTCTATAAATAAAGAGGTGGGAAATAAATGCTTCGCTAAAAATGCTCCGGAATAAATTAAAATGTTGCCAATTAAGCAATGCTACCAAATATTAATTAGTGCATTGGCAGGTATGTTGGACACATATATGTTAAGAAAAGTTATAGGATGTAGTTTTACTTGACAATACGCAAGTTAAGAAATTTTTAAATTCTAACTTATAAAATAATCTTTAAGGTTCCTCCTCAATTGCAGTTTTATTTATTTAATTTTATTTTTTCGTCATAGTGGCAACCATTTTTTAAAGCACAAACTCAAATATGCTGATATACTAACACAGATTTTATCTGTTTCACCCATATTTGTTTTTTTCTCTCACTCTTGAACAAGAGCGTATCAATTATTTATGAGCTCTTTCAGTCGATTCCCATAATAAATGTCGAACTAAATGGATAATTTTCTTCTTTTAACGATCATAACCTAAATATAAATCCTGGAAATTTTTATATGCATGATATGTTTTGTAATATTTTAAAGCATTCTTTTTATTGTTATTATTATTGTTCTGACTGAAATTTCTTCTTTTATACGTACGTTCTTATCATTAACTCGTGGGTGCATTTAAAATGATGTATATTAATTTGCAAAATAGTTTATAAGAATCTGAAATTATTTCAAAATATCCTGGGGTGACATTTCAGCCTTAAAACAACATAACTAAAAAAAACTACATTGATTACGATAGTTTCTTTTTTTTTTTTTTTTTTTCAGTTTCAATATAACAAATTTTTGAGTTTTGATATAACTAATTCAAAAAATTTTACTTCATAGCACTTTCAAGTAAATTTCATTATTTATTTTTTTTATTATTATTATATGAAGTAATACATAAGTTCCTGCCTCAGTTCCATTCCAATAGTGCCTTAGCTAAAATATTACTTTCAAGATGATCTGTCGAAAATCCTTTCTAACTTCAGATTTTTGGAAAAATTATAATACTCATGCCTTGATTTTTCATTAAGCACAAGAGGCCAGGGCCTACGGGATTCAAACAATTTTAAGACCCCCTCCCCCCCCCCCCCAAAAAAAAAAAAAAAATTAAAATTTATAGTTTAAAAGATTTTTTCAATTTCAAATTTTGTAACAATTTCAAATTTTTTTTAACAGCAGTTTTTATCGTCATTAATTCAAACTTTCTAAAACAATTTCAGAACTGTAATTTGCATCCCCAAATATGTCCCTTCATCCACAACGTGCTTTTATTCTGGCTGTCACTTTTGCAAAAACTTAAAAATTAAATGACCCTATATTAAGGGACCTTAATCAACCGAGTTGTGTCTTTAACCCAGATTTTCTAAATCGAGCCCTACTGATACTCATAAATGAGATTTAGAAAAAAAAGAAAGGGGGGGGGGGGAGAGAAAAAGAAATATAGAAAATTAAAAAAAAAAAAAAAAAAAAAAAAAGGAGTGTATCAAACAACTGATGTTTTAAGGAGGTGTTTCATGGGCGGAATAACCCCAAATTATTGTATGGGAAAATTTTCTTTTAAAATTACTCACTACCTAATGTATATTTTTAAATTCTGTTTTCACGTACAAAAGAAAAAAAAAAATAAATCAAAACGGTTAAATTGATTCTCGTTTTCCAAAAATTAATTCTTAAAATTTTTAATATTTTAATTTAAAGCTCTAAAATTCGAATTCATACATATATATATTAGTTTAAACTTTAATTAACTTCAGAATAAATTTTGACTATCTCAATAAATAATTACTCTGTGTATTTTATCGTTAATGAAAATGCTCTGTCGTTCATTTTTTGTCGATTAATCGATGTTTGTTAAGTTTTTATTTTTAATTTCATTTTTTTGTTGGCATCATCCTATTCTCCAGTTTGTGTTAAATGTTTTGCATGTGGATACTACGCTTTTTTCTAGTTTTCTCTCTGGTATCCATGAAGATTTTATTTAATATTTGTTTTAATTTAATATTTCATTTAATTTCTCATTCTATATGGTTTTGCTGCTTCGATCGGGGCTGAAGCGATATAAATTGCTATGATTAGCTATATTGCTTTACGAAATCGATGCAGCTTTCACAGCTTTATGAAGTACATGCACCCTGATGTGTATTTTACTTCTACTTTTAAGCATTTTTACCAAATTATTTCTGTGGTTATTTATTTGTTTTCTCTGTCATTAAGTTTAATGGTCCTTTTTTTATTATCATCCATGTCGGCGTAAGTAGTTTAAGTTATTTTTGTCTGTTATTGGTTCTTAATCTAAATCGCAACAATTTTCTGTCAGTCTTTCCTCTAAGTTAAAATCAGTTCTATATTTTTGTGTGTTGGTATTGTTTTGTATCTATTAATTGCTAAATTTTGAGATTAAATTTTATTACGATATCTATCATTTATATATATATATATATATATATCGAAGTACAGTTTTTGCACTTTTCAAAAGGAAATTAAAACTTTAAAAAATGAATTTTCGGAAACGAGGAGTAAATTTTTACAGTAGTAATTTTTTTAAATAGGAAAATGGAATTGAATAATATACATAAGATAACGAGTAACTTGAAGAACAAATTTCCTAGTATAACATGGGGTTCGGCTGCTGGCCACTTAGGTGAAGGATTATTTATAACATAACTCGAGAGGAAAAAAAAAAGAGAAGAAAAATTCTTCCCCTATAAAACTCAACGATTTCTCCAAAGGCATGATAACTGTGACCTGATATCACAATAAAGAAAAAAGCAATAAAAATGAATTAAATTGTACTTAGGAGGGGCCTGAAGGGGAGTTTGAATTTCCTAAGCGTGAAGGCATGCGCGCAATTCATTCTGGACGTGAGGGCGTCATCAAAGGGAGTGGGGAGGGGGGGGGGGGAGAGAAATCTCAACTGTATACCAATTTACCTTGTCTTGGCGAAATTTTCAAGATTGCGAGGTCAACTTCCCAAACTGTGTTTTGCCATCACTAGTCCTCCAGGTCACTCAGTCAGTTACCTCAGCGAAGGTCGAAACCTGATGATTCCAAAGGTCGGGACCCGGGAAGGAACTGAAAACCAGCCGCGGGTTGTTTTTTGGCATCAGCAAGTCTGTCGCTTCTTAGCTTTTTGACGATGCTGCTGAGGACGAGACTGCCAAGGAAATGACGGAAGAATGTCTTCCGAAAGATGAGGAAGAAAAAAGGAATCAAATTGAAGAATTCTTCCTTTTGGCCACGCATGATTTGTGGGGTCTTTTAAGGATGCTAGTAATAGTGGTTGTGATGGGAAATAGTATAATTTAAAAGCTCATTTTTGGTGCAATGAAATTGTAACTTTTTTTTCTTTGAGAACTGCAATGGTTGTTTCATGTTCAAATGGTGATAAATGAGGTAAGAATATTGTATCTCTAGGTGTCATTTGAGTAGTAAGTTACCGGATCATCGATGTTATAATTCTGATTAACAGTCGAGTTTTTTTTAGGCGTGTGAAAATAATGAACCATATAAGTTGATGTCTTCCTGTAAATCATGAAAAGGTTACGAAGATGAAAGATATCAATTAGATATTAAGACTTGCCGGGTTTTTCTTTTCACAAGAATAGAAACTTACTATTTCATGTGACTATTAAAAAAGCATATCGTCTGATAATATTACATTTAACATTAACATGAAGGATAATTGTATTTTTAACGCTTTCCCGACCGCATGTTTTTGTCTTTTTGGCAGTAAGCTCAACTGTGGGCGTTATTCTTTTATATTACATTATTTTAAATCAATGTTTTCTGTATTCATTTTGAAAATATAAATAAATATACATAACGATTATACTCTCTCTAATCAAATTTAGCTCAACACCGCTCTTCGAGCGGTGAGCCGGGGGCTGTTCCGCTGTTCAATCTCTCTAATCAAAGTATCTACATCCATAACGCATTGATTGAACAAATGTGAATATTGGGTATAATGTTAAGAAATAATGTAACCTATGTAACCTAAAGAAACGCCCACTGGCGGAGTTACAGATTTTCAAAAGACGTGAATTTCACGTCAGCGGTCGTGAAAGCGTTAAAATACTTACTGAGTGCAAACCTTTGCACTTTAATACAATCTTTGATATATGCTTTTTTTACACTTTATCATAGTTGCCAAGTCTCCCACTTTTTGCATACCACTATTTCTTCATAAAAATTTTTGTTTATTTTTAAGTCTCAATTTCTGGATTAAATAACATCAAGGTAATTGAATTGTATAAAGACTTAAACGTTTTAAATTATTTAGTGTAGATTAATTATTTTCAATTTTCATGGAAGCCTTCTTCTTTGCTTATGTACTTATTTATTTATTTGTAATTCGAAAATAACTGTAGAAATAACCTTGAGCTGTATAAACGAATTTACCTTAATAAGGTACTATACAAAACAAACAAATGTGAGGGAAAAAATAGTTACATTGAGTTTTGAGCTGGAAGTATTAATGACAGTTCTTCACATACCGTATGTCTATAGATGAGTCAAGATAGAAAGTACATAAACGTAATATATAAAGAATTTCAGTTCAGTACAATCTAAACCACTCTGCATATACTCAGGGGTCGTACTCTCCGCCCTTATTTGAGGACACTCTCATGAATGAGAAATTTTAAAATTTATTGCTACCACTATTTTTATAAAACAATTTCCACCTTGCATAATCATGGCATATTACCGTAAATAAACCAGAAATATTTCTGCGTGAAATTAGTGGTGGCAAAAAAAGGCAGAAATTCCTTTTCTCTGAGAGTATCCTGAAAAAAGGGCGAAGAGTACTTCCCCTTCATATTTCTGTCAATGATTATGTGTTCTTTATTTTCTTTTTATCAGTTATCTTTAAGACTTACTGAGAAAAGTCTCCAGATATGAGATAGCATATCACAATTAATGTAATGATTTTTATATAAAAATAATATATATATTAACTTTACGTGTTAATTTATAATGAAATCGAATATGAAAACATATGCGGAAATGCATTGTCATATGTCATGTAGAATTTAATGGAAAATATTGAAGACATTTATTTAAACGACAATGAATGACACTAATTGTTCAATAACAAAATAAACTTTTCTAAACTCTTAGAATTTCATATTAAGGTAAATCCTCTCATTATAAGCAAATAAACAGATAAACATATATATATTTAGGTTCGTATAAAATCTAACGAATTTATGAAAGTGCTGGCAGATCCTGTAGCAAAATTAACGAGATAAAGAGATTTTAAAAAAGAAGAAGAAGAAGAGAAATTGGAAATGAGAGCAAGAGAGGAGAAAGAAAAAGAAAAAATATATATATTAGGAGATTATTTCTCAGTAAAATGTTATAAAATGAAGAAAATGTAACTGTTTTACAAATTACTCAAAGTAAGCTATTCTGAAAAGGCATACTAGAAAAGTAAGACAATAATAACTATATCTTCGATTAAACAAAGAATATTATACATAGAAATCAGCATGGATGCCAGAAGTTAAGGGCAGGGCATGGGAGGACATAGCCCATCACTAGACTTTAACCCTTTGTACTCGAAAAGTGACTCTCGATCACCACTTGATTTGATGTGGCAATGTTTAATATATTTAACAAACGTCCTTCTTTGAAGTATAGAGTTACATAAAATGGTTAAGTAAAAAGTTTAAAGAATTAAATTGTGTATGAAATCATTTATGTTAATGATAAGTCATTCAGTATATAAGAGAAAAATCGCCTCGTGCTGCTGGTTCGCCGGAGCGAAAAAGGCCTCGAGTGGGGTTAAAATTTGTTCTAAAATTTCTTTATTTTTCATAATCTTAATAATAATAAAATGTGCCATATTATTATTATTATTATTATTATTATTTTCTAAATATTACAAGAGAAACAGGTTTCAAGAAAAATAAGATATTTTTAACCTACCCTATAGTGATTTGTTTAGATATTAATATAACAATGTATCCACCCCCCTTCCCCCCAATACAGAATTACATGAACTATTTTTGATAAAATTAATAAGTCTGATCGTGAGTATAGTCTCATTAAATTGAATTTGACTCTTAGGAGATTAATTATTGTGTATACTTTTTTCTAAATTCCACGCGTAATAACATTATGATAAATTCATATAATGATCCTGAAATATAAATGAATAACTTCAAAATGCTCTAAAATAACTATAAAAGTAATGTAATAGAATATATTTTTAAACACGCAGCTAGTCAGTTAATCTGTTATAATCCTCGGTAGACATTACGATCCAATTCTTCTAAGCTGATTAAAGTTGTAAAATAACAATCTGGTGTTTTCCAAATCCTGTTTTGTACCTCCGTTTGCAAATTAATACTTTTACTTAAACTTAAAGTTTAACCCGACTAGCAGACCGTTGCTAACTTTTTGTCTAGAAGTAGTTCACGCTTCGCTAAAAGCCTATGATTTTAAATTAAAGGGTAAAAACCAATTAACATGCATACATAGGTAACAGGTTTATATTTTATCTTTTTTTTTTTTTTTTTTTTTTTTTTTTTCTAGTATGTAAGTCAAATTGTTTTGTTTTTAAGTACGACTGTAATTATATACGCACTTGTGATTAGTTTAAGATTGATTATTTATCTATATTCGACTTACATTATGTATAATATTCTTACGTGCACTACTTATCTGAAATCTTATTTTTATTGTTTTAAATAAGTTCAAAAGATTAACGATGAACTTTCGTGATAAGTTTATATTTAGTAATATTTAAATCTCACAAATGTGTTTTGAAAGAAATATTCGTATTTTGAACTCACTTCAATTACAATCTTGCTTTTAAAAACACAATTACCAAACTTATGCAAATCCAGAGTGGAATCCTCAGGATTTTTTAATAATCTCCAGATTTTTTTTTTTTTTTTTTAAGTTTAATCATTTTTAGCAGAAATATTTCCTTTATTTAATAACGAGAATTAAGTGGTTAAATGATTCGAAGATTATTTTATGGAAATAGTGGCAATAAAAAATTTGGGTGCAGGGGTTGCTCATGTTACCAGCACTGAATTTATAAAAAGCAGATTCATCTCAGTTTTTAAAGTTATATATTAGAAAAATTCTAGCATTAGGCACTTTATTCACCGAAAAACATAATCTGCAAGCTAAATTCCTTCAATAGGGTGTTGATTTAGAGAAATTTTTATCACTGTGCGATTCTAGTCACAGATAATCATAATTTATATGCTCAGTTCCTTCAATGCCCCTGATGAAATGTTGAATTCAGCATACTTTCATTATTTTGATTTTGTCTTTTTTTAGTATTTTGGTCTTGTTCATTGTGCCCACTGTTTACATTGAGTTTGATCTTCCTCTATTGGTTCATTTTGGTAATTTTCTATGAGTTTACACACACACACACACACATATATATATATATATGTATGTATGTATATAATTCTGATGCAATAAATTTAAGGATTTAATAATACCCACAAATACCCTTTTAAAATATACTAAAGATAAGGAATGCTGAAAATACTCCATGGGGCTCTTTCTAAGTGATCCTAGTCCGTATTCACACGAGTTTCGGCGAAAACCCTCGAAAACTCTGAATGGCTAGGTTGATAAACGCTACCTGGATTCAAACACAATATCCCCGTCTACCAGCTTAGAAAGCAAAATTTTTCAGCCGTCGTTGATAATTCAAAATGCTTACACTCATCCTGATAAAAACCTATATAGTAACTATATAAATGTATACTATTGCATTTATAAACGTAGCTGCCAACGTTAGTAATTTTTGAATCAGATTTATCTGCCAGTGTTTTAAAAGGAATCTGACATATATACCCGATACATAAAATTCAAATAAATAAAAAAAATTATGAAAACCTTCCGGTATGAAGTATTCGTTAAAAATAACGGAGATCTGGAACATATGTATATAGCTGCGCATGTAACTATATCACTATGAACCGTACGGCTTTTAGTACCCGCCTTTTTTTCACACCAATCATTTTTTTTTAGAGTAATTTTATTCTTATTTAATCGTAACAACATTTGGAGAGAATTACTTTAACCCATTTTATCCCAATTTATTTATTTTACTCAAATTTGAGAAAAATTATATTTTTTAAGGTTAATTAAACCTAAATAAACTAAATACAACAAAATTTGGGGGGGGGGGGGGAATTATATTCTGTATAAGAAATCTTATCCACCTTGTACGCAGGACATTGAAATAAAGAGGAGGAAATTTACACTTATATGTTTTAGTGTTCTCTTCAATAGTGAAAAGCGCTTTCCGAGTATAAAGTTTTTTTGCTTTATCTGTATAATACTTTCTTATTTACATGATAGTTCTCCAGAAAGAATTTTCAACCGCAAAGAGAAGATAAACTACGCCCCCTAATGTAATGATTAAACAAAGATTCCAGATGGAGGAGGAGGTGAGACACATAACACGTTAGCAGAAGCTTATATAGCATTATATATTCCAGCTGACAAAATATTCACACCAAGCAAATTCTGATTTCTATATGCTATTTTTCAACTGTCCTTTAAATAGGACAATGGGGTAAAATGGGTTACAAAAAAAAAGTGGTGTGAAAAAAGAGGCATTAACAATTGCACGGTTATTAATGAGATGGTTGGTAAGTATGCTATATATAGTGATAAAAGTTTGTCAGCTTCATAAAATTGCCAAATTATTTACAGACAAATAAATGTCAAAACGAAATGTGGACTCTTTGGTGCATAGAATTTTGTTTTACTCACAAACGCAAAATGATTTACATTTACAAAGTGAAGAATGCCATTAAAACTGGAAATAATAATTTTTAAAAATATAGTATATGATATTTAATATAATTTTTATTAGAAGTATTATGAGAATGAATTATTTAATAAGAATTTTAATTTTAAGTATTATGAACTGAGATAACAATTGGTAACAAAAATAAACCAGAATGTAATGACTCAGGAAAAGCTTGAACATGTGGTGTGTTTTCCATACCACTATGCTCTTTGTTTGTTTGTTTGATTTTTTTTTTAACTCTTGGAGGCACAATGCAATTATGCTCATTTAACCTTTCACCGACCTTTACGCTCTAAAGCGCTCTAAATATAAATGTCCCTTGCTGGCCTAAACACTCATGTTCCAGTCTCAGTTAATTTATTTAACAACATCTACCATAAAAAGAAATTTTTTTTTAAGTAAAAATAATTAATTGCGGAATTATGAGTTATCTATAATAATTTATTAGTTATGATGTTTTTTCGAAGAGAGAATACAATATTTGCAGTATCTACATGCACTTTTAACAAATGGTATGCGAAACATGTGATTATGTGGCGTTTTTACTCAGTAGGAGTCCACACTTTTCCGATCGACTATATAATAATTAATTCTATGCAATAATTATGTGCATAAATGTATATATATATATATATATATATATATATATATATATGATAGTATGTAATAAAATTCAACCTTAAAATTTAGCAATTAATAGATACAAAACAATACCAACACAACAAAAATAGAACTTTTTAATTAGATATATCGTAATTTTATATTTATTTGTATCATAATACCACTTTATGTATTCATTTATATCTTAAATATAATATATGTATATATCAGGACAGAACTTATTGTAATTTAAAATAGGCGGAGCTTTATCATAGAATCGCTGAAGCACCCAAATGTAATGTGTTAACAATTTCGCGACCGCATGCTTTTGTCTTTTTGACAATAAGATCCGCCTGTGGGTGTTATTCTCTCAAGTTACAATATTTCAAAACAAAATTTTCTACATTCACATTTATATTATAAATGAATATACATTATAATTATATTCTTTCTAATCAAAGTATTTGTATCCATAGTATATTTGATTGTACAAATGTGAATATTGGGAATATTCTTGAGAAACAAATAACATACAAATTCCGAAAGAAACGCCCACTGGAGGAGTTACAAATTTTCAAATGACGTGAATCTACGTCAGCGGCCGTGAAAGTATTAACACTTTCGCGACCGCATGTTGTCTTTTTCACAGTAAAATCCGCCTATGGGCGTTATTCTTCCCAGTTACGATATTTCAGAACAAAATTTTCCGTATTCACATTTATATTACAAATGGATATACATTATATTTACATTCTTTCTAATCAAAGCATTTATATCCATAGTATATTGATAGTACAAATGTGAATATTGGATATAGTTTTAAGAAATAAATAACATGCAAATTGCGAAAGAAATGCCCACTGGTAGAGATAAAGATTTTTAAATGACGTAAATCTACGTCAGCGGTCGCGAAAGTGATAATATAAATGTACTTAAATAAGAAGTTTATTCCGGTGTAAAAAACTAAATATCGTTATCTTTAAAAGAAGTAGTACTTCATTGCTTGAAAAAATTTCAAACCTTTTGAAGCAACGGTGTGAAATTAAATTAGGCACTATGTAATATTATACAGCCATACATCAAAAACTTAAATATTTCAAAACAATTTTTATGACAAATTTTACAGCAAATATAAATCGAGGTCAAAATTCCACTTGATGACAGGAGCATTAATTAGCCCGGAAAAAAAAAAAAAAAAAAAAAAAACGTTTCTACAAACGGCATTTAAACTGGCTTTACTACTACTTGTAAAATAGTTCTTTTTGATAGCATCGCCGACATAACCCTTTCTACTTGATATTCTTATATCCTTGTTACTTCCATGTTACGCATGGTTGTTAGGTCACTTTTCTATTATTGGTAATCCCATCACTGAGACGAATAAAACTCGCGCATGTGTACGCATACAAAAGATATAAACAAGAATGTCGCCTTCAGCGTTCAGGAAATAAACACAGTGACATGAACTCATCTTGATGATTATCTGACACTGATCCTGAAACCTATTCACAAAATAAAAATGGGATTTTTATTGGTATTTTAATGTTTTATGCTCTTATTTTTCTGTAAACTTAGAGTAAGAACTTCAAGGTGAAATTGCCGCAAAAATGGAGTTAATCGGGCGAAAGTTTAACTTCTAGCCAGTGGCAGCAAGAACAGAATTTCATCCTCAAAGGACCTATGTGTTGTCATGTGGTGAAAAATTAATAATGTACTACATAACACTCCACTTTATTCTTAAAAATAATCTAAGTGTGTACTAAAACATTAAAATACTTTTTAATTATGACATATTGTTCACGCCAGTAATTTAAATAGCCTAAATCGTGATTCATGGTCAAAAATATATAATGGTCAAAAATCAAAAGCACATATTTTATACAGATAAACAGGATTTCATACATATTTATACTGCATGTATCAATGCTTTTAAGCAAAACCTGCACAAACGCTTTAATTTTCAGGTGTTAGCATAAGTAGAAAAGTTTAATTTCAGCAATTAATTTAAACGTATAGATTATACAATACAGGTTTCTTATAACCTATACTGAATGAAGTGGAATGAGTTTAACGTCGCTCTGTAGCTATGCTGTGATGAACAATTGGCGACGGTCTAGTACTCAACCTTAGAGATGATCCGGAGACATTCCATCTCAATCTTGATCCTCTGCTGAGAGGATAGCTCCCCTGCTTCGCTAACCCCCAGAGGTATTAATATCAGAACATGGTAGATTTTACGTGCACCACACACCATTAATATAAAACCTTGCACCGCAAAACTGATGTTGAAAGGTGAATAAGGTGAGCAAACTCCATAAATTTTAGAAATACACAACATTTATTTTAGTTCGAAATTATTAAACATCGTGCAAAAAATAAGCAGGAGTACAGCGTGAAAGAAACAACGCGCTGAAACAGATATAACGTAACACTGGTACAGAACAAATATACTATATTTTCCTGCGAATAATGTGCAAGTCGGTTAAATCAGTTTTATGCCAGAAATTTTAACTAACTGTGGAAGCTATATTTGTACGGGGGATTGATGCTTAGATGTCATGTATAGTATTGACTGTAAGGTTAAAATTCAGCTATATTTATACGAGGTATTTTTTCTGCTTTTTACATGTATAGCTTCCTCTGTTAATTAAAATTTCTGACATAAAACTAATTTACCTGACTTGTGGATTGTAGGCAGAAATATGTGGTATATTTAGGTTTTATGTAATTTCCTTACTTTGATTTCTTTCATTTTCCTTTTTACATTCTTCTATATTTAATTCAAAGTGGTACTAATTAAGGTAAAGACAACAGTGTTCGTCACCCTTAAAATTTGCACCAATGTTCGCCACCCTCACAAAAGACATGTTAAAATAAGCGTTTAATAACATCTCTGGATTTAAATACAGCTGCGCTAGATTGCCTGAAACCAGAGAACCTAGTTCGAGCGGATTCAAATTCATAGATGTTAATTAACGATTATTTGAACACGTCTTTTGTGAGGGTGGTGAACACTGGTGCAAATTTGAAGGGTCGCGAACACTGGTGCCTTTTCCTTACGTAAAAAATATCGACCTCCGATTTTTTATAAATTTACCCGTTTTGAGAAGCTCAGAACACGATATGACCATTTTTAGAAAGTGACTGTCTCTGCGTGTATATGATAAAACTTTTGTGGTTACTCTAGCTGAAGAACTAATGTTCAGAATTTCATATAAATTTATGTGTAGTTGCACTTTGACGTAAATTATTGCACATCAACAAATCTCTCAACAGGTGGCGCTGCTTTACAATGATTTCTTCCATTTAAGGGAAAGGTATAGCTCAGGTTTTATTTTGTATAATCAAACAAAACTTGATATGTAAGGGAGGGGGCATAATGAAACGTTATACTGATTCAATTTAGATGCATATCATCCGATAAGTGCCACTGTTACACTGCAACTTTCCCCGTGAATAGTAAGGCTATATCTCAGATTCTTTTGTGTATAATTACATAAAACTTGCGTATGAGAGAAGTCCTTTAGGAAACACTATTGTGGTTTAATTTGTGCACCTATTGGCCGACAGGTTCGCTTCTGCACTGTAATTTACCCCGTAAATAAGAAGGTTAAACTTCAACTTATATGGCATATAAATGCACCAAACTTGATATGTGAGAACCATTATAGAAACGAATTCTGACTTAATTTGAGTGTACATCGGCTGATAGGTGGCGCTTCTGTTACTCATCTTCAGTAATTTTCCACATGACCAGCATTTGTTATTTAAAATTGCACCAAACTCTGTATGTAAAATCTTCATTGTAAGAAGCTATGATTAAATTGTTGTGTATGCTAAACAGAAAGTGGCGTTTTTATATAGAATGATATAGAAGAAAGTTTCATGATGGCCCCAACATATCATTTTAACACGATCAGTTTCTTTTGGTTGTCTTATTCTCTAGTGATATCTTCCGCTTCCGTGTTTTTGCTCAGAGTTTTTTTACTAAAATGCTATAAAACACTATCCGCGTTTGTAATGATCGATAGATGGCGCTCTCTGAACACTGCAGTTAGTAAATATAACAGCCACGTGTAATTATTATTCTTTCTCCGCCATTTCATCATGGAAAGTCGATTGCATAATATGAGGATATGCAGTGGTGTGATAATTTCTCCTTAGCCCACCAGAGGGCGAGCATTTCATTACAATCGCGGATATTTGTGATCAGCGCAAAAAATCCCGTTAACCGACTATCCAAATCTGCAGTTAGGCTTAATTATAACTCTTTAAATATTTTATTATGTTTATCCCTATTGTTATTAGCCCTATAACAAAAATGAATAAATCTCAACATATTAAAGATAAAACAATGTATCGCTTGTGCTGACTTAAAAAAAAAAGAAAAAAAAAAAGAAAAAAAAAAAAAAAGAAAAGAAAGAAAGAAAAGATTGTAATAGAAATTTATTTTGATGATTATCTAATATTTTTAATTCCAAACCCATTCATCACGAAAATCTGCGGTTTTTTAACGGTATATTCTTGGTAAAGTATGTTATGATGTGAGCCTTAAGGTGAAATGATGTTAAAATGAACAGAATCGGGCGAAAGTTTAACTTCTAGCCAGTGGCAGCAGAAATTCAATCTCTTCCGCGTGTCTGACGTCATGTGGCGATGAACTATTAGAACACATACATGCTCTTTTACTGTAAATGATGAACTTACTTTTTAATTAAAGGTACTATCAAGATTTGCGCAATAAATTTTTTTATGGCGATTGGAGATAAATCTAAATAATTTGCATCGCGTAAATGCCAAAAGAAAAGTTAATGTTTTTTTTGTTTTTTTTGCCTCTTTGGGGTATCAACTGTTTTATTAACTGTGAAAACTGCAGCAAATGAACATATTTTGCTGTCTACTGTCTAATAAGAGTTAATTATATAATGATAATTTCTTAAAAAATAAAACAAATCTTATTATTAGGAAAGTATGTGATTACATTTAAAGAAATTTTACTTGAAATGTGCAAAACTCCTGCAACAGAGGTAAAAGTTTTCAGATTAGTTATGGTACATAATTTTGTTTTATTGAATTAGAATTACGTGAGGAATCAAATATACACACTAAATATATATCATTAGTAAAAATTAAAAATTATGAATCGAAATTGAAAAAAACTTTCAAAATAGTAATGGTGCGATCAGTTCTACATCATATTACTCTTTCAATTAAAATGTATTGTAAAAATGCATGCATAATTTTGTCACATCAACTAAATTGAAAACAGTATTGTATGATTTAAGATATAAACCACTTTTAGTCTCTGTGACTGTTACAGTAAGATTTTAAAATAATAATTTTTTATAAAAGGCATTTTAACTTACTTCCATTAGGTAAGAGACAGTGAAACACTTACCAATATTGTAGTTAATGATGCTCTAATCGCAGTTTAAAAATATCAATGGATTCCATTATAAAAAACTATGCGGGTACAGTTGGCATTTTAACCCACAACACTAAATTTTCTTTAAAGAAATTTGAAAAACAGAAAAAAATAAAAAAATAACTTTACTATAATTTTATTGATTTTTACTTTTTAAACAACTTTTTTTTAACCCTTTGACTATGAATAAAAGAATTTGTTTCTTTTTAACGGAATTGATAGGTCCTACTTGTTGTCTGGTTGGGCCCCTTTACATTGAGTTTCCGTGCAATATTTATCTTCTTCTAATTATTATTTTATCTTTTTTTTTTTTTTTTTTTTTTTTTTTTTCAGCAGGACATATATGTTCTGTTATTAGTCAAAGAATTATATATATGTATATATATATATAAGAAGAAGAAGAAAAACAGAAAAAGAAAAAATTCAGCAATTTATTATTATTATTATTATTATTATAAAAGCAAAACGCCTATCAATTTTAATAACCTAATTGACTAAAATTATATATTACTTGAAGGAAATATTTTATTTTTGTTCATTAGATGCTGTTAGGCTGTGCGAATTCCGAAAACTGAATGGAAAGCTTTTGAAAACAGTGGATGCTGTGTACCAAGATGTCAGTTCCATAGACGAATGTCGCCAAAAATGCCTCAGTGTGAATTACAGATGCCAGTCTTTTGATTATGGAGATCCAAGCCAACATGTATGCAGACTTTCTCATCATTCTGTAGCTACTTTGACCCATGTGCAAGATCCATACCTGGACATTCCTGGAGTAATCACATATGAAATTTCCGCATGCTACAATGGTGAGTAACTGCCTAAAGGCTTTTTTTTCCCTACTCGCTTGCGCGTGATCTGCTTCTTAATAAAAAGTCAAGTTTTCATTATATAAACTTTTGTACGATAGGTAATCAGCTGCTGATAACGGAAAAGAATTAGTAATTAAATTCTGACCGTTAAACGTTTCAGTGTAAGAAAGATAAAGAAATGAAGAAGAGTCATCGTTCTTTCTTTGCGGAAATAACTTTAAATTTACAAAATTGTTTTGAGCTTTTCAAATAAATAATAAAGCAAAATTACCTCATAGGATAGAATAAGCCATACTTTTAACCTTGCTTTCACGACCGTATGATTTTATTTTATTTATTTATTTATTTATTTATTTTTTTTTTTTTTTGCCAGTAAGGTCCGCCTGTGGGCGTTACTCTCCCAAGATGAAATATTTCAGAATAAAATTTTATGTATTCACATTTATATTACAAATGGATATACATTATGATTATATTCTTTCTAATCAATATATTTTTATCCATAGTATATTTTATTGCAAAAAATATGAATACTGGGTACATACTTAAGAAATAAGTAACATACAAATTACGAAAGAAACGCCCACTGGCGAAATTACAGATTTTCAAATGACGTGGATCTACTTCAGCGGTCGCGAAAGTGTTAATTTCAGGTCAGAAGAGTGCTGATAAAAAAGTATGTTTCATATGTACGAGAATCGTTTAAGTATATCAAGCGTTTAACAAAATGTTTTTGCCGCTGGTTAAGGAGAAAAAAAGAATATATATAAAGTCGGTCAGAATACGTATACAAATGAGAATGAATTAAGAAAAAAAAAAAAAAAAAAAAAAAAAAACTGAAAGTATACCTTTTTAACTATTAAACTCCAATCATCTTAATCATATTAACGGAATCTATGAACCAGAACTTAGTTCTAGACGGATTAACTAGCGTTAAAGTACCTATTCATTTTTCTATAATGATCGATTGCACATATCTCAGGCGATGGCAAACTTTTGCCGGTCACCTGTATCTTACCCCAAACATTTACGACTTTCATTGCATTGTTCCGTCATTCCTAATGACTATTGTAGCTTGCAGCTTATTGAATCTTACGTGAACTTCATATTGAACGGTTAATCAGTTTAGTAGATTCTTCTTTTGGCTAATGAAGTGTTAAATCGATTTGCTAACGACTAAGGATTGTAAACTCGTGAATTTGAAGATGATTCGATATCATTGTATCCATTAAACCTAAGTTATATATGACTTAGATGGAAAAATAAAACCACTGAATACAAAGGAATGTTGATATTATAATAAATATTATAGAATTACGATGTTTTGAATGTTATAATTAAGACTAATCGTAAATATAGGCTATTACAATAAAACTGTTCAGAATATGTATGTATATACTATATATATACATTGTTTTCTGTTATAACTAAAACATTGCAGCATAGATGCCAACATTTTAATTTATTCCAGAGTATTTTTAACCCCGCCTTTATTTCGCACCACTTTATTTATAGAGAAATTTTCTCCAATATATAATAAGAAAAAGTTACTCTTAAAAAATACGTGTTATGGAATAAAGGCGGGGCTAAAAATACTCCGGAATAAATTAATACCCACATACTGAATTTCATGCATTGGCATCTATGCATTACAGCAGAGCTGCCAACCTTTTCAACTTTTAAATCAAAATTGACACCAATATTTTTAAATGAAAAATGTTATATATATATTTTCGACGATTAATAATACAGGAAACAGCTTTAAAAATTTTCCGGTTTGAAGTCTCCGTTGAAAAACGGGAGTCTTGGCACCTATGATTACAGTAAGCTGATATTATATTAAGACGATGCAGAGTAATCCTATTATTATTATTATTATTATTTATATATTTAATTCATGTATTTATTTTATTTTATTTCATTTTATTTATTTTTTATGAGTCTGAAAGTTTCAAGTGTCTGGCCTTTTTAAACAAGATAGCTAATCAAATTATTTTTATCACAATGTTGATATGGGCTATGCACATACTGAATTTCATGCAGTGTAGCCAAATTTAGGGACATTTTTATTCAATATCAACCACTATTTATTTATTTATTTTTTTTTTATGTAACGGTTGCCAAATCACTTCGAAGATTAATCATCTTTATATATATTACATGTCATTCATGAAAATTGTTGGTGAAATTGTATAAAAAATCCCTAGATTTAACAACACTGATTTCAAGCAAATCGGTTCATACATAGGCGTTTTATATAAGTTTGAAATTTTCAACTGGCTACCATTGTTAATCAGATAGCAGACTAAGTTGATTAATAAACTTGGCTGAAACCTTAGTATGGACTTTGTAATAATAGTGCAAATCGGGTTTTTTTTTTTCCTGAATGTTAGTTCGAAATTCTTTGTGACTGTCATTTTCAAACAAAACGATGGACCAAGTTTATTAATAAAATTTATTGAGGCTTTGATATGGGCTATGCCTAAACCTAGTTTCAAGGAAATCAGTTCATAAATACGTTTTCTATACGAGCTAAAAATTTTCAAATGGATGCCCTTTCAAAAAAAAAAAAAAAGAAAGGGAAAAAAAAACAATGAACGATAAACAAGATAAACAATGAACTTAATCATTTTAGTTTTGAAAAAAAAAACCACTGTTTAAATTTGTTTCGAATTGATTCAGAATTACGGAAGTTATGGTGATGACAAATCATCCATTATATAGAGAGAAAGAAACACAGAAATAAACTAACTAAATGCATTGGATCGATTGCTAAGGAAATCAAGCCAAAAATAATTAAAAAATAATCTCTATATATATAAACTGCTAAGAGATTTTCATAGACTCTGTCTGTGTGTTGACGCAAGTTACCACCAAATTTTCATACCTTAGTTAATTAAAAAAAATCTAATTGTCCGATCGATAAGTTAATTAATCCGACGGATTCAGAAAAATTGCCCCTTTCATTTGGTACCTTATTTGTAACGAAAATTTGATTAGATTTTCTAAAATTAATTAAAATAGGAAAAAATAACCTGGTTAAAGCTTTAAAAATGAACATTTAAATTTATAATTTTTGCTGAAGAAAAAGAGAGATTTTTTTTCCCCCAACATAAAATGAAATATGCTTTCACACGAAAAATAAAAAAATATATAGGTGAAATATTAAATTTGCTCATGCACATGAAAAAATGAAAATATGAAAATGGAGTAAAAATCAATTTAGATAAAGTTGCACGAGAGTTCCAAAAATTAATGGAAATATAAATGAACGTTAAATAAATAAAATAGTCTTCTGCTCATTCACGTGATACTGAGAAACAAAGAATCGAATTCAATAAATATTGTTCTTAAGAGAAAAAATATTAATATTCAATACAAAATAAAATAAAAGTAATATTGTGCATTTGTAAACAGTATAATAATTGTATTTGTGAGTTTAATAATTTTTAAGAATACTTTATATGTTTATTTATTTTCACAAGTAAGAATCGATTTTTTTTTTATATTGTAGTGTAACTGTTACATTAACTGATTTAGCAATAAATAGTTGATTCACTACCTTCATTGATTTCATAAATTTAAAAATGATTTCATTAACAAACTTTGATCTATTGGCACGCAAGCAGCATCTGACCGAGTTTTGTACATTTCGAGTTTGATTTTAAAAATTTTCCTGCATTCAGAATTCGGTTCGTTCCCGAACCGGGGCTTTTCTAGTTCTTAAATATTTTATAAAAGCAGGCGATATTTTCTTTTTCATTTAAGTTGGGTGCATAGTTATAAAAAAAATTTCGTATGGAAGATCATACTTAATAGATCTTAATTGTTTTAAAACTTGTAATTTAAAATAAAATATACTCTTGGTGTGTAAATCAAATAGTGAGAACTGGCAACGTATCAATCAATCTAGCAGTACTTTGGTTGGTTGGCTGGTTGGGTTTAACGTCGCCCTAGTGCTGCGCAATGGGCAATCGGCGACGGTCGGGGACTCATCCCTAAAAGATGGTCCAGAGACATTCCATCACAATTTTAATCCTCCACGGAGGGGATGACTCCGCCGCTTCGGTGACCCACGAATTTATTTTTTTCATGGAGCAGTTTTTTTTAGCGCGTTCAAAAATGAGTGATTTCAATTTCGAACAACAGGTATATTAAGGATTTGCAACAGAGTTGAGCACAGCGCAACGGGGTTTGGTTGTGAAGCGAGTTTTTGCAATTTACAGCGCATGCTCTGAAAGTTATTTATTTATTAAATTATTTATTATTCGAATTCAATTAGGTTAACCTATAGATGTTTCAGACCAAACATTTCCTAGGGAAAAAAAAAAAAAAGCAATATATATATATATATATATATATATATATATATATATATATATATAGCAGGGTTGTCAAATTTGGCATTTTTTTTATTCAATAGTCACCAATAATTTTTATTTGTAACGTTTGACTAATCACTTCGAAGATTGATAGTGTATTATGTATATCAAATGTCCCTTCTCAAAATTATTGGTGACTATTGAATAAAAAAAAGGCCAAATTTGGCAATCCTGATATATAGTGCCACAATTAAATAAGATGAAGATTGTTGTTCGAAAATTGAACTGCTAAAAACGTGCTGAGCTATTCTTACTATTGAGGCTTCATTCGGGACAAAATATGCAAAAATCGAGTTTTTTTTTTTTTTTTTTTTATTGCTCTAACAATTTTTGTAAAGAACATGGATCGGGTATTTTTTAAAATGTAAATGGATATAACATATTGTTTTGTTGTTCTTCAAAAATTCAGTCAGTAGATTAATATATCTAATAAGGATTTATAAAGACAAATTACTCTATTAAATTCTGCAAATATTTTTTACAATGATTCCGAGCGAAATTCGGAATTATTGTAATCTCATTGAATTATCGTTCTTTAACCCTTTCCGGCGCAAAGTAATACAGTCTCATTTAAATTAAACTGCCACCGGAATTCACGAGCAAAATTAAAATAAAAGAATTTGACGACGTTTTCTTCTGTGTTATAAAAGTAAAATTTTGCTAAAAAATTTCCGGAATGAGTTTTTGCTGTTGAAAATGAAAATTAGGTGATGCTGCAGTGGCATCACCGCCCCTGAAAGGATTAAAACAATCCGTTCATCCAATTACTTGTTATATAAAGAACGTTATAAGTAAACAATCACACATTTCGCTGTAAATTATAATAATAAATTATAAATTAATTTTATAATAAATAAATAATAATCACACATGTTGTGACATTATAGATAATGGGAAAAATCTCTTCCCTGAAGTTGATATTTTAATGAGTTAGTAATTAAAATCTACATATGTGGACCTAAAATTACTAAACTTTATATTTCTAAAAGATTAAATTTTTTCTAAGTAACATTTTATTACAATAAATAAACTAATAATCTACAATGCTACAAAGTTTAATTGTGTACAGATCTAATAATTTTAAAATATTATAAAATTACTTTTTCGGCTACACTATCTTCAAACCATTTTGCAAAACCCTTTAAAATAATTTTCTGTTTCATTCGTAAATCTAGATTTTTTTCTACAATAAGTATTGGTAATCTTTTAAAACAACATGTCATTCAGATTTTAAAAAATTTAAATAAAAACCTTAAAATATCGAAGTTTTTACGTTTTAAAAAAGCAAAAAAAAATAAGTCTGTATATATGGACAACAAACACGATTGAAAAGGTTATAGCTATTTTATAAAATATAACAATGTAATATATTCTAAATAAAGATCGATTCCCAGGATTACGATAATAAGATAATTTTCATGATGAATTAAATAACGTGATCCTGAACACGGATGATTAACGTTTTAAAACATAAGTATAAGCAGAATGGCTGATTGATATCTAAAATTACAATACACGAAGTCATTATTGTAATAGATTGGTAAATTTCAGAGTAAAAATAATGTTATAAATATCAGTGTCGTGAGTTTTTCTTTTTCTGCCCATAAATAAATAAAATGCCGAACATATCTATTAGAATGATTGATTTCTTTGTTGTTAAAATCTTAGAAACTTTGTTGAAATTTAATGACCACAAAACAGTACAACAGAAAAAAGCAAAGGAAAATCATGCATGACGCATCAGTTATATATATATATATGTATATATATTATCACACTACAATATTGCATCAAACGTGTCAGAAAACTTTTAAATATGGGCTGGAAAATGCAAAGAGTAGTGTCTTTTTATTTTCCCTAACATTTTTTAAATACTTTATTTGGATCGTATTAAAGTAATTTTAAAAAGTTCTTAATGTGTTAAAATATTTGATTAACATAGGTATGCTGTATTTGATCAAGTCAGTAGCCTGTTGTTCTTATAATGTCGCACTTATATTCCAAAAATTCAAAACGTATTTTTTTTTCCTTATTTTCTAAGTCAATTTTACTTCCTATAGTAAAAAATTTAAATATCTCCGATGCTAAAAAGTATATACCCGTGCTTTTGTAACTTTTACGTCAGAGAAAATGAATGTTAAACTTAAAACTAATTTAAATAAAGCCGCGGTAGCTTGATTCGAAAGAGCAGCGGCCTCGTTATTGAAAGATTGTGGGTTCGATCCTCGATCCGGACGATGACCGTCGTGTACACTAACGGCGACTGGTGCACGTTAAATCTGTCATGGTCGCAGAGTCCTCCAAATTCCCATCAAAATCATACCTCTGGGGGCACTGGATCATGGGATTTACTCGGCTCTTATCTGGATCTAAAGTCCGTATCTTATTGTTTGTTGCTGCTGCCATCTTTCGCCAGATTTTTGTGCTAAGTCATTCTTCCACCACTTGTGGTGTTCCTTGAAAACGGAAGGCGCTCCCTTTCCGTCTTAAATCTGAGTAGTTTTACTACCCACGGTTCGGAGTTTTCAAGTGGCATAAGTAACAACTACTAATTTAAACTACAACAATTTTTACTTTTTTCGGTCTTCGAAATATTTTGAGGTAACAGTTTTAAATACTAACATTATTTATCAAGTGAAACACTGCAATGTCCATCGTATAATCCGCGGGTTAGATAAATCAAATTGGATCGTGTGGAAAGAATCCAAATTACTGCATTCTAAAAATATAACTAACACATGAGAAAATAGCTGTTTCTGGTAAATCCATGAAATAGAATTGAAAAAGTAATTCTTTAAGTTAAGTAAAGTAATTTAATTACAACTATCTAGAACATATCTGAACTAAGTTATTCTGGTGCACGTTAAATCCGTCGTGGCTGCGAATTCCTCCATGTTCCTGTTGAAATTATACTTCTAGGAATTACTGAAGTAGGGGAGCCATCCCCTCCATGGAGGATCAAAATTGTGATGGCCGGACTAGGGGTGAGTCTCAGACCGTGGCCAATTGCCTACTAGTGCGACGTCAAACTCAAACCAACTAAACCAAACAAAACTAAGCTATTGTTGTTCCTATGACGACGTAATATAACAACTACGATATATCAATCTGTTTAATATATTTTCCTTTATTTCATTTCAAAAATCAGCCAAAAATGTGTGCATAAACATGGAAACAAACGGAAATTTCTATAAAAAGTATGCTTTTAAACTATCCTTGAATCTTAAAGTATTAAAAAAATAAAATAATTGAATCTTACGGAAAGAATCCGTATTATTACATTAAAAAAATATAGGTAACGCATGAAAAATTGTTATATCTAGTAAATCTATGTAAAGAATTGAAAAAATCATTCGTTAAGTTATGTAATGCAATTTAATTACAACTGTCTAGAGCATATCTAGACTAAGTTATTCTGGTGCACATAAAATCCGTATGGCCGGAATGTGCTCCATGTTTCCGTCGAATTTAACCTCTGAGGGTTACCGAAGCGGGGAGCCATCCCTCTATGGAGGATGTAAATTGTGATGGCATGTCGCCAGACCACCCCTAGAGGAGAGTCCTTGACCGTGGCCAATTACCTACTTGTGCGACGTTAAACCCACCCCAACTAAACCAAACTAAACTAAGTTATTACTGTTACTATGACGACATAATATAACAAACTACGGTATATCAATCTGTTTAATATATTTTCCGTTATTTCATTTCAAAAATCAGCTAAAAGTGTGTGTATAAATATATATAGAAACAAAAGGAAATTTCAATTAAAAATATACTTTTAAATTACCTTTGAATCTTAAAGTACGTAAAAAATAAAATAGTTGAATCTTGCGGAAAGAATCCATATTATTATATTACATTCTAAAAATATAACTAATGCATGAAAAAAATGTTAAATCTAGTAAATATATGAAAAAGAATTGAAAAAATCATTCGTTAAGTTATGTAACGTAATTTAATTATAATTATCTAAAACATATCGAAGCTGAATTTTACTGCTCCCAAGATGACATGTTAAACATAAGTACATCAATTTTTATATTATATTTTCCGTTATACCATAAAATTGAATCAAATGTATGTATATATAAATTCACATGGAAACAAAAATATCTATTAAAAAATCACCTCCAAATTACCTAATTATATGAATGTATCTAAAAAGAAAATTAAGAAATAATTGAATCGTGGAAAGGATCAAGATTTCATTCTAAAAATACAACTGACGCATAATAAAATTCCTATTTCTTGTAAACCCATAAAAAATAATTGAAAAAATAATTCGTTAAGTTATGTAATGTAATTTAATTACAACTATCTAAAACATATTAAAATCTGAGTTATTACTGCTCTGGTGACAGCATGTTAAACTACGGTACATTAATTTGTTTATTATATTTCCTGTTATACCATTCCAAAATTCAGTCAAAAGTATAATTATATACATAGAAATATGCATTAAAAAAAAGAAAAAAAAAATCGTCTATTAACCCTTTGAAGCAGATTTCTCATCAAACATAATTTTTACACTTTTTTGATAGATTTAAGTTATTTTCGATCTAAATAAGTGGAAAATGTTATATTTAAAATTCTAATTAATTTTGGTTCTAAAATATAGAGTGGGGCACCGGTGTCCCTTTCTGCGTTAAAGGTAAATCCATCATGGGACACGGACGTCCCATGAATAAATATTTTTACAAATTGCACTTATTTACAATTACTTAGATATAGGAGTAGCAATAATTCATTACTGATCTTTTTTAAATAATCAAATTTAATTAGAAGTAAATTTTTGAAATTGGTTGATAAAATTTTTTCAAACTACTTTTATTTAACATTTTTATTTTAGTAAACAATATACTCTGATAATCTAATAGATTTTTTATAGTAACTATTAGACTCTCTTTTATAATAAAAAACTATCATCTAATAATAATAATTGTAATAAGAACGTCAAAAAATAAATAAGCAAAAGGGACACCGGTGTCCCATCTGCGTCAAAGAGTTAAAAAATTACTTCTAAACGACCTTTGAATCTTAATATGCCTAAAACATCAAAACAATAGTTGAATCGTCTATAAATTACATTCTAAAAATGTAACTAACGCATGAGAGAATTCCTATTTCTTATAAACCCATGAAAAGAAATTGAAAAAAAATAATTTATTAAGTTATGTGAAATAATTTAATTACAATTATGTACAACTTTTCTAAGATTGAATTATTACTGCTCCGATGACAACATGTTAAACTACGGTACATCAATTTATTTATATATAACATATTCTGTTATTTCGTAGCAAAAATTAGCCAAAAGTATGTGTATAAATATACATACATAAAAAAAATTCTATTAATGTAACAAGAATACACTTAATGTACCGAACCGTGTCCTGAGAAGAAAATACAGAACAAAATAAAAAACCCAACTATCTGTGAAGAACTAAACTTTGTTTCCCCAATCATTTCCTATAATCATCATGCAAAAAAAAAAGGGAGTTGGAAAGGGGAAAAAAATTGTCTTTTGGATTAAACTCTGTGTATTTCCGACCTCATTAAAGCAAGAGGTTAAAAATCCATATTTATAAATCATTTTAATAGACGGTTTTAGTGGCCATTGAGGCTTAGACGGAAACTTCGCGGTCAAGATCTTTTTAAGAAATATATTTTGACCTAGCTCTCGTGTTGAACAGTATATTTGTCGAATTTGCCTTGTTTTCCGGTATTTAATCTGGATTTAAGTTTGTAAAGCCCTTCTTTGTTACTACGAATGATGTAAATACTAACACAAGAACAAATTGGTGCAAATAACAAATTAACATCGGAAGACCAACTTGGATAGATAAACTAAATTGCCAAGACAATGAGTATAAAAATAATCTGGTGTGTCACTCACACGACTTTCTCTTACACTGAAATTTATAATACTATAAATATAGATTGGAGATTAAGGGGTAAGATAACGAGCACTGTTATGTAAACTTAAGTTAAAACAATTCAAATTAGGCTTCGGTTAGCTTTATTTGACAAATAATTCTGTGTGAGGCTAAATATACAAAAAACCAAGCGATGAGTATTTAGCTAAAAAAAAAAAAAATTACAGTATTTACCATATGGCTACGAGGAATTAATTTCAATTCCTGTGCAGCTTTCCTGGACATGGTAAAATATTATAGTGGAGCACTTTCACTAATAATAAAAAAGAATGTTATAGTTTAATTATTGGGAGACATTCTGAAGGTCTCCCAATAATTAATATGTAGTTAATATATTAATTATATATTAACCCCCCTAATAATTAATATATCTTCTGAAGGTTATGTAAACACCACATGGTGCACATAAATATAATCCTATGTTAATAACACACGGCACAACCAGAAATACACTTCCAGAAATTTTCAGGTATTGCCGCACTATAATCTAATTCTTTTGTGTAGCCCTGTAAATGAACAGTGATAGGTTTCCAAACTATATTCTACATGAAACATGTTTTAACGCATATAAATAATATATATTCGTTTAATTTGGTTTAGTGCAGTCTATAGATGATAAACTCTATTTACCTGCAATTTCCCCCATAAACGTAATGTATTTTAATTCTCTTGGGTGTCCCTCTACACGAACCATTTGCTTCATCTCAACGAAAAGTTTAATGTAGCATTCCTATATGATACGCATTTAGACTTTCTGCTATTATTTGTTCTTGAGATATGCTAATAACAGACAGATACACACAGACACACAGACCAACCGCTAAAAACATGATTTTAGGATTCAGAGTACCTCGAACCATGTAAATATAACAAAAACTCAATTTCGAAAATTTTACCCAAAAATAATACTTTCCCTACCATATATATGGGTAAGAGAAAGTAAAAAATATCACAACATATAATAAGTGTAAATAGGAAATAAAAACATAAAACTTTAAGAGAGAAACAATAAAATAATAATAGTTTTTAAAAATGTCACTTAAAAACATAATGCAGCACTTAATCTAAATCTCTGACTGTTAATCTGGGACCCATTGATATTTGGTAAAATTGTACGTTGTATGTATATGTACCGTATTTAGAAGTGTACAAGGGATTCTGTGAGAGTACGAATTGCAATGTTAGCAGAGAAGACAAGAGCGAATCTGCTTATCCGACGCGAGTCTATGGAATCTGGGGTACTTGGTTTGATTCCAAGAAACGGTGACGCTCCCTGGCTGTCACTTCCAACTTCTTCGTAATGCAACCCTATCTTGTGCTTTATGTTCTCATCTCGACCAAAACTTATATAAATAATGTAATATAATTGAAAAAAATTTATAAGTAAATAATCACCGTACTCTCCGGCGTATAGCGCAGGTCACATAAATGAGTAATACACCAGGAAATTTAATTTACAAATAAAGCTATATTTGTAAAAACAAAAGCTTGTTAAAAAATAACTTTTACTGTAAATTTAAATTTCCGGTGTATAACTGATTTAACAAACCTGCGCGTTATACGCCGGAAAATACGGCAGTTATATTAATTGCATTTATTATTAGACCTGCTAACTATGCTAGTTTATCCGTAATGAAATTAAGCCCCGCCTTTTTCTCATACCAGAATAGTTGTAGAGCAATAGTCTACTTAGTTAATCATGAGAACATATTGCTGAATATTACTCTACAACTATTCTGGTGCGAAAAAAAGCTGGGGCTTAATACCATTACGGATAAACTAGCATAGTTAGCAGGTCTATATTATTATCAATAAAAAAAAAACTTTTTTAGTATCAAAACAAATTTATAAATTCAAAATCTCAATAAATCACTTAATCGTAGACTTAAGAATGTTACTTACATTTATAGTAGCCCAAATTGAAATTTCTTTATCTTATTCTTAATAAATCTTCTTTAAAACAGTGTTATAAGGCCGAAAATTACTTGCAGAACATTGAAATTCAAATATTAATATGGATTAGTTAATCGATATTAACCCTTTATCGGTCCTATTTAATTTCACATTCTGATCGGCATTGTTAAAGACATTTTTTATTAAATATCCATTTTTTGTGGTCGCTGTAATTCATTTCACCCGATAATTTTTTCACTATCTGGTGTTTTATGAAGAGTAGAATCACATATATTTTTTTCATTATTTTTTGAAGACGACACCTTTTGAATGTTTCCTTGTTAGAACCAGAGTGAAATTTTAAAGGACATTCAAAATCATGGATTAAAAATTAACCCATTAAAAAAAAAAAAAAAAAAAAAAAAATTAAATTTATTTTTTTTACTTTTTGTGCTGTTCCTGCCTGTCCCCCTAAATTGTACAAAATACTGAGAAATTCGAAAGTAAATAAATAACACTAAAGATTAGAAAAAGAATTACTATGAATAATAAAAAAAAAAAAATACGTAATACATATATGTATGAAATCATAAGACAAGTGAATAAGAACATATAATTGATAGCAATATCTCATATTAAACAAATTGTGTTCATAAAATATGTCTTATTGGTATAACACACGATTTTCTTTTTCTTTTTTTTTTTTTTTCTTTTTTAATTCAGAATTATCCTTGTTTGCAATTAAAGCAAAAACTCTAAATGTTATGGACGATTCTGTATGTACAGGGTTGCCATAATTAAACTGACAGTCCTTAGAGTGTTTTATAGCCCGATCTTATTGCAAGAATAGCCTCAAACTGAATAGGAAGATTAAATAAAACGAAGGATTCCTAATAAATAAATAAATAAATAAAATCCCCAAAAAAAAATTTCTAAGTAAAACTTCTCTCGCAAATATATATATATATATAAATAGTCGGTAACAAAAGTGTCCGAACACTAGCAAAAATTCCTATGTAAAAAAATTACACTTCATACGGCTTTGTTAAATAAATCCTTATCGAATCATGTTCTTACACTGACTAAGAACAGGATTCGACAAGGATTTATTTAACAAAACCGTATGAAGTGTAATTTTTTTACATAGGAATCTTCGCTAGTGTTCGGACACTTTTGTTACCGACTGTATATATATATATATAGTAATACAATATTATCAGTGCAAAAATTTGAAATTTAAAGATGATTTAATTTCAGTATTAAAACGATTATTCGGATCATAAGCGAAGACTACCCAAGTCAAATCAAAAAAGAAATAATGTAAAATCGAAATGAATTATTGGAAATTGGAATAAGAAAAAAACATTATTTGCATTCTAACGTTTTCAAGGGCCTGGTAGAATGCAAATATGCTAAAAAATGGATGTTTTTCTGTCACAAAGAAAGCAAAAGCTAAGAATTTCTTTGTTCACAGGCCCGAAACACCCATAGTAAAACCAGAAAAAACGAAGATCAAAATAAAACAATATATACATCGCGGCGTCTCCGATTTCAAAAGAATAATTGAGACAAAAGCAGTGCTTGAAAAAGTACAGTCAGTAACAAAAGTGTCCGAACACTAGCAAAAATTTCTATATAAAAAAAGTACACTTAATACTGTTTTGTTAAATAAATCCTTGTCGAATCCTGTTCTTAGACAGTCTAAAAACAGGATTCGACAAGGATTTAATTAGCAAAACTGTATTAAGCGTACTTTTCTTATATAGGAATTTTGGCTAGTGTTCGGACACTTTTGTTACCGACTGTACGCAATCATTAATTTTAAATTATAAACTAATAAAAAAAGACTTACTTAAAAAAAAGCGCCACATATTCCCCTAGTCGTAAACTATAAAACTTTAAATTTTTTTTTTTTTTTTCAGAATCTTTTGTTTCCTATCTTGCTGAATCTTTCTACAAGCTTTGATACCATTCTTGCAATTAGCTCGCATTATAGAACGTTGTGAACACTGTCAGTTTAATTATGGTCACCCTGTACTTGCAGAGGGTACTCCCCCTCACGCCTAGGACCTTAGAGTAGTCAATCGACCTTACTCCCAAATCCAGTCCAATCCAATCCACCCTATACTTGAAATTTCTGAATAGTGCTATTAAATACTTTTTACTTACATTATATGATAAACTTCCATTCTACTGTAAGGTTTTAAACAGAGCTATTTTGGGTTTTATTATTTTTCATTTTCTAATGAGATTTTGCACTTACAGTCGGTAACAAAAGTGTCCGAACACTAGCAAAAATTCCTATGCAAAAAAAGCACACTTCATACGGTTTTG
This sequence comes from Salticus scenicus, assembly GCA_963930645.1. NCBI lineage: Eukaryota > Metazoa > Arthropoda > Arachnida > Araneae > Salticidae > Salticus > Salticus scenicus. The sequence continues at coordinate 170,550,175 of OZ005659.1, forward strand.
TTACATAAATCCTTATCGAATCATGTTCTTACACTGACTAAGAATAGGATTCGACAAGGATTTATTTAATAAAACCGTACGAAGTGCACTTTTTTTACATAGGAATTTTTGCTAGTGTTCGGACACTTTTGTTACCGACTGTACTGCTTTTTTTAAACTTTCCTCAAATATTCTCATTATAATCATGTTTTTAATACTGTTGGTAGTACAGTTCGACCACGCACTGTGGGCAAAGGTAAAGATTCAATTCAGTGACAGAAACCGAAAAATCTATTGTACGATAGAGGCTACAGTCAAATTTTTGGAAAACAGAAAATTCATAGCTCAGTTAAATGTTAAATATATATTTAAAAAATAATTAAAACTTTTCAGAAAGAATTTGAAAATTAAATCTGCTGTTATACGGTTAAGGCTTATAGATAAATCTGATATAATCTATCTCTTTGTAACTTATTAAGATAATTCAATAAAAAGTGTCTTAGTTTTTCTTTTTAGAAATTCTTAATGAAAATGATAATTAAAACAATAAAATTTCACTTTCATAACGTCTATACATTAGTTTGCAAACAGCAAAAACAACATAAAAATTTACATTTGCATATTTTAGTTTATACAGTCGGTAACAAAAGTATCCGAACACCAGCAAAAATTCCTACATAAAAAAAGTAGAGTTAATACTGTTAAATAAATCCTTGTTGAATCATGTCATCTAAGAACATGATTCGACAAGGATTTATTTAACAAAACAGTATTAACTCTACTTTTTTTATATAGAAATTTTTGCTAGTGTTCTGATACCTTTATTACCGACTGTAGATAATAAAAATAAGGTTATAATAATATATGATAATATTTGATTAAATAAGATTTATAATTAAATAAATAAGTCAAAATATAAATATTTAGAATGCGAGGTATTTATATAAAAAATATTATAACACACAAGGAAAAGACGAGAATAAAAAAAATATAGAGAGAAAAATGTATAAGTAATCAAATAGATAAATAAATAACTACCCTCCGTTTTATTTTGCACACCTACTAAAACGTCTTCTGTAGATTGACCTTTATAGAGCAAGAGCCCACGACGGCCAGACCTTCGTTATTTAATAAAAGCTGAAAATTCTTCTGTGCGTGTCCCCTATACAGGTAAGAACGACCAGGGACTATAGAGTTTGGGTAGTGGTTACTTGGGCAGGTAACAGGTAGTAAAGGTGTATAAAATAGTACCTTAAATTCGTTAAAGTATAAAGCTCAATTTTTTTTATATTTTATTAGGGATAACTTTAGAAATCTCGTCATCCATTGCCGGACACTTATGACAGTTGCTACCCCCTGCCAGACACCCCTAAATTTTAATAAATTATAATTATACTTTCGTTACAGTATAAAAGCTAAATTTTATATATGTTACTTGGGAACCTATAAAAAAATGTTACCTCAATAGCCGGACAGTTTTAATGGTTTTTACACCTTGCCAGACACATCGAAAGTCCGCTGTAGGTGCGAGCGCGTGGTAACGACTGTTCTAGCGGGTGCGAGTGAGATAGGGCGCTTAGTCGACTGCGATCTTTCACTGCGCATCATCTGTCTTTTAGTGATGTATTGAAGAATTATGTGTAGCTACAAGCACTTTTTACCATTGATATTTGTGTCGTTTTTTTGTGAAATAAAAGTGTAATTTTAGTAAAAAGTGTTATCATGGGAGACACATTAATTTGTTTTGTGTGTAATAAAAGTGATGGTAAGATAATATTGTTCTCGGAGGAAACTTTAAAAAAATGTCAAACTGTTTTAAAATCAGAAAAAAATATAACCTTAAATATAAAGACATTATTCTGCCTGATGAGTATACAGAAAATGGTTATCACCGGGGATGTTATAAAGCATTTACAGGACTTATGAAAAAATACTTAACTTCTGAACCTGAAAATTGGACAAAAAACAGTGAAAAACAAAAATCAGCCAGTGTTTCTACAGACAATACCTCAACAACCTCGTCGTTGATACCTAAGTTGACCACAGAACCATCTCATTTACAGTCATCCTCTACAGAATCTTCAGTAACAATGCAATCAAGTTTAACTTCTGAATCAATAGGACTTCAATCTACAACTTCTCAAGAAAATATTGAAGTTTTTGAACCAGATCTTAGTGAAGATAATGATTTAACTCAGGATGGTAATATTCTAACCGAGAAGGAAGCTAATAATATCGACTACCTAATTGTTTGTGTGTTTTGTGACAGGAAACATAAAAAAAAAACGTTCACGAATGCTTCCACTTCATAAAGCTGATACCAACCAATTTAAATCTAGCGTACTACCCAACATCGAAGGTCAAGAGAAGTATGCTGAATTATTGAATAAATTTAAAAAAAATTTCTGGTCCAAAAATATCATATCATACAGAATGTAGAATTAGTTTCAATAATGAAATATCATCTTCTAAAAAACCATCCAGTAAAAGTGATTGGCATTTTCATCGGGAATATCAACAATTAGCTTTTAATGAAATAAGTGGCATCATCGAGGAAGACGTAATTAAAAAAGGGCGCTGTTATTTATTAATATTTTTGCATGAAATGTACACCGATGTATTGGAAAGAATATTTGAAGAAAATTCTGTTGAAGTGAATTCTGATTTTACTGCACATCATCTCGAAGAAAAAATGTTGAAAAATTTTTCTAAAGATATTAAATTTTTTACTATTTGTAATAAAAAAATTATAGCACCCAAATATTTACAAACAATAGACGATACAATATTTGAAAACTTACAAACCGAAAATACTTTACAAAAAGCTGCATTAATTTTAAGAAAATTAATACTACAAATGGAAAAAAATAAGTTACCGATAAAAAATCTAACAACAGAGCATTTAATGTCAGGAGAAGTTTCGATACCACCGCAATTACTGGACTTTTACTTTACTCTTCTAGGTGGATGTAATAACAAACGGAAAAAAAGCCTGAAATGTGCTCGTCAAGTGCGTTCTTATTCTCAAGACGTAATCTATGCTGTCCATAATGGCCGTGTAAAAACATCAAAGCACATCATGTTAGGTATAACTTTAAAGAGCTTAACAAGCAGTAGGAAAATTATCGATATTATTAATCGATATGGGCATTGTATTAGCTATCAGGGTATCGAGGATCTAGAGACTGAGACAACGTATACTTCTTTTGAACAATCCAGTTTATACCCAGAAACGATTAAAAGAAATCCTGACATTTTTACTGGTGTGGCATATGATAATTTCGATCGTTTTGTGGAAACTACAAACGGAAAGGATACTCTACATGACACCGTAGGAATTATATACCAGAACATTGAGGCCAATATAACCGAAGAATCTGAGATGCCCGAAGAACTTAACATGTCTGAAGCGCCGATTACAGATAATGAAATTAATTTACCACATACAACGGTAAAAAGAAGAAGAAGAACTTTTGAAGCCATATCTATAGAAGAGATTCCGTATCCTAAAAAACCGAAAATGACAAGTGAACTACAATCAACAATTGATAATACAGAAATTATACGCCTTACAAACTCACAGCTATACACCGAAATTGACAATATATGGATGATCAGTCACGTTTTGCAGTTACCTGACGTTCCTATGTGGGTTGGTTTCAATAGTCGGATTTGTAATAATGCTGTCTCACAACAACTTATTTCTTATTTAACCCCAATCAATGCATCACCAACTAGTACATCTATAGTGCTAGAAACTATGGAACAGAGTAAAAAAATTGCTGAAGATTTACATCAACGTTCCATCTAGGTAACCTACGATCTTGCTATAGCTAAAGTAGCATTTCAAATACAGTCTACGGAAAAACCCAAATTTGATAATTTATTCATACACCTCGGACCGTTTCACATTATGATGGCTTATTTTAAAGCAGTCGGTAAAGTAATTAGTGACTGTGGGTTAACAAATGTTATGGTTGAGAGTAGTTTGCTGGCAAGTGGTTCTGTGAATGGGTTTCTCGATGGAAAGCACTTCAACCGCTGCAAAAGATTGCATCCTTTGGTAGCATTGGGATTGAAGGTTCTACATTTTGAATCATTTTTACAACATGACAACTCAACACTAACAGATGATATGATAGAGGAAGTGAAAAGACTACAAAACTGCGAAATATCGTCTTTCAACATTGAAAATGATGAACTGAAAGAATTGATGAATAATTACAATATTTTCAAGCAACAATGTCTCAATGGTGAGCATGGTAAAACTTCACAATTTTACTTAATTTACATAAATCTCATACATCATTACTTGGACTTGTCACGGAGCATTCGTACGGGGGATTTTGAGCTTTTTATATCAACATTGCCTAAGACTACAAATACATTTTTTATATGCAACCAACAAAATTATGCACGGTGGACCGTAAAATATTATGATAATTTGCAGAAAGTTGCAGAAACTCATCCTGACTTATACGAAGGATTTAAACAAGGTTGCTTTGGTATCAAACGGACCACCAAACCATTTTCTAGACAACCAATTGACCTGGTATTAGAGCAAACTATAAATGCAGACGCTGCTAGAAGGCTCACATGTGTTATACACTTTACCAATTCGATTTCGGCTCGTCAACGGTGGGCTCGTAATCATGATGTTAGGTCCTCAATAATAAGTCAAGTTTATCTAGAACTAGGACTGCGAACTCATCAAGATGTTTCAACAGACTTAAATCTTCGTAATATCCAGAAGAATTCCAAACAATTGAGACAATTTATCGCTACTTTTGATAGATTTATTAATCCCTTCAGTTCAGAAGTACCGAAAGACCAACTATTAAATATTTCATCTGGAAAATCCGCATCGCTATCAGTAGAGACATTCCTACTAAATATTGAAAAAAATGGAGATAATCTTCGTAAAACATTTGTTTCCGAATGTTTTTCAGATATTACCAAATTTGAAAAAGCTATTAAAAAAAATTCCCTTGACAATTTTAATAATAAAATTTAATAATTTATATAAAAATAATAATAATATATTTTATAATTTAAAAAAATATAATAATTTTAATAATAATAATAAAATTACATTTTTTACTTTATATAACCTGACTATGAACGTAATAAAATAATTTTTTATTGGATATCTTTGAAGATCGCAATCGACTAAGTGCTCGCGCTCGCACCTACAGCGGACTTTCGATGTGTCTGGCAAGGTGTAAAAACCATTAAAACTGTCCGGCTATTGAGGTAACATTTTTTTATAGGTTCCCAAGTAACATATATAAAATTTAGCTTTTATACTGTAACGAAAGTATAATTATAATTTATTAAAATTTAGGGGTGTCTGGCAGGGGGTAGCAACTGTCATAAGTGTCCGGCAATGGATGACGAGATTTCTAAAGTTATCCCTAATAAAATATAAAAAAAAAATTGAGCTTTATACTTTAACGAATTTAAGGTACTATTTTATACACCTTTACTACCTGTTACCTGCCCAAGTAACCACTACCCAAACTCTATAGTCCCTGGTCGTTCTTACCTGTATAGGGGACACGCACAGAAGAATTTTCAGCTTTTATTAAATAACGAAGGTCTGGCGGTCGTGGGCTCTTAGGCTATTATTGGTCGTTTGCCAAAATTCCACGTTATCCGTGGGTAGATAATACATGCTTAAATCGTTATTCTTCATACTCTTCTTTTAGAAATTTTCTTAACAAGTGCAGTGAGAAAATACTTATCAATCATAATACCGAGTGCATGAATGAAAGCCAACTGACTCTGAACTTAATTTGGCATGGTGTTCAATCATAAATCGTGCGATGGCTAATTAAAATCAAATGCATCAAAATTAACCTTTGCATCAGTAACCGAAAAATGTACCTGTGTTCAAAAGATGAAATCTCAAAGGCAGATTACTTCTCTCTTAAAATGTATAAGCAATAATGAACGCGGAATGTATTCAAAAACGTGGATTTCGAGGATCATAGTCCCGAAGCACCTGGGGTCCAGTGCTGCCAGATGGAAAAGTTAAAATTTCCCACATTTCACTTAAAAATTTCCCTTTTTAGCATAAAATTTCCCTCAATTGCACAACATACAAGGATTTAACGCCATTATGTGTAAAACAATTTGCACTGAATATGGCGATGATATTGGTGCAAACTGTCCACACGTCCTAGAGGTCCCTTAATTGAATACCGTTTTTTTTTTTTTTTTTTTTTTTTTTTACTTTAATTATTTAATCGAAAAAAAGACTGCAAACGATTACTAAAGTTCACTTTTAAAAAATATGGTATTCAATTAAGAGATAGCAAAAGCCTTGTGTGTTGGACCTTGGCCTGGATGAAATAGCCTGCGCAGGTATCTTTCTAGGGAACTCTAGTCTATATTCACGCGTGTTTCTGACAAAAGGAGTAGGCGAAATGAAACTGAATCCCTAAATTTCTCCAGAGCATTTCAGATTTATTACAAAACATGGGGGGGAAGGGGGGGAAGTGCACTGATTAAAAAAGAAATATGAAAAAACTGCTCCCAGCATATAGAAAAATTGGTTCAAATAGTTTAAGTTAGAGGAAAAAGTCTAAGAAGTAATGCTTTAAAACTGACAAAGTAAAATTTCCCTTTTTGAGATGGAATTTCTCTTTTTCCCTCACTACCTTAAATCCACAGCCTCCTAAACTACATGCCTGTCGCGTTGCTCGTAAACTTGGCAACAGTTCAAACAGTAGACAGCGCCACCTGGTACAGATTTAGCGACTGTTTTATTCAACTGTCACCAATAATTTTAAGAACTGATATATGATATATGTAATCGACGTTTCTTCGATCCTATTCGCCTTTTATGTATATCAAATCCCACTTTTAAAAATTTTTGGTAGCTGTTGAATAAAAAAAGTCGCGCAATATGTACTAGATGGAGCTGCCTACCGTTTGAACTGTTGCCAAGTTTTCGAACAACGCGACAGGCATCTAGTTTAGGAGGCTATGTTAAATCACATCAATATTTCCCTCAATCTGGCAGCACTGCGGTTCTTGCCTGCGTCCCGCATCATCAGAAGACAGGTGGTAATGTCAGAAGCAGGGTTGCCAACTCCAAAAATCTTAAGCCCCTAAATTCGAGTTGAAAATCCCCTAAAAGTCCCTAAATCTTTGGTGAAAATCCCCTAAAAAAGTCCCCAAATTTTTAGTTCAAAAATTCAAGAAAACAGTTTTCTGTTTTTGGGAATCTGCTTCCAACAATCTAAAAATGCAAGTCTTTTTTTTTTTTTTTCCAAACTTTGATTCGGAAACCTGGTGATATGAAATATGTGAATTTGTATTAATATTTTATGGCGAGCTTTTATTTTAAACATGCGAAATATGCTTGTAGAGGCGTGAAAAATTTCTCTGTATGTATGGAATACCTAAAGACATACTAATAACTCCGCTTAAATCGAAAAAAACATGTGAAAATAAAAATGCAAAAATAATTTATTAACTTATTCATTTTACTTAGATAGTAGACATTTTTAAATTAAGCCATTTTAGTTAGATATTAGAAAAGTAGTTCGATATTTAAATTTTAAATCATTATGACAAAATGAAAAAAGTTGCACACATTACATTAAAGACCATTACGCATATAATTTAAAACATTATCGATCGGGTTTCACTTTGTAGTTTAAAAGTTTTGTCCCTCAATGTAAGAAGTTAAGTTACGCATATGAAGCAGTAAACGTATTTTATTTTGAATACTTAATTTCAAGTAACTGAAGCATACATTGGATGCATTCATATAATCTTAACAAATGTAAAAAAAATATTTTGATTATACGTATAATACAGTCGATCTCAAAACGAGAATATGGGGTGCGAAAGAGAAATAAAACACACAAATTCAGGACTAAAAGTACACGCAGTGCAGTGAATCAAAGTAAATACTGAACAGGTGATATATATGAATACATTTAATCATGGCGATCAAATTAATTATGCTGATTTATTTTTTATAGCTACAAATTGAAAACAGACTTATCAAAACACATCGACATAAATTGCAAAATAGTTTTATTTTATTTATTTAATTTTAAGCAGTGAAAAATAAATAAATAAAAACATTAAAACCCTAAGCCTATTTTTGTTTAAGTAATAGATATAAAATTTTGCACAAAACAGAATTTAATTTGGTACAACAGGACTTATTTTAAACTATTCTTTCATATAAAGGTATGCAGTAACTGTGTTTCATTCCCTAGCATCGGTTATTGTATTGTACTATTCACTTCTGAAAATTTTTTTGGTATAGCTTTAGCATAGGACCCCCTTGATGGCTCCTAAATTTTTGTTATTATTTTGGCAATGAACTAGAATGGTCATCGTAATTGCATTTGTAAAAATCTTGACGAGAAACATGCGAGCTACTTCGGGGAGAAATTTAAATTTCGTCGAGAAATGTTATATTAAAACTATTCCATTACTTTAGCATGATTTTTCACAATTTTATTTTAATTAGAAAAAAAAAAAAGAAAGAAAGAAAATTTTTCCACATTTATTTATTTTTCGACATGAAAAGAAATATATCTATATTAATTCATTTTTTTTTTTTTTTTTTTTTTTTTTGCAAACAATTCTTTTTTTTTTTTTTTTTTTTATCTTTTGTATCCAACTGAACTAAAAAATACGATGTTTGCTAGATTTTGTCCTGATTAATAAATATACCAATATCTGACAAAATCTAATAATACGGACTAAAAATCCCGACAGATACAATGACAAACAATCAGCTTTATATATTAAAAACAAAACTCCTACATTCACGCAAGGTGATGCATAAAAACTGGTAACGACGCTGTCTGAAAGAAATAGTACGATATGTCGTTATGGGGGAAAAAAAAGAAAAGCTTAAAAAATCTAGAAATCCTTAAAATGAGACTTGTCCGAGAAATCTCACGGATGTGTGTGATGAGGTGAGGTTTCTGTTTCTAGCAGACGAAAACGGATCACCCTGTCCATGTTCCATTTAATATTAGAATTAATTCAGTACTCTAAATATCCAAAGTAGTTATTTAGTTATTGCAGGGAAAGTAAGACACAGAAAAAATAAAATAAAATCAGCATAATTTTGAAAAGCCTCCAGAAGACCCCAGCATAATTTTGAAAGTCCCCAAAAAAGCCCCTAAAAATATTTAGCCCCTAAAAAAGTCCCCATCGTCCCAAAAAGTCCCTAAATTTAGGGGCTAAGTCCCCAAGTTGGCAACCCTGGTCAGAAGATGGTATTGAGTTCGATTCGTGTTGGTGTTTATTTATTTATTTTTTGTATATTACTATAAGTAAATATTTAGTGGTATTATTGCATTTATTATTATGAACTGAAATGTCACTTATGTATCAGAACGAATTACTAATTCGACATCCCAAAAAAGCGTAGTAGATGTATGATGATTAATCTTTTTAATCTAATTAACCTTCGCATCAGTAATTGAATTTGTAACTGTTTTCAAATGATAAAGCGTCGAAGGCAGGTTACTTCTCTCTTAAAATGCTGAGTTGCCAACTTTTATAATTTATTCCGGAGCATTTTTAGCTCCGCCTTCTTTTCACATCAGAATTTTTGTAGAATTTTTTCTGCAATATGTGGCAATAACTGAATGAGAAAAAAATCTTTCTTCAAAATTACTCGTATGAAAAAGAAGCATGGCTAGAATAAATTATAAGAGTTGGCAACTCTGAAAATGTATGTTCATTTATGAGCGCACAATGTATTCTATGAATATACAAACTGTGATATAAGTGTACATTACTATGAATACCATATTTACTAGTATTAATTGCATCTATTATTATGAACAGAAATGTTAATAAGTATCATAATAAACATAATTGTCAACATTTTAATTTATACCGGAGCATTTTTAGCCCCGCCTTTATTTCGCACCACTTTATTTTTAGAATATTTTTCTCCAATATATAACTACGATTAAGAAATAAAAATTTACTCTTTAAAAAAGAAAGTGGTATGGAATAAAAACAGGGCTGAAAATGCTCCGGAATAAATTAAAATGTTGGCGACTCTGATAAGAAACTACAACTTCGACGTTCCAAAACAGCACTTAACCATATGGATTAAGAATTACTACAATCACACTAACTTAAATTCTAGGTCTTATTTATGTAAATAACTTAACTGTACCAATAGTGAACACTTTAAGGACATTTTGTACTTCTTTTTTTTTTTTAATACTGTTCTCTTGTATACTGTTCTTTTGTACTTTTGTAAAGACTGTAACCATAGTTGCCAACTTAAATACTTTTTGCCTACAGAAAAACTTTAAAAGTTATATTTATTTTATTTAATCAGTAGAAAACTATAACAGAAATATATATATATAAACTCTATTAAAATTCTTCGGTAGCCAAAGAATGCTAAAGTTATCAAGTATAGTTGTAACTAGTATAACTAGTGTTCGATGCCTCATTTAACTCTTTCTGTACATAAGTGTAATGCAAAAAAATGTTAATTGAATCATTTTTATACTCGAAAAATTATTTTTCCATAGAGCTTAAAATGCGTCAGTAATGAACATCTGAATGTCCAACAGTGAACATATTTTCTGCTCCAAACTAGCAGACAATTTTTAATTTTTTCAGAAAAAGCGATATAAAATCTGATTTAGTTGAAAATACATTTAATTAACAAAAGGTATTTTCTGTTTCATTAATGGATGAAAATATATACGTACATAAACAAATATTATAAATTTAAAAATAATAATAATGATAACCTCTGAAATTTTTAACGCTTTCAATAACACATTTTGAAAGAAACTTTGACTGATGCCTGAAATAAATCTATGTTACCTATTACCAGGGAAGAAAAGTCGCGTTCGAACGTCTGGTCAATTGCAACAATCATATAAGCAAATATTATTAAAATAAGTTTGTGACTTAAATAGAACAAACAATGCGAACGTAAATAAATAAATAAGTAAATAATAATAAAAAAAAATAATAACAACAAAGCTTCCTTTTAAACCATTGATCCAGTTTGCCCTTATTTCATATTTATGTATTTTCGAAGCGAAACATGGAATGTTACCCATGCATACGTTTAGTAAAAACTGGTTACGATCGCAACTGTGATAACCAGCTATTAAAAGACCCGACTCGGAACTAAATTTGTAGGTTGTCAAATCAGTAATCTTCCAGCAACAAACTAAAATCAAAATAGAATCAAACATGTCAAAAATAACCTCTCAATTTAATCAAACTCATGAAATATTTAAAACAGCGTTTGAAATAGTTTGACAATAGCCCACAAAGATAACCACATTGGAATGATCAAGATTAAAATATCCGTAAAAGTACCGTAGCTAAATTCTGAAACAAACCGATGTTAAACATGATAAACAAAAAAGAGCAAATTTTATATCTATGTTTGGTCTAGACAATTGTAACTACAAATGTAGTTAAATTACAATGAACCTGTCACTGAATTAGATCAAGTAATTTGAATTTTAAACATAACAATCTTCTTCTAAGACAAGTTCTCTTTGCCCTTCACCAATATTGTTATTATTTAAATGGATTTTCTGAGACACAAAAACTGAATTGGTATTCAACACAATATTTGACAAAAGTTACTTGTAACCGCCTCTGCAAGACACATCAGTCATATTAATAAATAAAACGAAAAGAGAACCGACTCGAAACCAAATTTTATATGCCATCTAATCAGTAATGAAACAACGAAAAATCTAAGTCAAATTTGAATCAAACATGTTAGAATTAACCTCTTGATCTAATCAAATTATCCGCAATTCATTAAACATTACAGACACAGCTTGAGATGTTTTGACGGGTACCGACAAAGATAAACCCCATCCAAGCGATAAAAAGACTCGAGGGCATGTCGCTTAATATAGTTGAGAGTCTTAACTGAATTCTGAAACAAACCGCTGTTAGAAGTAATAAGGTCAAGAAGGTCTAGGGCGGAAACAATAGATCCATAATCATCACAGTAGTAATAAAGTTACTTGCGGCTTGGGGGAAAGAACACTTAATGCTGTAGGTCAGGGGAGAGGAAAGTGTGGACGAAATAAAATGCACTTGACCTTTTATACCATTCTCAACGCAACGGTTGAGACAAGCTGTTCATACTTGAGTTAATAAACCCGTAATCAACGTGTCTGAAATTAACTTGAGAGCAGTGTTGCCAACTTTTAAAAACTTTCTCGTTTGGGATTAAACAAAAATTTCTAAGAGTTCTATTTTGCATTTAAAATGGTCTTATATACATATACATGTATAGTTTATACAGTTATATAAAATTTAGCAATTAATAGATGCATGATAATACCAACAACACAAACATAAAAGTTATTGTAATTCAATTTAATAGCTAGCACTCATTTTTTCTGTGATTCATTTACAGAACCAATTAATAGATAAATTCATTTTAAATTACTTACGCCAATGTTAACATTTAGGACCATAACACTAAGACTAATTAGGAGTGATTTTTATGCGAAATTCATGAAAGTTATCATACGTAAACCGATAATTTTATTCAAAAAATATGAAATAATAATAATAATAATAATAATAATAATAATGACAGGAAATGAGAATCGGAATAAGAAATGCTCAAAAATCGAAGTATTCACTCTTCGGGGAACATGTACCTCTATGAGCAGGGAAATCGCAAGATTTCGGAAAACTGCATAGCTAATTCAAGCCAAAATATACAGCTCATGTTCCTATTTTGCGACAAAACCTAAATATAAAGAGGAATGAAACAAATTATTAACACAACCCTGCAATATATCAAGATAATATATAAATATATAAGAATTATCCACATGTCATGCGGACTCCAAACTCAGAGAGTAACACATAAGAAGTTGCCAACACAACAATTCTAATAAGAAATATAATATTATGATAGCATTAAGAATGAGAACCAAAAATAAACAGATGAATAATTGGCCATAACAACCCACAAAAGCCAATAACTAATTAATTTGATTATTAATTATTTTTATTTTTAATTTATTTGAAAAAAAGAAGACGAAGACCCACTTTAAAATAATTCCGATAAGAATACAAAACGTATAGAATCATAACAAGAAGAAGCTTTTAATTTATTGTAATCAAAAGTTTTTTATCTGAATAATAAAATCAATATATATATATATATATATATATATATATATATATATATATATATATATATATATATAATTAAATTCTAAAAATATTACAATTAAAAATATTATAGTAAATTAAATTTTAAAAACAATATCACAATTAAAAACACAGGCCAACAAAATTGAAGTTGATAAAATTTGATTTGATGATTTCAGCTGATCTTTATGTTTTTTGATATGCTGAAACCGAAAATGTGGCCCATTTTTCTCTATCACGTACAGATTTTTGTCAATACAGGGTGTTCACAGACACGATTTCTTACATATACCATCCTAGCAATAGGTTGGTTGGTTGGTTGGTATGATTTTAAGTCGCACTAGTGCTTCACGATTACAACAATAGGCATCTATGATTAATTAATCATGGAAACATACTATAAAACTTACCATATAATTATACTGGTGGAAGAGTAATGGAAGAAATTGTGTAGGCAGGCATCCTGTATTGACAAAAATCTATACGTGATAGAGAAAAACTGGCTTCATTTTCGGTTTCGGCACACCAAAAAACATAAAGATCAGTCAAAATAATAAAATCAAAATTTTACATGTCGACCTGTGAAATTAGTGATAGGTATTTAAATAAAATTTATTTTTCGGTGCAAATACATGAATCGAAATTCATAAGTTTTGCTAAATAGAGTTTTAGGATAAATTAACTCTTTCTGAAATGAAATTAAAAAATTAACATTGAATAATTTTTGATTGTTTATGTTTAATTACATTTCTTAATTTTAACTGGTTTTAAACCTACATATGCACATTCAAAAATTTTCCCATATGTTTGAATATATGCCCTGAAGGTAAACACCATCTAAATCCAACATTAAGCGAACAATGTATAACCAATTACACAAATTGCTTTTTTTGTTGTTGTTGTTGTTGTGAGACTTGTATAATTATTTAGATCAAATTTAGAATAATTATTTAAATCAAACCAAAATAACAATTTTCTCTATTTTGCAATGCACAAATAAATTTATCACTTACTTTTTTATCACTTCTTATATGAAGAGTTGTAGTTATAAATATTGTACGCGCTATTTTTTTTTTTTTTTCTTTTTTTTTAATGAAAATTTCAAAATTTGGATAAAAATTAAAATAAGAATATTTCATCGAGAGAAAAATCAGTGGTCGGCATCAGTTTTCCCACAAAGACAAATTTGGTTACTTTTTATATAGTTTTTTTTTTTTTTTTTTTTAAGGCATTAGTAGATATCAACAATTAGCCCAGTCAAAAAATACTATATAAAAATAGTGATATTCGGATTTTTTTTTTAAATACTTTTTGTTTATTATTACTATTTAAGAAAAATTTAGCAATTGTTTATAACAGTTATTTTCATTAATATGGAAATTGACTATTTTTAATCGAAATAAACCTCAATTAAAATTTAATTTTATGTTGGTATCTTCATCTATCTTTTGTCTGCTGAATGTTACAATGGTACTAAATAATTCAAATTTATTAAAATATTGCTATTCAGAAACGTGACTGTGTCAACCTCTGAAAAATAACAAGCAACAAAAATACAAAAAGTCATAAAGTTAAAAAAAAAAAAAAAAAAAAAAAAGAAGAAGAAGAAGAAGAAGAAAAAGAAGAAGAAGAAAAAGAAAGAAATGATGTTTGCAGTTAGGTTATTTTGCGATTTTCAGAACTGAAGCTATAAAAATATTATTTGTATAATTTTAGCAAAATTAAACACACAGAAATATTGGATAATACATGGGCGCTTCGCTGAATCGTAAATGTAATCTAGATCTCACTTTATATCATTTCAGGCAAAGTAAAATTTATTAAAATCGATATATCTCCACAAAACTATTCCTAAACATAAAACATACACAAGTTTTAAACAAATTATAAATATGAATAATAAATTATGTTTTCTAAACTACCATTTCAAAAGAACTTTAGGAGAGAACAATTTAAATTAAAAATTTTATTTGTGGATTTATTATTCATGGCATCTCATTCCTCCTATGAAAAGGATATTTTATAGATGATATTACTTTAAAAAAGTAACATTTATTTCTGTTATTTATTGACTTATTTATTATTTTCATTATTTCTCTTTCAGTTACGATTCAATGCAAAGCTCGGGAAATGATTGCCAAAGTCAAAACTTCCAAAGTTTTCAATGGAAGAATCTACGCCAAAACCAGACCGAATTCTTGTGTTGCAGATGTTGCCAACAGCGTCGACTTCGAAATAAAAATGGCTTACCACGACCTTAACTGTGACGTCAAACAAGAGGTATAACTTTTTTTTTTTTACAAAAAAAGTAATCTTATTTTTTATCATAAATAAACGAATACCTTCTCCTGTAATATTAAAACTACTTATCTCGAGTAAGTTAGTTTGTAAAATTTGCTTTATGAATATGATCACAAAGAAAATGGAGAGAAAGACACCCCCCCCCCCTCCATGGAGGACACTCCTCTAAGGCCTAGGATTTTAATGCAGTCAATCTGCCTTAATCCTATCATAACACCAACACTAACACCTAGACCTGGTTGCAATGTCCACTGTGGGTTAATTTTATAAGAGCTCCTAGCCTGTATGCACAAGAATTTCTGAGAAAATCACGGAAAGCTCTAAACACTAAGTTTATGCGGTCTAGGGTCGAACCCAGCACTTGAAAGTAGAACCTCTAAGCCCGATAATTAGATCAGGCATTTTCATAACATTCAGTTTTCTATTTTAATCATACGCATAATGCATACGAGTATATACATTTATTTTATATTAGATTAAAGAAAAATATCCCGAGACATTTTGATGTTTGTAATTAAGTATATTGGATTTGATATGTCATGTCATATAGGTCATTACGACAAAATGTCATGCAATTTGAACAATATTAGATTTTTCTTTCTTTCTTTTTTTCTTTTTAAGTAACCCAGTGAGAGATTTTATCACTCGATAATTGGGCGCAAATACATAAATATATGTTGATAAATGTATATTTTTAATTGGTGTGCTACACTTGAATAATTAAAAGAAAGCAAAAAAGGAGTGAAAGAGTTATTATTTAAACTCAAACTATAAAATTTATTTTATTAGTATCTATTTATAACATAATATCCATTGTAAACTTAAAAAAGAAAAAAGAAATCTGTTCAAACACATAAACATAGGATGCCGATTTTTAATTAGGAAGTTTAAAAACTGTTTTTACTTTAACATTTATAGGATCATTCAGACAGCTTAGTACTTAAATTTGCATCAATATCGTTAGACATATACATGATATTTCATTTCTAACGTGTTTTTTTTTTTTTTTTTTTTTTTTTTTTTTGTTCAAAGTGTTTAGTTTTCCTCTAATTACATTCAAAATATTTTCCGTAAATAACATTTAGTCAGTCATTTTTTTTTTTTTTTTTTTTTTTTTTTTTTTTAAACTAATAAAAGATAATATATAAATTCATAGAAAAGTATTTATGGTAGCTATAAATTTAATGCTGCAGATGAAACATAATAGGTGTCAGCACTATAAAGATATTTACTACTTTTAGCAGTAGATGGCAGCACCAACGATATTAATAACCTTTAAAATCGTTTTCAGTCAAGAACATTTTTTAATCCGACACGCACAATAAAAATGCAGATACAAATGTAAAACAAGAGTTTTTATTATTATTATTATTATTATTATTTTTAATATTTCAGCGTGAAACAATATATCAAACTTATATCTTTTTAAATGTTAGAATAGAAGACTTTTCTTAAAATCTTATATGTGTACATAAAAATAATATGCTGTCTCATATGTAATAATTTATACAGTGAAATATTAATTTAATGTTTTCTGTATTTGTGCTTTTGATTACAATTTTTTTTTTTTTTTTTTTTTTTAATCTTGTCTTTAAAAAAAAAAAAAAAAAAAAAAAAAAAAAATTTAAAGTCCTAATTAAGTGTTTAATATATTTTTCATCCAAGATAAATTATTTTCCTTGTATTAAAAACAGGAAATGAGTTTTACCTGAAAACATTGACGTCTGTCTCTGTATAGTAGTTAAAAAATAGGAGAAATTTTTCGAGCAGAAGAATGTGATCGCTATTAGTTTTATTTTGCTTTAAATTTAAAAGCAAATTTATCAAAATTATGTCTAAACACATTTCATATTCGCTCAGGGAAAAGAAAAAAAAAAAAGAAAAAGAGAGAGAGAGAGAAACGCAAATGAAATATATAAAAATCGAAAAAGATCAAGGCGCAAAGAAAGACTTCGTTCCAATTAAAACACTTTTCTAGTCAAATTTTACGTTTTGTCGCGAGTTTTCTTTAGAAAATTGCGAATTTAACATGGCTTTATCAGAATTTTCATCAATAAATTATATTCGTTACAAAAGTTGACGAAAAAAAAAGTAAAATGTAGTTGATAATTTCAGTAGGGAAGAAAGTTTAAAATAGAAAAAGTGATTGCTAAATGTGACGCCATTCGGTACGGTATCATAGTTATTTCATAAAGTGCGTGGGCCTGTGGCGCAACGGATAACGCGCCTGACTACGGATCAGGAGATTCCAGGTTCGAATCCTGGCAGGCTCGGATTTGTGTTTTTTTTTTTTAATAAATAAATCCACTTTTTGTTTTTATATTTTTGAAATACACCTGAAAAAACCTCGAACGCAAAACATTTCTTTTTATTTTCTTGTTCATTTACTTTTTTTTCTACTGTTCTTTTTTATCTAATTCTCCTATTTCTGTTTTTGAAATATATATTTTCGTTTCTCCCAAATAATTTAAAATATACATTTTTAGGCAATTAACGGCCCCCTTCACTTACCGTCGCCAGAAGTCCGAGCCAATATTATTCTATGGGGAAATTTTCTTTACAAATAACTTATTAACTAATACATATTTTTAAATTCTGTTTTCACATTCATAAAATTCCCAACTGTTAAATTGACGGATCTTTTTAAAAAATGTATTTTTTTTTTTTTTTCATTTTTAATATTTTATTTTGAAATTGTAAAATGAAAAAATTTCACACATTAAAAATTCGTATTTTGCAGCTTCAAAATAAAATATAAAAAATAAAAAAAATAATTTTTTATAAAAGGTCCGTCAATTTAACAGCTTGGAATTTTCAGAATGTGAAAACAGAATTTAAAAATATGTATTAGTTAATAAGTTATTTGTAAAGAAAAATTTCCCATAGAATAACATTAGCTTCGGCTTCCGGCGGCGGTGAGTGAAGCGGGCCCTTAAAGCAATATTTACATTAAAATTTTAATTCAAACAAGATGCTAACTATTTTATTTATTTATCTTTCCGTACGTTTGAAAAAAATAATTCCTCAGTACTTTTATATTTCTATCGAAATTGAGCTTTTTTTTTTTTTTTTTTTTTTTTTTTTGGGGGGGGGGGAAGCTTAGGAGGTAATTTTACATGAAAAACTTAAAATAATCATGTAAAGTGTATAAATAATAAATTATATGCTCGCGGAATGTTTCTACTCATTAAAACTAATTTTAAGACAAAAATTAACTGTAATTTTAAGTACCGTATTTTCCGGTGCATAATGCGCAGGTCACATAAATGTCTTAGCACCAAAAAATTTAATGTACAAATAAAGCTCTATTTGTAAGAAACAAAAACTTTAAAAAAAAAAAAAAAAGCTTTTATTGTAAATTTAAATAATTTCCGGTGTATAACTGATTTAACACACCTGCGCGTTATACGCCGCAAAATACGGTACATATTTCTCACAATGTTAAGAACATTTATTTATATTATAATGGAATCTCAATTGTCGGCTCTCTTCTAGGAAACTAGATAGCAAAAACGGTGGAGGAACAGTTTGCATGTATTTTATTACCCCCCCCCCCTTATTTATCCTCCCTGAAACTCAGACATTTGTACCTAAAATTATATTAGAACTACTTGCCGTAAATAACAAGACATTTTCGATTTTAGACGTTATGTCAAATGTCTAAAAACATAGTTGACGAATTATCCAATTTCTTCATGTTTGCAAATATTGGTTGGTTGGTTGTGTGGATTAAGCCCGATCGACTACTCTAGGATCCTAGGCCTATAGGTGGAGTGCCTTTCTGGTATTTACGCGTGTCTCGGAGAAAACCACAGAAAACCCCGAACGGCTAGGTCGACGAGCGCGATTGGGATCGAACTCGGCACTTCCCAAGTACCAGCTTTGAGTTTGTGTTTTGGGAGAAAGACCAATTGACTACTCTAGAGTCCTAGGTCTGAGAGGGAGTGCACTGGGGGTCTTTCTAAGAGGTCCTAGCCCGTATTTAGTATTATCTTTGAGCACAGAACCGCTCGGTACTGGTGGGACCAAGGTTAAAAGAATATTTCAGGGAAAGATTTGTACTAAAAGCAAAAAATGGAGCCAATAAAAACTATTATTATTAAAGTTTGGGATTACCCAGTAAAAATAAGGCTAAAAATGTGTTGTAGCTGGTAGTACACGATCATCTCATGTCATTCACCATGATATACAGCTGTTAATGAAATGTAAATAACATTTATTTGTTTCATTCATTATGTTAATTAGAAACGCAAATAATTTAAAATAAACTAAGTGTGCATTCACTTTAGATTTAACAGTTTTTTCATTTATATACATATATTTCCTTTCTTATTGATTTTCAGAGTTTTGGCGAATTTTCGAACGACATAGTCATCCAACATCATGATATGATTGTTACCAATCAAGATCTTGGATTATCAGTTCACTGCCAATACGATTTGTCTAATCGGACTGTTGCTCATGGTGTGCAATTGGAAATTAATGGGTAAGGCTTTTTGTTTATCTAATAAATATAATGAAACAATATTATCAAAGAATTATCCCCCTCTCACGGAAAACGAAAAATTTTTGTTTTATTTCAGAGTAACTTAAGTTATGAATACTTATCACGCTTACTGAAATTTATTGCTATTGTCGAACCTCTTTAACGTGAATCTCAAGGGGAATAAAATATTTGTTCATGTTATCAGTAGTTCATGCTATCTGTAAATCAGAAACTAATCTTCATTTTGACGCTTATGGAAACAGTTCATGTAAAAAGTAATTCACGTTAACGAGGTTCGACTGTATATGATATATGTAATATAGTTATGGCATACCATTAAAAAAAAAAAATCATTTAAGAGATTTGATAATAAAATAATATTAGGGAACGAAAAGTCGCACACACACACGACACATACAAAAGAAAAAGAAAGAAAATGTTGCCGTAGACGTCTATAGCAGACACTCCAGCATTATATATACATTAATCCTTAGCCATTTTTAATCCTTCTATCAAACCAAAATTAAAGCAAAGTAGATCCTACGAGTTTTTTCACAAATCCAAAAGATAATGGATAAATTTTCAGAAAAACAAAAAGAGTCAAAATAGATGAATTGAGAACTTTGTATCTGGTAAAAGCTTTATGGACGCAAAATTCTATTAAAGTGTAACACCGGATGTACAAATGTTAAATTTAAAAGAGAGAGCGAGAAAACTAAGTTAAGTACTCTTTAAAAAATAATAATAATAATAATCTGAGCACTGCAGAATTTTTAAGAAAACTACCGCATCCGTCAGCCATTTTTACGACTAATACGAAGTATTTTAGTATCAATTTGTCTAAATAAAAATGCCTACCATATTTAATCAGAGAAATTATAAAAAAATTTATTCCTAAGTAGTGGTAGAAAAAAAAAATCATAGAACTTCTCAACTATGCATTATGTCATGAAGGCACTATGATGCAGACATAATTTTGTGAATTTATATCATCAACTTCATCTAAAAACAAAGAAAATAATTTGAAATTAGTCATGTGACTCAGATTTATAATCAGCATAATGATTGAGTAATAGAAGTACTTGAAATAAATGTTTTTATTGTTTTGTTGTTAATGCTTAATGTATTCTCCGATCACATTTCCTGGGGGGGATAGCCATCTGATTCAGGGAAAATAAGTGATAAGAAAGCTCCAATTGCTGGATGTTTTCCAAATCTTCTCAATTTAGCCCCCCTCCAAGCTTTTGGACTCGTTCTCACTGATAGTTTCAGGAAACGTGGTTACACTATATTATTCTAACAAGCAGCATTTAATAAACTTGCTCAGCATAAATTTCTCTAAAACTGGAAGAAAATTCTTAGAATAGTTCTAAGATTCATACCCCTATCCCAACTCATAAATCCTCATGTATGTCCCCAGAAGTGTCACAAATCATAGCCAGGGCCCGATCAAGATAATGCAATGCCCAGGTCGTGAATCATTTAATGCCCTATCCCAGATTCTCCCTGTGAAGTTACCTATAAACATACACACAAAAAAATATTTGCTGAATTACAGATCTACAATAGATTTTGCATGGAAGAGTATTAACGTGGATATATATTAATGTTTCGCTAATTCTGGTATAATTTGAAAGCCCTTACGTAGAAATAATTAATAAAAATTTGCATAGATAAATTTCTTTGATTATACATGAAATTTCGGTGCCACTAAAATACTAGTTCCTAGATCCCGGGACCTGTTGGACTACATGTTAAATAAGGCCCTGATCATTAAGGCTCCTATATATACGAGCTGGCGCATCAGGCATTTTATTGCCTTAGGGTTGCCACATGTACCCAGCGCGTTTCTCTGATAAACAAACAACAAGCATTTTTTTTATCGTCTTACGTTACTTACTTTACGTTTCATTTACTTTACGTTACTTTAGAGTCACTTGTTTTATTATGTTTCATAATTTTAGTTAAGTAAACTATGATATGGAAGTTGTTTAGCGATAAACTGCTATAATCATTCAAGAAGTGAATATAAAGTCTTCACAGACCTTCTATTACTGTGTATTTGAGTTTTGACGACATTTTGTAAAAGAAACAGAAACCGCCCTAACAACACATCTTACCCCAGTACATCCATGGAATATCCTCAGAATAAAATGACATCCTGAGAATGTACTGTGAAAGAAAAAAAAAAAAAAAATGTGTTTTTAGGAATATTATTGTTGCTTGGGAAGCGATAAGGACGCCAAGCGCGAATGCTGTCTTCTTCTGGGGCAAAAAAAATGGCGGTGATGCGCCGACCTATTATTTTATTTAGGGGCTCTACTGATCATGGGTGCCTTTAGTTGTAGTTTTCAGAAATCATAATGCCTTCAACTAATTTATTAATTAAATGCTTTCTCTTCTCATTCCAGAGAAGTAGATCCAGCTGGTACCCAGTCTGCAACAGTCAGTTCTCCCAATGTTACCATGATGATTACAGATAGAAGTGGCAACGACATCACAGCAGCACAAGTCGGGGATCCCTTGGCACTTCGCTTCGAAATTATAGACGAAAACAGCTGAGTATATTTAAAATAATCAAAAAGTTGTAAATTAAATGTCTTATTGCACTTTGGAAGAAATGAAACACAATATTTTACAAATTGTACAGCAGATTTCTCTAATTCAGTTTCCCTCAGACAGTTTCAGGAGGGTGCTGCACCCTGCCTGCCATTTGGCTAAAAAATTAGAACCTTTTCCAAAAATTGCACCTATATCGTCCTTTTACAGAATTTCGCACTGAATGCATGTTTGGTCATTGCTTTCTTTTTCACACATCAAATATATATATTAATAATCTTTTAACTTTCAAGCATATTATTCTATTTTAAACTCTTTACAAGCAAACTTCTTTTGCTCATGTCTCTTTTCAGAAAAGAAATATGACGTTTTTTTCTAATAAGAAAGTTACCTGCTGCTATATTAATAATCAAATCAATTATTTTTTTTAAAAATCTTAGCATGTACTTATTAAACGTCTAATAAAAATGGTCTTAGTATTGCATATTATGATCAATTATTACTTATATCTGATTCTTGAAATGAATGTCTAAATATCAAATGTTAGAGAGCCGCGGTAGCCCAGTCGGTAAAGCACCGGCCTCATAATTGGAAGATTGCAGGTTCAGTACTCGAGCCGGCGAAAGACAGTCGTGTACACTAATGGTGGCTGGTGCACGTAAAATCTGTCGTGGCTGCAATGTCCTCCATGTTCCCATCAAAAATTATACCTCTGGGGGTCACCGAAGCGGGAGAGCCATCCCTTCCGTGGATGATCAAAATTGTGATGGCATGTCTCCGGACCACCTTTAGGGATGTTTCCCAGACCGTCGCCAATTGCACATCTTTGCAGCACTAGTGCGACGTAAAACCCAACCATCCATCAAATGTTAGATAGAACTTAAGAATCTAAAAAAAAAGTTTTTTTTAACTTATGTTTCCAAGATTAATTATAATTAATCATAAAAATATACTATAAAAGTTATCCCATAACTATATTTGTGGGAAAGTCACAGAAAAAAATTGTGTTGGTATGGTAGACACCCAGTATTGACAAAAATATATACGATAGAGATAACCCGCCTTCATTTACGGTTTCAGTACACCAAAAAAACAAAAAGATCAGCGAAAATTATCAAATTAAAATTTTAGATATAGACCTCTGTAATGCAAGATATGTTCAGTCCTAGTATTATGAGGTATGATTGCCTATCCCTGTTACAGAAGTTTTAATATTTCACAGTATTCGAACATGAAATTATTATATTCAGAATAAGATTTCTGTTTTTTAATTTTTTTTTTTTCGCTATTGTTAAACAACAATCACTATTCTATTTAGTCACAAAAAATACTATAAAAAAATGATAAATATTCCTGCATGGAAATAGTGGTAAGCAAAATATAAGCGGAAATCTCACCCCTGTAAACTATGGATAAGTAAATTTTTACGTGTTATCACAGATAATTTTAACACACGATTTTTTTTTTCTTTTTAAGAATATAAAAATTGAAAAAAATTAAAATGAAAATAATTTGTTATTTCAGGTCCATACGAAATATTTGTCCGAGAACTTGTAGCAATGGATGGTATTGACAATAGTGAAATTTTGCTTATTGACAGTATGGGGTAAGTTAAACAAAACATAACACACAACCACAACGTTCTATTTATGTAACATGTTTTATTGATTGTTTAAATTATAGTTTAAAACAAAATGATAATTATTTTATTATAGTTGCCCGACTGATGTTACAATCATGGGTAGCTTGGGAAAATCAAGCAATTCTGGAAAAGTACTGTTAGCTCCCTTTGAAGCCTTCAAATTCCCGACTTCTGATATTGTGCAATTCAAAGCTCTAGTCACTCCATGTCTACCAAGCTGTGAACCAGTAAGTTAACGATTCTTAATTTATAATGATCATCTCAAATGGCAAAAATAAAAAATTATATTTTTTCGATAATAATAATAATTATTATTATATAATTATTACTAAAATAAATATATATTATTATATATATTATCATTATTATAATTATTAGTATTATATAATTATTGTTCCTATTATAATATCCTTATAACTTTTTAACTGAATTCTTAATTCCTGAATCACTTTTAATACATTTAATGAGTTCCTTCATCAATTTTCTTCTCCGTCAATTGGTTTTAATGGTCTTTTTTACTCTTGTGGACGTAAGTAATTCAAATTGGTTTTGTCTCTAATTGGATCTAACTATGAATCGCAACATTTCTGTGCTAGTTTTGTTACTGTGTTACAATCAGTTTTATTTTTGTTGTGTTGGTATTAGCATGAATCTATTAAATGCTATAAATTTAATGTTAAAATTTATTATGATATCTATCATTTATATATACAGTTACACTCGTTTAAGAAGTTCATGTTTTCAATACTATTTTTCTGCAATACTAAAATCTCACTTTTAAGAATTGTTTTCCCACTCAATAAGTTTTTTACGCTGTCAATTTTCCTTTCGGATTTTAGATTTTTTTTTTTTTTTTTTTTCATTTCTCTATAATATTTAAAAATATTTCTGAAATTTAAAAAGAAAGTGACGAGACAAAGTTATTTCAAAACATATTTAATGAATATGAATTAACAGACAAATAATACGATGCTAAATAGAGAGAGAGTTCTTAAAAATATCAACGGGAGAGACGATAAATATTACTAAAAGAAATATTTAACTATTTAAGACAGTTGAAATGCTATCAAATACAGATTGCTAAAAGAAAAGTTGAAACAAAAGACTGTACATGATTTTTCCTGTAAAAGTAATATTAAGAAATGATAAAGACAAATGTTTTGTCATTACATATTAAATAAATAAATAAAAGTGACTTGCTTATATTAATTTTAATTGACTTTATTTTATATGTTCAAATTAAATAGTTAAATTTATCTTTTTTTACAAAATACTATCTGTATGTTTTTAATGATGTTAAAAAACATTTAAAAAATTCTTACTAAAATTTATGATTTTTTATATTATTAGTCTTAGTCTTTTTGCTTAATTGGATACTTCACCTAAAGTGGACGGCAGCCTTGTCCAATGTTATTCTATACGTCAACGTCAATGTGAGGGCTTCGGAGTATCTGCATAATGTCGCAACTAATGCTTACTTCCATCGAAAATACCAAAAACATAAAAATAGATTTTCAGAAAAGAAAATAAAAAGCCGAAAGGAAAAATATAATTTAGAATATAGTCTCAGAAAATTTCCTCACGTTAGCAGAGGTTTTACTGAGTGAAGCTCCAGGAGATAAAAAAATATATATATAAATTAAAATAAAAATCTCCTTGAAAAATCCTAGGTGCAATGTTGTTCTACAGAGAAATTTCTTTTTAAAATTACTCATTACCTTTTTTTTTAAAAAAAAAAAAAAAATCTGTTTTCCTATTTAGGAACTTTACAGTCATTAAATTGATTTCCCATTTTTCAAAAATTATTATTACTTTTTTAATCTTTAATATTTCATTTTAAAGCTCTAAAATGCAAAAAATTGATTAAGTGCATTTTTTCCACTTTATAGGCTCAAAAGGAAATATTAAAAAAAATAAAACATTAATTTTTGAAAAACGGTAATCAATCTAATGGTTATGAATCTTCTAAATGTGAAAACAGAATTAAAAAAAATATATCAGGTAATGAATAATTTTGAAAAGAAATTTCTTCATAGAATAACATGGGATAAGGCTGCCGTCAACGTTAGGTGAAGTGTCCCCTTAAGAAGTTTTCCCATTTAAGAAATTTTTTCTCTCTACTCTAGGGGCTCAAAAACTACATTAAACTACATGATAGCATTAAACTATATGATAGTCTTTGGATGGCTTGAGTACCGATCGCTCAATCCCTTAATTACAAGCTCAATGCCTCATTAACCAAACTACTGTGAGTCCAGTGTTTGGTGATACTTCTCCATTTGTCACTGGTTTATAATGCCATGGATTAAGGAAGTCTTTAGCAGAGAATTGTGCATTTTAGATGATTAGTCCCATCATTTTTAGGCGCTAGTGCTTTTTAGAATTATTATTAAATCTTTTCTTGCCATTTCCGATTTTAGGGACGTTAATTTTGTTGTTTGCCGTCATGCAGCGTTGCAACCGATCTTATTTATAGCACATAACCATTTTACTATACCTAGATACAACGTTTAAAACAATAACTTATATTTCTTTTAAAGTTAAGATTATTGTGTGGGGGGGGGGGACAAACTTTAGCGCACACGCTTTTGGTGTGCATATGTGTGGGTATATGACCAACATCTGAGCAAAAGTTGCCCCCCCCCCCCCCCAAAAAAAAAAAAAAAAAAAAAAAAAAAAAAAAATCTGAATACGGTCTTGCTCTACTCCCTTGGGAAACTTCTTAGGCACCTTTATTGTATCAATGCGGGAAATATAAACTTGACACATTTGTACCAATAACATTTTAATAAATTAAATGTAAAATTGTCAGACAAAAAGTTAATTAATGGAATAAACAATTCAATTATCTCATTTACAAAGAAGCTAACATTCAAATATTTTCATAATTATTATTATTTTCTGAATTACTAGATAAACAATTCACCTTTCCCTCTTATCATGTATTAAAATTTATATATATTCAGAACATTAAAAATTTTAATGTGTCATCTTTAACATCTAGGTTGAATGCAGTGTAATAACTCATGGTCAGACAAGAGAATTCTCATCAATGGGTCGAAGAAAGAGACGTGGCGCCTCCCCATACGGAGTTGGTAGTGTAGGCAGAGTAGCTGAGAAGGATGATATGGTTGTGGTACAAACGATTCAGATCACAGACAAATTTGGATTTGAAAAAGAAGAGAAATTACCACACAGGAAAGGAAAGGATGATACCAATGGTAAGTTACATGAACGTCATTTAAAGCAATTCTATACAATACAAATTTGTTTTTAAGCCTACTACAAAAGAATTCATCATATCGAAATAGTACACTTTACACTAAATCTGATTAAATATTTGTCACATTATTTTTGACAGCCAGAATAAAAAATTTTTAATTTGAATAAATTAAAAGCATGTATAAAAAAAAAAGAAGAAAAAAATGAAAAAAAAGATTCTTGTTATAAGATTAAAAGCATTTTTATTTAAACAGAATATTTCATGAAGTAAGTGTACTCGCTTGGAGTATCTTAAAATATGACCAATTATTTATAACACGAGGAACTATATAATTCACAAGTTAAAAAGATAAGACGAAATAGAGTGGTTAGCATTAGAACTGTTGATTTTCTTTAACTCTCCCAGCTAAATTCCTCTGACTTTTATAGGGCGGGGAGGAGGGGGGGGGGCATTGGGGCATGCGCTTCCTTTAAAATTATCTTTTTTTACTTTATATAAACAAAACTTCCCAGAAAATTTCTTCTATTTTTATATACTTTCAAGTGCATTGAATGAAAGTTTATTTTTTACATTTGCCAATATAGTAAAAAATGTTTATTGGTTCATCTGCCTGTTTGCTCTTATATTTGTAATTTAATAACATATTAAATTAATTACTATGCAAAATTATGCTGATTTAGTTTGTTGTGTATTGCCTAACTGGGTGATGCTAAGTATATCACACTTTTGTCTGTTTGCATAGTAACTATATCTCAGCCTTTAGAGATATAAATTTGCAGTCATAAAATAATTATAATGCAAAACTTTACTGTTTTAATATCAATCTAGATTTTTAAAAAAAGCAGATGGCACAGTCACACTATGTTGTAGTGAAGAATATTAGTTTTATGTAGGTGACAAGATACAAGTTGAGTTACAATGGCCTCTAATTAAAAAAGTTATATAGAAGTTTAATAAATAAATCATAAGTGCTGACAGAAAAATTTTAGTAAGGGGTAAAATTTACAGGAAAAGACAGGCCACCTTTTATATTTAATCTCCAGACAATTTGACTGCAGACAAGTGGGGAGAGAGAATACTGTACTTTCATCAAACAACGTTACTCACAAAATATCTGAAATAACTTTTTTTTTTTTTTTCTGTGAAAGATAAGACAATTAAAATGAATTCAAAAATCTAGGAAAGGGCTATGGCTGGCCTCTTGCCTATATCTGTTATGCTCATGAAGTACAAGGAGGCCATAATTAACCCTTTAACTGCCCCAGGCTAATATATTCGTCTCGCGAAGACAGTGCTTTAATTGCCCCCAGGTCTTCCCTTTGTGCATTGCACTGCTAACAATGAAACTAGTCCCACAGCTTTGGAATGCAATAAAATAACCTTGAATGTGACCTTCACACTGTTTTTAATGGATTTACTTATTTCAGAGATGAGGGGTGCGGGAGGAATCTGAAAAGAAATGTTTCTGGAACAGTATGTAAAAACATAATTATGCATGCTTGTTTGAAAAACGCCGCCACTGGGAAGTGAATCTTGTACGTTTTCCTCAGCAGGTAAAGGGTTAAACTGACAATGCTCAAAGTAGCATGATCTAATTGTGAGAATGGTGCCAAATTTTGTAGGAAGATTCAACATGAGGCCAAAGGGTTCCATGAAAAAAAAAAGATCCAAAAGTTACCAATCTGTAGCAATATGTAATATACGACAGATTTTTAAAAAATGGAAAAGCGACAAATTAGTGCAGTGTCTCTAATTTCAAAATATGAAATGGAAACAAAAGCAGTATTTAAAAATAGTAAACAGCCATCAATTTTAAATTATAAAATGCGACAAAAACTTTACTTAGAAAACAGTGCCACATATTCCCCTAGTGGTGACATTTGGAACTTTTATTTATTTTTTTTTTTTTCAGAATCTTTCCTCTTCCATTTTGTTTAATCTTCGTACGAAATTTGGGGCCATTCTCACAATTAGATCATGCTACAGAACACTGTGAGCACTGTAAGTTTAATTCTAGCCACCCTGTATATAAATATAAAAATAGATGAAGAAAACAAATAATATAAGGAAGTCAAAAAAGTCACCAATAAAAAAAATTTTAAATGGTCATTTTTGCATATATATTCAAGCAGCATGTAAGTAATACCTATTTGAAATTTTACATGCAGTGTGTGATATATTCGTTCTAAAAATGAGATGGAGAGACTGTTAAAATGTTTAAAGAGATATATCTTCAAATGATAAATCTGACTAAAGAGTAATTTTACACATTATTACGTGTATTCAACATAATGCACTTGTTTAATGCTACACAATGTTGCACATCAGGGTTTAAACTGCCATTAGTTTTTTTAGCATTTTGCTAAAAGGTATATTTTGCTAAAACGTGTTGGTCAGAATTTTGCTAAAAAGCTAAAACTGGATAACTGTATAAAATATCTCTATAATAACTCAATTTTTTTTTTCTTTTTTCTTTTGTAATATTTGCAGGCAAAAACTAAGAAAGTACTGAAATTTTTGGGAATGATTATTTATGTAGTAATTTGGATTTATTTTTAATTTTTAATGATTGAATTTAAATGCAAAAATATTTAAAAGTATGTCAGAATTCAGAATTTGATTCATAGAAGCATTCTTAGCACTAGTATTTCACGATTATCTACCACTACACTTTACTTAATTTTTCAATTGCTTTTTCATTTTACACATATGATATGAGTACCTCTTTTTCTATTGTTAAAATCAAAACATAGTTTCCCTGATTCATATTTTTAAAGTCACAAATATGGATGCTTGGTTAAAATCATCAATGAACAAAAGAATAGAAAATAAAACTGAGGATAACAAAGCTAAGTAAAAGAAATCAATGGTATCCAAAGAATTAACTTTTGAAAAAGCTAAAATAATGCTTGCCTATTTTCGCTAAAATGCTAAAGTAATTTTTTTGCCAGGTTAAACCCTGTTGCACATATTAAATATAAGGATCTTGTTCAGAATATAAAATGTGATAATGCATAAAGTTTTGTCATTTATACTGTTGCTTGTCACTGTCATATAAAACTTCATTTCATAAAATAATATTTTTACTAATTAAGTTAACAGAGATGACAAAAAAGCAGGAGATTTTTAACAGAAATCACGAGACTTTTTCCAACAAGAAAGTTTGTAAGAAAAATGAGTAAAATAATGCAAATGTAATTTTAAGTAAAGCTTTATAAGTTTAGGTGGTATTTACAAAGCATCAGTATTAAAATTAAATGAATAATATATGTTTCTTGCAGTAACCCTCAGACATACAGTTGTTTAAAATTTAAGTCAAAATAGACAGATTTGATCATTCTGCTCCTAATTTAAAACAATAAGAATCTTAACTATCTTTGCAAAAGAAAAGGTAATAAAGAAATGAAAATATCAGCTCTATTCTAATGAAATTTGAATTCTTTAAATTTTCAATAGTTATGGCATTTAAAAAAAAAAAAAAAAAAAAAAATCTTTTGATAATAAGACATTTTTCATTATGCAAAAATGAAAGTTAAAAATTTATTCTTAGCAAAAATTAGTTTCAAAGCATTGTATAGTAATTCACATTCAAACTGAACTTGATAAATTGCAGGACAAGATAAATTTCAATTTTCTTTCAAATTTTTTTACCCAATCCCACAAATTTTAAACATAAATTATGCTAAGAGGGATAGATAAAAAATTACATCAGAAAAGCAGGAGAAATGAGTGGAAAATCAGGAGCATAGAAAAACAAGCAAAAAGCAGGAGACTCCTGCCAAAAGCAGGAGACTTGGCATGTCTGAGTTAATATTTGTCCTTTAATTTATTTTAGTACTGCTGTACTTTAAATAAAGCAAGATGTTTATCAGCAATAAAGCAGAACACGGGATCCTGTGAACTGCTATAATAAAAAATTAATTAATTAACACTATACAATTTAAAATAACTTTTCTCTGGTTCTTTTATTTTATGATCAGATCACAAAGTCACAGAGCCAGAGAAAAGTTATTTTTAATTTTATAGTGTTAATTCATTATTTTTAAGAAATTTTATTGAACATAATATTAATAAAATTCCGTTTATTTTCCCTCCTAGAATTGAAGAAAGAAAATACTTGTGTAAATTTAGTGGGTCTCATTGTTGCTGCTTCTATGTTCCTGGTTGCTCAATTGTTGCTAATACTTGCTTGGGCCATCATGTGGCAGAGGAGGAGAAGAAGCAAAGATGATGATTCCACAGCTAGCTCTCATTCTTTTGGTTCCCAGTATTTTATGAACAGACGGCATTAACTCAATATTGTCATTGGAAACCATGATTTGGAAAATATTGGACATTGGACACTGAATGAATAATTCTCAGTGCAATTTATTGCAAGAATTCTCAGTTCTTTGCTGTGATTTTTAAGAGTTCGATAACAATAGTGGGGAAAATGTTGTTTTAGTTTGCAATTTCCCTGACGAATCTCAACATCATGGCTAAGCCTAACTTATTTATTTTACAAACAAATATCACTCATTTTCAGCATTTATTTATTTATTTATTTATTTCGTCAAAGAGAGCAAAAAAGTAAAAAAATAATTTATTGACACAAAATGCACCGATGTAATCACTTTTCTTATGATTCTATTATTTATTTATTAATTTCCTAGAAAGTGATTTTCAAAAAATCTAGTCTTCATATATTAAATTTATTTATTTTATGAGAATTTATTTTTAATTTATTAAATTTTTAATAGTGCTTTTAAGGCAGCTTTTATAATGAATTTCTAAATATTCTTGTTAGAAGAAAAAAAAAAAAAGTGTTAAATTAGAGAAATTATTTAATATATTTATTTATTGTTTGTGTATTTATGTGATATTGTCTCACGTCTATTTATTTAATTTATTTATTTATTGACCATCTTGCATCTCCTTATCCAGCAAGCTGAGCATTTTTTGCCTTCATAACTATGTAAATAATTATTTATTTTCTCATAAGTTTCATTCATGTAAGGGTGCTTTGGGGAATATGAATATTTGCTCATAACATGGTGATGAGGGATAGTAGATTAAAGCCATCATTCATTTCATAATTTATTCCTTGTACAATTCATGTGATTTAATGCTTGCATATTTTGAATCCTGCTTTATATTTTTGTACATTTAATCAGTGGTAGAATTGCATTTTTGAGAACATAGAAACTAATAATAAAAGACATAAAAATTAATAGAAAATTGGCTTATTATTTAAACTTCTAACCAAAATGTATATTATTAAATATGTAGTCACCTCAACGGAACTAAGGTTAGCATGATTATGACTTTGATCAATGACAGCACCATCTAATGGCTGCAGTAAAAATTAACAGGGCTAAGAAACTCGCATTGGAAAAATACTATAAAGCATTAATACATTGCTTCCAATAGTTACTTTTCTCAATAAGGTTTAATCACGGAGTAAAAAGACAGGAGAAGAAGGTAACGCTGAAATTTTGTGATGTTGTTTTCTAATGTTTACAGATGGCGCCAGCGTGCAATCCTTCCTTCTTTCCAGCTTCCGCAATGTTATTCAATGGGGAAATGTCTCGTTTTAATTATTTTTTTAAAAATAATATCAAGCTGAAAAAATTTCGATTGAAAGCAAATTTCATTAAATAGAGTATTCTAACAAACATGTTTTTTTTTTAAGAGCCATTTTATACTAATTTTACTTTGAAAGAAAGCTTTTAAAAAATGACGATTCTTATGAACCGAAGATAGCTAAAACAGACAATTGGGAGGAAGGAGAATGGATGAAATTTTGTAAAGAAAAAAAATAAACTTACTTTAGGTGCAGAAAACACGAACTCGGACTTTATTTTTCTCCTCGGGCTTTTTTTTGTTTTTCTTATCACTATCATAGCCTGTTTTACAACTAGGAACGAAGCATTTATTTGAAACATCTGAATTATGCAGTTTTAAGAACTTACAAAGAAATTAAATTGCTTAAAATAAAAAAATTTAAATGTACTCCAGCAAAATTCTATTGAAAACAACAGTATATCCGCGCCGAGGTAGGGAGGAATGACAAGTGGCACCCTCAATATTTACCAAAAATTTAGATCACAGTTTCGTAGCTTTCTCCCATTGGACCTTCAACTCCTATTAATATTACTCCGTGGGTTTAATACTACTATGTTTCATTAGATTTCGGTAATATTGGCTATAATTTAAAATCTTGAAGTTTACTATGATAAAGCTGTGGTTTAAAACCATTCAAAAAAGGTGAAAGAAAATTGTACTTAATTTTTAAAGGGATGAGCAGAGTTGCTACACAAATCTGGAAAAAAGTTTCCTAAATTTCCCTGTTTCTTTAAAAAGTGAAAACAGATTATATGCAAACAATACAGCCATAAGAATATAACACATTTACAAGTTAATTTTTTTTTACGTTAATTTTATTAACTTACTACATCATATAATTGACATTTTTTTCCTTCATTATTAAAACACTAAAATTAAAGAAAAAAAAATTTCTTCAAATTAGAAAAACTAGACAATTTAAAATTAAAACTTTGTTATGAATTTTTTTATATGTTTCTCGGGAAAAAAAATCTTAAATTTTTCAAATTTTTCCTCTTTTTGCAATACATTTTTAAATTCCCTGTTTTTTAATTCCCTAAGTTTTCCAGGTTTTCCATGTTTTCAGGTGCTGTAGCAACCCTGTTGAATTATGCAGGCATAGTTTTCCCATATTTAATTACGTACTGCAGTTGCTACAAGCCAGAAACATTGCCATTGAGTATAGTTCACAACCTACTCTAACACTGCATAATGATGCTTACTGTCGCAATGCTTTCCTTCTTACTGCAGGAATCAAGAAATATTCCCTAAATTGTTGCTTTTCTCACAGTATATTTTAATTTCAAAATGAATGAAATTTCAGCTTGTTTTCAGATCACATGCAATAGTCATCAAATTTATTTTCTAATGCATAATTATATTTTTAGCCACAATAACAATAAACGTTGAAAAAAAAAAAAAAAAAAAACCTTCATTTTTGTAATTATAAAAACATGCACACACACACAAAAAAAAAAGGAAGAAGAAGAAAATTACATTTCTGTCTCTCTCTCTCTTTTTTTTTTTTTTTGTCTTTTTTCAGAAGGTTAAGGGTAGTTAAGATATGCAGTGCAGCATATTGCAAAATGTGGACCTAATTATTTTTAAAGGACACATTTTTAAAATTGATTTTGTTCCAAATTTAAACTATCACTGCCCGCATTTAAAATATACAGCATGATTTAAATAATGCATGTTACATGAGAAGGCATTTTCATGGCTGGGTTTTTCATAAGAGCATGTGTGCTCAATTTTTCATACACATATTTGTAATTTGTGCCTTATTTCATTTGTACATGATATAGTTTTCAAATAAATTATTTAAATTAAGAAGTCTTGTGTTTTCATTTACAGAACCAAATACTTGTTAACGTCCCTCTTCACTTACCATCGCCGGAAACCTAGGCCAATGTTATTCTATGGAGAAATTTTCTTTACAAATAACTTATTAACTAATGCATATTTTTAAATTCTATTTTCACATTCCAAAAATTCCCAACTGTTAAATTGATGGACCTTTTTTAAAAATTAATTATTTTAATTTTTAATGTTTTATTTTGAAATTGCAAAATGAAAAAAATTTCACATATTGAAAATTTGTATTTTGCAGCTTCAAAATAAAATATAAAAAATTAAAAAAATTTTTTTTTTTTTTTTTGAAGAAGGTCCGTCAATTTAACAGCTGGGAATTTTCTGAATGTGAAAACAGAATTTAAAAATATGTATTAGTTAATCAGTTATTTGTAAAGAAAAATTTCCCATAGAATAACATTAGCTTCGGCTTCTGGCGGTGGTGAGTGAAGTGGGCCCTTAATCCATTTTATCATCTATAACAATATTATCCAAGCAGTGGCTTGCAGGTACCTGGTAGACTACTTTTAGGATCCTGTCAGTCATTATTATTCTTTGCATAGACATAACACTCAAAAGCAGGGCGCGAAATTTCCGCTCGCCATTGGTGAGTGGAAATTTTACTGTGGTGAGTAAAATTTCGGTCTAAATATAGAGAGAATTCTTACAGTATACGATGCCACAAAAAAAATATATATATATATATGTATGTATATATATATATATATATATATATATCAATTTAAAAACGTAAAATCATGCAAATCTTAGGTAGTGTGACCAGACATTCTCTTTTTAAGAGGACAGTCTTCTTTTTCAACGCTCTGTCCTCCTAAACGAAAAAAGACATTACAGGACTAAAAAGTCCTCTTTTTTATGTTTTTTATCCTCTGTCCTCTTTTTCAAATGAAAAGGATTTAGTCCTTAATTTCAAAAATTTCGCAAAACTGGGAAGCTCAATCGGCTGTTGGCTGTATCGAACGGTGAGCACTAACTTTTTTCTCTGTTATGTTCGCAAAAGAACAACATATATAAAGTAGCTTGAATCAGTTTTTATAATCATTTTCATTCAATTTTATGTCCTCTAAAATGACCTCTTTTTCAAAATTGAATGTCTTCTATTTTCTTATAAAATAAAAGACATTACCTAATTTCTCCTCTTTATCCAATAAAAAATTCTGGTCATCTTATACGTAAAAAGTAGAGTAAGTCAATCATATATTGTGGCGAGTAACTTTTTTTTTTCAGCGAGTGTAATCAAAGTTGAAATTTCGAGCCCTGCTCAAAAGCATACAAAATAAAAAGGCTGAAGCTTTTAAACTAATGGCCTCTGTTAAACACAAAAACATACTTAGGTATGCATTAACAATGAAAGCATTTTTAGGGTCAATATAACTATTCATAAGCTTTATTTTGTAACTTAAAATAAAATGTAGTATAGAAATTAATATGCTGACACCAGAGCAAGTATAAAACAACCTGGTACTTACATGCTGTATATCAGAATATATGCCATATTTTAATAAGTAATCAAAGAAAATTAATAATAAAATTTCTCATTAATAACTCAATGCAATACTGACTTAATGAGATATTTGATAATTTAACAATAACATTTTCTTGTATTAGTAATTAGTATGAATCTATGCTACATTTGTGTTTAATTAGTGGATTTTCTTTCTTTTTGGTAGGTTTAAATTAATTTTCCATATAATTTGAAACACAAAATCATCTGATAAAATCACATACTTTCATGAAATTACACTCCTGCTCAAAAGTTTAGCAAGATTTGCAAACAATCAGTTTTTTTTCAATTTAAAAACTTATCTCTCGATGAAATGTTTTTAAACATTGGCCATTTAAAGAACTGTGTCTTCTTCCTGTTTTTCAGTGAAGATTAGTTTGTTTAAGGCAACATTTAGGGGGTCAGTAACAAATTGAGCAAAATTAATAATGTTTGTGATCACCCTGTATCGTTAAGTGAACAAAATGATCTGTAACTTTAGGATATGTTAATATAGACCCAGTTCAATTTGTGGATCAATTTGTGTGACGACAGCATAACGGAAATATAAGCATTTATTTTAAAACTTTTAAAAAAATCAACATGTTCTTTATTTATAATACACAGAGTTTTTAACGAAAATTATTCCCATTTTCAGATAAGTTGGAAAAACACTTTTAAAACAATATACTGCAATCGGATAACAAATATCTTATATATCTCATTAAATATGAGCATTTTTATGAAAAACGTTTTTACTGTGCATGTGCGAAAGATGAAAGATTTTTTATTGCATAGGTTGAAAGCTAGATATACTGGGCAACTTTTGTCAAAAGTACATTTGAATAGAATAAAAATTAAGCAAATTATATGAAAAAGAACTAGCTAGATTTGAGATATTTCCCAAAAGTCGAAATTTCTTAAGTGTTTTTTCACATGCTGCATAATTAATTTAAAGATCCAATTATTTTAACCACTTAGTATAAGTTCTTTTTTGCGAAAAGCCCCTTATAAGCTTGTAACTCTGGCATATTTTTGTTTATTTATTAAGATTTGTGAGATGATAAGGGATTCAAAGTTTCATACTTATTACACCTATTAGTATGGTGTTAATAATGATAGGTTAGTTAATTAATAATAATGGTTGTGCTAAATTAAATACGCAATAATGAAGGTTCTTGAAAGTCAAAATACGATCCAAAATTAAGGGCATGTGGTTTTTAACTAGAATATAAAGTTAGCTGAAAAAAAAGATTCCAGAATTAAAAGCATTCTTAGAATGAATAATAACAGGAGACTTGGCACTGGAATATTAAAACCTGAATAAACTACTATGTCAGAAACACCAAAGAAAAATATCTGAGATGCATACAGCTGTTTCGGTAGCCTTAAGCGTACCTTCTTTTTGCACTGAAGACGGTACGCTTAAGGCTACCGAAACAGCTGTATGCATCTCAAATATTTTTCGTTGGCGTTTCTGACGTAGTAGTTTATTCGGGTTTTAAAATTCTTAGAATGAATCAGCATTTTCAGAATCAATAAAAACACAAGTCAGTTTCTTTAAACTGTACATTTGTATTTATTGAGTTGGCATGATATGAAAATTTGCTTCTACTAATCACTGCCAATAAAGTTTAACTTTCTTAAATAAAATAAATAATGATATTAAATTAAATGTATATTTCCGTTTGTTGACTCCAATTGTACATAACAATAATTAATTAATTAATTCTCAGGAGATCATTTTTTGGATGGAAATGGATAACTCCATATTGAGAATAGGATAAGAATCTGCAGCTCGGAAGAATCGGGCCATTTTCAATTCCAAATAAAATTAATTTTAATATTGATCAAATATGTAACAATTTTAAAAGAAATAAAAAGTTAAATAAAATTACAAAGTCAGAAATAAGTCCCTCAACTAAACACATAACCAGTGTTTAATCCAGAACAAATTTAGTGCCGCATTGAGGCACTTTCACAAAATCAACTTTTAGCAATGGGGTACCTTCACAAATTCACTTTTCAGCAAAGAGGCACCTTCACAAAGTCAACTCTCAGCAATATAGTTGCACACTAAAAAATTTTATAAGCTTCACTGCATCAAATACATAAAAATACCCTCAATTTGGATATTTACTGGAGACAATGATAAATATCTAAGTAAACACTTTCTTATCTTACATATAAGAAATAACTTGATTCGCCCATATATATATATTTATTTTGCAACTATTCCATTTTATCTTTTAAATTCACTTTAAAATGGTAAAAACTGCTTTGCAGCTTTTCGGTTAATTGCTCTGAAGCATTATTAATTTTCACAAACTTACTTGATGTTTTCACAAATTATTTTATAAATTCACAAATGGGGTGCCATTTTGAAAAAGCTGGATTAAACCCTGATAACACAACCCACTTTAATACTTATATTATGGCTAACTTGAGAAGCAGCTCCTACACAATGAAGTATGTCCATTGAACATCTTGTCAGAAAAAGAGAGCAGTTGACTACATTTCAGCTATTGAAAAACATGCTCGTCATAAATGTGTCAACACCCTTAAAAACATGAAATGCACCTCTCATTGGGTGCATGTGACGCTACAGGACCGAATTGACAAACACAGAGGGAGAAAAGAAGAACCATTAAAATCTCCAGTAAGGAAAGAGGCGGAAAGACAACTTTAAGGCTGATTGAGACAGAGGTAAAATGAACACAAGCAAATGCTTGCAAACGATGTATTTATATCTAACAGAGATGGAAAGTAATGTATTTGCATCACAATTAGGGGATGATGGAAATGAGTTCATATGAAAACATCAACTGCTAAGCAGGTGAAAACGGACTAGTTATAAGGTTAGTCAAATAAAAGAAAAGGGTCTTTCTAAAGAAAATATTGTTCGAAATGTACTTTTTTTATTGGTTTATGATTGCAATTTATTAATATATATAGTAGAAAACATTTATAATATTACATAAAAAAGGAATACAAATAAGTGCACATAGAAACAAATTAGAGACTTAATAGCTTTCTGAAAAATATTCTAAAGAAAGGAAGCTTGAGTTAAACAAATGCGCACATGCACATATATAAAAAGAAAAAAAAAGTTAGCATTTAAAAATATTTTTTATTAAAAAATACAGTTTATGACAATTTAAATTGCTATGTATTTTGAAGATCCATTTCTTTTTGATTAAAAAAAGGATCATCTATCCTTTCATACACTGCTAGAAATTTATCACCTTTGTTTCGGCTAACCTTTTTAGCTTCCTCAGAACTATCAAAAATTTTTTCAATAACAGGATCAGATGCCTAAAAGAGAAAGAAAAAATAAATATAAAATTATAAAACAATTAGTATTTTTCTATTACGGTAATGCAACTTTCCACTGGGTAGACCTGAAAAAATTCACTTACAATGTGGCAATTAAATTAAATGGTAACTTAAAAAAAAATTTCCTTTCTCTCAAGATTTTCCTAAGCATGAATTTAATTGATCGGTGATATGAAAATTGTGCATTTCATAAATTAATCGAACAGAGTGAAATGACAACGCATTTCGGAAATTGGCTGATAAAATTATTTCAATACTTCAATTTAAAAAAAATATTTCAAAAATTAGATAGGAAAAAAGGTAGGAATTTTGTTGATTTTCAGTGAAATAATGACATACTTTGGAAAATACTTTTGATAAAAGTGTGAATTTTGTAGATTAGTGATGAAATAACTGCCTATTTTAGCTATTGGTCATAATTAAATGCAATATTATTATTATTATTATTATTATTATTTTAATCTGCAAAAAAACTCCACATTTGTCCACTAAAGTATCATATTTTATTTGTCAGACCAACACAAAAAATGCATTTTTCCTCAAATTACTATGGAAAAAAATTCCTTTTTCAGGAATCTATTTAGAAAAGAATTTGAGTCTGCAGGTGATTTCTTTATGAATACTACCAAATTCAAAAACAGGTTTTTCACAAATGTCAGCAAACTTAAAACAGACCTCTTACAAAAATTAGACAAAAAGAAATAGTTTCTTCAAAATTTGAAGGAAAAAATTACTCATTTTGATAGTCAGACGAAATTTTTCAAAAAGTGTCAAGTAAGCTAAAAGGATCTAGCAGCCACTGGTGAGTAATTTCAATTTTCATGTCTATTACTGGGTCTCACTACTAGTGATAACAATGAATTAAGCAGTTCAGGGCATTCAAATTCAAATATTATGAGATTTTAATTTTTATATTTCCCTTCCCTAAACTGAAAAAAATTCCAGTGAGTAAAATATGCCTATTTTACAAGGTCATGGCCAAAGAGGGATTTGGAGGATTGAAACCCTTTCCAAAATTTTGTAAATCGGTGGAAAATTTTCGTGTTATAAATATTTATAATGCTCAACAGTATGTAATAAAGCTTGAACCCCCTCTGACTTTTTTACTTTCTTCTATATGTAATATAGAGAAAGTATTGGATTCATGAAAATTTTCAACCTCCGTTTTTTGGTGGATTTACACATTTTGGGATGTCCAGAACACGAATTGATAGTTTTTAGAAAATGTCTGTCTGTCTGTATCACTTTTTTGTGGACGCTGTATCTCCCAAACCAATGAATGAAATTTAACCAAACTTGGTATTTAGTTGCACCGTCACATAAACTGGTGCTGATTACATTTGGAGATCAATCGCTCAACAGGTGGCGCTGTGATCTCATTTTTTTCTAAATTTTTAACATGGCAGTATAGGACAAAATTTCGTATAAATGTACATAATGAGTTATTTTTAACTCGCGATTGTAAAATTAATATGAATTATTGATAATAATAGTAGTTAACTAGAAAAAAAATTCTATGCATATGGGGGCATTGCTTCACCCGGGGGGGTGGGGGAGGGGGTTTCAAGATGACTATCTTTCGAAAGGTCTTGTCAATACCTTTAAAACGAATGGATGAACTATAAATTTGTGATATTTTAAAACAAAGTTATCGATTTGTTTTTACTCTTAACAAAAAAAAAAAAAAAAAAAAAAAAAATTACAAAAAAAAACTGTTTTTTTTTTTTTTTTTTTTTTTTTAAATATTGTTACTGAGTGAATTTGTATAGGAAAATATAGAGGAAAGTCTTTTGGTGGCCACAACATACTAGTTTTTTTTTTTTTTTTTTTTTTTTTTTTCCTCTATGGCTTTGCCCTTTTGGGGTGCATTTTACTCACTGGATTTTTTTTTTTTTTTTTAAATAGAAAACAAACAAACAAAAAATTAAAAAAGATAGAATTAATAGAATATTTTTTAACCCCCCTCCAGGTTTTCTTTTTTCCTAAAATTATATATGAAATATGTTATCTATATCTGAAATTTACTTACTAATTGGTCATCAGGAATTCTTTTGAAAAGAGGATGATCATCTAAATGCTTCACCATCCATTCATTTAATTCTTTAACATCCGTTATTGTGTATAATATTCCCTATATGATAAAAGAAAACACTTATTAATCTTATTATTGAATAAGTTAAACTTGTGATATAGATTATGCATGTGTTTTGGGTTTCTTGGAAATAGTTATAACAATGTGGATAAAAATTAAGGATTAAGGGGCCTTTGAGGATATAAACCGATCTGACTTATCATCATCTTCAGAAAAATTATCATTCTATGGTAACCCTTGATTCACCAGGAGAAAAATACAAGAGGTCGGGTTTTCTAGTGAACAATTTAAACAATTTTGTTAAAGATTTAATCTTAGGAGATTTTTGAGATGAAATTTTGATCTAAAATGTCCTGATCTTCAGAAAAATTAACATTCCCTGCACAGGGAAAAATATGGCTGAAACTTAATTTTCTTAGAAATTCCTCAAAGAATTTTGATAAATATAATTATTAAGATTAACATCTCCAGGAAGATTAACTTTCACTGGTAATCCATGCTCTGTCTGTGATAAAATATAGTTTTCTTGGAAATGGCTCTAATAATTTTTGTGAAAATCCTGTATATATTACACAAGCATTCAGGACTTTTTTTTTTTAAGGGAATTTTTGAAATTTGAAATTGATATTGTCTATTCAAGAAAGCAAATTTTTCCTGGTAATGCATTCTTAGCTGAAAAAAGGGGGGGGGGGGGATCATTGGCGAAAACAAACATTTTTGAACAAAATGATTTATTAGAATTTTTGTATTTAGAAATTAATCTAGCGAGTTGCCATCTTATAACACAAAATAGATCAAACTATGCTCAATCTAATTAAATAAATTAGTTAATTTAGATTGTCAACAGGAAAATGGGAAAAAATAAATCACCCTATTTACTCTACAAATATTTTTTATGGCTTTGAATGCAATTTTGCCATGCAGGTATTACTTATTACTAGGGCTGTGTCGATTAATCGGTTCGGTTAATCAAGCAATGCTTAGTCACGATCATTTTTTTTAATCGAGTTAATCGGTTCAATTAAATCGATTAAAAATTATCAAAATCCGATTAAAATTTTCAAACTACAAATTAAAGTAAAAATGCTGTTCCACTTAAAAAAAATTTTTTTATTTTTGTTTTTAATGAACATTATATAACTTTTTCTAAACAATAGAATTAATCAGCCTTGCCTGTGAAACTTACTGCCTTTTATACTTACACATAAAATTTATGAACTTTAGCTATTACACATCGCCTTCTATCAAAATTTAATGACACATTTGTTTTAAAGTATTTTTTACTCAATTAAAAAGTAGCATGATGTGACATTACAAAATTTTCTTCTATATTTTCGAATACTGATTTATGCAGTACGAATTATTTTCCATGATGAATGCATCTCAGAGAAATATAAGACTAAATGTCGAAAGAAAATCAATTTTGTATCCAACAGATGACATCTGAAGAAATAATTTATTGATTTATTTTTTGTTAAAAATGGAAATAATCGATAACCTTTTTTAAATTATCACATATCTATAGTTTAATTCGTTTTAAAGGTATTGACA
The DNA here is from genome assembly GCA_963930645.1 of Salticus scenicus. Classification (NCBI taxonomy): domain Eukaryota; kingdom Metazoa; phylum Arthropoda; class Arachnida; order Araneae; family Salticidae; genus Salticus; species Salticus scenicus. Next base: position 170,593,449 of record OZ005659.1, read on the forward strand.
AGTTCTTTTAAAAAATTCAAAATTTTACATGGGGGGGGGGGGAAGAAGCACATTTTAATGTTAAAAAGGGTAAACATAAAAACTGCTATATATAATTAGTAAGGATATAAAACTAAATATGTTTAAAATTTAAAGAATAAATACTTTAAGATGAAATTACAAAGTAACATCTTACTTTGGTTTTTTAAAGGAAAATATTTCTATTAGTCTCCTAGTTGTTAAAAACTAATGTTGTGCAGATATTTAAATTAATTTTTGCAAAAACGAAAGATCAATGTACAAAATATTATTTAGCATACCAAAACACCTGACAAAAATTTAGCTTATTTTTAAAATCTTAAGTAATTTTTTGAATATGAACAACAGTAAAATTAAATATATTTTACAAAATTTGAAGTTTTACCTCAGAAAATTGGATATATATTTTATAATAAAAAGATTAAACACTAAAAAATACATTATGAAAAATACAATATCTTATAATGAAATAACTTAAAATTTGATCAAACTGAGTCAGACCAACACAGATGCAATTTCATTCATATGAAATTTAACTAGTTTACATTTAAATCTTTTAATATTTTGCCATGTTTTTATTAACTTCGATTCTTGTTTGTTTGTTTGTTTGTCCGGTACAAATCTTGCAATTGATTTTTAACTAATTTCCCTACTAGCTAGACATTTGAAACTTTCAGAATAGCTCGGAACCCAGTGACAACACAATGAATACTTCAAAGCCTGCTTTTCAAATTTTTGATTAGTTTTCTTTTAATTAATTAAAATATGAAAATAATAACCTCCTAATAGCTTTAAAAATAACCATTAAAATATTAGCTATAATTTAATTGTTGCCAAAAAAAATTTACGAGTTAATTTTCTTTCGACATAAAAATAAATACAATTAATTAAACATGAACGTTAAAAAATTGTAAAAAGTTAAATTATGCATTTCACAAAAATTGACATCATTATCACTTTAAAAATTTTATACACATTGATAAAGTGCTAATGTAGTTCTATAGTTATGATTCAACATAAAATTTAAAAACATGGTATATAAAATTTTTTTATCTTATAATTATTTATCTCTACACTAACGACTCTTTAGTTATTGGGAGATCATTTTTTATTCACCACTTCTTTTCATCTAGTCGCCTTGTGTCCATTGGCAACTATTAATTTTGCTCTTTAAGTCACATTCCACAAAATAAAAATTATGTCTGTTTTGCTGAAAATTCCTTCTAAAGAATACAGTAGATTATCGATAGCCAATAATAATAATTTTTTTTTTTTTTTTAATTAAAATAATGGAATTCAAGTAATGAATGGCAGTAAATTTGGCAGTTTTTAGAAAGAACTGAAAAAAGAAAACTACCAAATGGCAGTTCTTACATACCATTACATCTATTTTCTTAAATTAGTTAGACCTATTTTATTTGTTTCAAATCATGGGTAAAATTATTTTTTTTCTCAATACATTGTTGCAATTGTGATGTCATTTCTTTCTGCTAAATTATCATTCCATTATTTTATTCACTCCTCCAAACTAAAGATAAAATTTCATTTTCTTTATTTCAATACATTTTTTGTAGCCATGATGTTAGTTTCTAGCATTATCCCTGGGAAACTTGGTCATTTATAATTTATTTAAGGCAAAAAGTAGAAAATGATAATAAATCTTAATATGTTTTGGATCTACAATTAGTATTGTTTAAAATAATAATAATAATTAGCGATAGAGTATCATAAAAAAAAAAAAAAAAAAAAAAAATTACCCGATTTCTTTTTAAAAATAGAAATAATAGTATCTGAAATGTGATATGCAAATTTTTTATTGCTATTTTTTAAGTAGGTGCACTATCATACTTTTTGTAATTTCACCCCAACCCATAAAATAATAAATAAAAATAAAAGGGCAAGATGGCAATAAATTCAATGAATGAAAATAAAACTCACAGTACCATCGGGAGTTTAGACTTAAAGATGGGTGATTCCAAAAAATCAAGCACTGCATCCAGAGGTCTATTATCCCTAAAAAAGATCTGTTGCAGAAGTAAAGTTCAGCAAACACCTAATAGGAACATCATGAAGCTTCCAAGGTTCAATTAAATGCCAACACAGGTGTTCAAACCTGGCAAAATATGCCTCACATTCACAAAGAACATGGACAGCCATTTCTTCATTACACAAGCAACCCCTACAAATTGGGTCATCTTTAACACCCATAAGTGTAAGATGTATCCTTAAAGCACAATACCCAGTTAAAAAGAAAATAACTTTCGGATACCATTCCTATTCAGCCTAAAAAGTTCCTTATGCTTAACACTAGGATTGCCACTATTAAGTTCTTTTGTTTGCCTCTGGCCCATTGGAACTTTTAAAATTCCTTTCCTAAATTAAATAACTACTTAGTTTATTGTTAACAACTGTCTTAGACATCCCATAGTAAAATACAGCAAAGCAATTGACAAAATAGATTTTTTTAATTTATGCAGTACCAGTAGATTTAAAAACTCCATCTAAAAAATTATGAATTTAAATACAGTAAAATTTTTTATCACTCAAATATATTCTTATTAATAAATAAATTTATACTGATAAAAAAAAAAAAAATAAATAAAAAAAAAAAAAAAATTCTGAAAATACAGATAACAAAATATAATTTAAAAAGTACTTACACCAACTCTAAGAATATATGCATATTCAGACAGTAGTTGGGGACTAATTATTCTCCATTTATGCTTTTTTGCTTTAAAATGTGGGTCAGGAAATAAGAAAAACATCTTACTCAGCTGTTAAAAAATAAATAAATAAGTTTGTAACAACAAATGTTTTGATAATGCAATAAAATAGTAAGAAAAAAATTAATTATTAAAAATTGTTTAATAAAATCTAATTTATTGGAACTAACAACTATTTTTCTCTTTACGTAAGTAGCCAATAAAAAACAATACAGGAAATTAATTAGCAGTGTGTCATGTCCGAGAGGAAAATTCATAGCGAAGAGAGTCTGTGGGATACTTTCTTAGCCAAAATAGTTGAACATCTAAATTAGAATTATTATAAAGAGTAAATAAAAAGGAGATTAAAAGCATGAAAAAAAAAAAAAAAAGACATATAATAAAAATTTAAATTATATATACCATGGTTTATTAAAATTAATATAATATTGAATTTAGAAAATAAAAACCATGTGCACGGGCAGGAAAAAGAATAATAAGAAAAAGGAGATCATAGAAAAATGGTTTAGTTTGTTTTTGGTATTTATTGTTTTATGGGGATTTTTGAGGAATAATGATAGGAACAGAAAAACACTTAATATTTCCTGAAACTCTTTTGAAAGTGAAATCTGAACTTATGTGATTATATTATTAGAAGAATAAATTGAAAATAGAAAAATCAGCATAAGTTATTTTCAATTAAAGTTAAGTGTGCAACACAGTGATAGTCAATTATTGAGATATTTGTTCCAGCATCAAATCACATTAAACTAGACACATGTGAGTCATTCATAGCTGAATGACGATGAATATAAAAACATAGGAAAAGTCTTCAGTGTATAGAACATCAAAGGGAATAATTAAATATGCAGACATGTAAAAAATGAAACCAGTTTCTCTCTTATATATAAATCTTTTTTGTTTGTTATCGTCAGTTTTGATACTTAAATAACTATCTGCATTTTCATTATTCCCTTTGCCGCTCTATACACTGAAGATGTTTCCTGTGTTTGTTTAACGAGCACCAAGTCTCCTTTTAATATATCTATTAAGTAATTTGTAAAGTAGATAAGTATTTATAAATTGTACAATGAATAAATAAACTTTGTATTACAAATTATTTTAAAGTTTTAGCTCCTATAGATCTTTAGCCTTCTGAAATGACTGAACTGATATGCAGTTTATTTGGCAGAGAAATTTATATATCAATATAGATTTGCCTTCGCAAACATGAATAGTAATGAATTAGATAAGCCTGAATACCATTTATTACTGGATAGCATGGTACATTTAAATCCCCAAGATTAGCCACTAAGAAACAATTTTTACAAGAATCACCATCAAAAGAAATTTATTAGAAGTCTCATAAAATATAATTTCTGCCTGAAAATTATTTTTGTAGCAGCAAGATTATTTTTTAATCATTATTAGTATGAATATTTTAGATGCAAAATGCCCTATAAAAATATAATTGTTTACTTAATTTCATTTACATAGAAAAAAAAAAAAAAAACCTGAACCTATATCATATTTATATACATATAATTGTATTGCTTTTTTATGAATCACATTCTAAGTATGTCTCTAAGAGGGGGGAAAAAATCACATTCAATATAATTTTCAAAAATGCAAAATTTTCTTATTTCTGAAAATTTTCTTGTAGAATATAGATTTTATAAATCTTTTTCTATTTCATTTTTGTCAGCATTCAATTTTAAAAAGAAATTTTTAGTTATTTTGTATTTATTATATATATACTTACATATATGACACAATATTTAAGTCTGTATATCTAACACATTCTTTTTAAATGGCCTCTATTTCTCACCAAAGGTTTCTTTTCTAAATTATTTAATTATTTAAAAATAATTTTTTTCTTTTTTTTTTCTTCAATGAATTCCTACATAAAAATACTTACTGATGAGATTGAGTATTTTTTATGACTGGATTTATTGAAGAAGGAAAAAAAAAAACTGTAAGCTTATCTACTAAATTAGCACTAACATAATTCATAAAATTATTACCTTTTCAAACAAAATGTTTATTAAATTAATTTGCTTACAAAAATATTGATTTTGTATTTAACCTCAGAATTCTTTGGAGGTAAATAAAAATGACGACTATTCTATTTAATTTTATGTTCAGAAAGTTTTTTGCAAACAATTTTTATCCAAAGGTTTATATTGTCTGATTTGATATTTGGATTCAAATATCTAATTAAAAACAGTAATAATAATAAACCAACATATAACCAGAATAACAAAAATTAGCTTTATATTTTTATTTCCTCTCAGTCAAGTCAAAAACAAACAAACATTGTTTTCACACATACCTGACTTTTCATAAAATAATTAGGTAAATACTTCATAGCATTGGATCGTATACAGGCTATATTTTCATATTTTCCTCGATTCTGTAAACGTAAAACTTTGATGCGTTCTTGGACATATTCAGATACCTTTACTCGGATTTCAATTCCAAGCATCAGAGTTTCCGGAAATAATGGAGACAAATCAACTGAAAAAAAAAATCTTTTAAATACGAAATTACTTTTAAATTCCATTAGTGAAATTTTGCATTTTACAACTTTATGATAAAATATTAAAAGATCAATTTCTGAAAAATATTGCATTATTTAATGGTCGTGAATTGCAAAAACGGAATTTTAAAAATGTGTATTATGTAATGAGTAATAATGGGAATTGTTTTTCCATACGTTATGAGTTTGGATTTGGATGATCTTGATGCTCACTGATAAAGAGCCATAGGTAAAAATTTCCACCAAATATTCTTAAGCTCACTGATTCACTGAGTACACTTTAAGAGTCAAAAAAAAAAAAGGAGGGTGTGTGTGTGTGGGGGGGGGGGGGGGGTAATCACAAATAATAAGCGATACAAAAATGATTGATAAGAGGAGGAGGGTGGAAACTGAAACTTTATGCGATTAAAGAAAAATATATATATATACAACAGAATTCAGATAACAGAAGCATAATTTACATGCTGATTAATAATTCGATTTTTTTTACTAACATCAACACATAAAACATCATTTAATTAGTCAATGTACGAAAAGCATACATAAAAAAATGCAACCTCCAATTTACAAAATAGAAACTTTGTTAAATGTACAATATTACAGAAAGAAAAACAAAATTACATAAAAATTAAACTTAACTGAAAAGTTAAACAGTCTCATCCCAGATAAAAGTATGCTGAATAGCTGAAAAAATCTTACAAGCTTTAGAAAGTTTTTATGAAAAATTCATTTACTAATTGACAAATTCAACCATAGCAAATTGATTTAATATATGCTTATACTAGCATATTGATTTTTGTTATATTTTATTTTAAAGTTCACTTATGTCATGTAGATGGCAGATTTCAGATCTACCATTCATAAATCTGAAGAGGATGAACTGAAACATTTCATTGGACCTAAAGGTACAATAAATATAAGAAATGAGTCAAATATATCTTAAAATATCCACTGAAGAAATAAAAAGAAAAAAATAACTATTTTTCTATCATATGTTTCTTACAACCAACCTGCTTATGAAATTATTTTTTTATATATTTACTAGCATGTTACAATAAGATTCAACAAATAGTTTTTAATAAAGTTTTTATAATAAAGTTATAAAAAAAACAACTTTCTTGTAGTAATGTAAAATTATCTCATATAAATTAGTTAAAATTTTAAATAAATAGTTGCCTTTAAAATCTAAGTTTTTTTTTTTTTCTTTTTTTTTTTCTAAGTGTATATTATATTTCATAAGATATTTAGAAATTTTTGTTTCTATAAATAGATATATCAATTTGCTATTTCTTTCACAATAAGATAAATATTAACAAAAATAATAAAATACAACAAAATGTAGACAAGAAAAGCATCTCAATTATAATTTGAATGCTTTTTAAAATAAAAAATCTTCATTTCACATTGTAAATGCAGTTCAAAATTGAAATTCAACTGTGATGGCATGTTTAATATACACTAAAAGCAAACAATATGTAGCTTTATATAGTTGCCAAAGTGCCAAGCCTATGCAGCTAGCTTTTACCCTGTAAAGTTGCATGACTGCGATACAAATTGATACTTTTTGTTGACAGAAATTTGTTTTACATTATGTCTACACAGTTTTCTACTTGTAACCTCTTTGCTTATAATGTCTTTTTTTTTTCCCTCAAAATTTCCGACTATTTATGAGACTACCTAGTAAATACCTGATATCATTTATAATTTATTACTAAGTACTGTTGTCGGGGAGGAGAAGAGGAGAGAATACAATGCGCAGAACAGAACTCTTGTGTGACGGGACGGAGCTGATTGAGTCAGTCTTTCATTCGAGTCGAGAGAGATGCAATGCATCTTAAAACCAGAAAACAAACTTATTTAATATAATAATACTTATTCGTCATTATTCGATTCAAATAACATAAGTTATGATCGTAACAATAAATCGTTTGTAGTGAGTAGATATTAGATGTCAGAGTCTATGTATTGGCAGTTCTAGTTTTACTAATCCCGGGAAATCTGGCAGAGAGGGTAAGTAGATTTAAACTTATTCTCATTTGATTATTATGCATGTTATTCTTATTTGTGATAGAGTAAAAGTTGCAGAATTTGAATTTAAAATAAATTCGTTAGAATTTCTTAATCCGAGATTCTAAATTTAATCAACCCTAATTCGAAATTCATAAATTGATACTTAGTCAAAATTCTTTGTTGGCTTCATAGCCATAGTGGTCCATCGATTCACGGAGCCTTAATTATCTATTAATTAGATAATTAATTATAATTCGTTAAATTAAAAAAAAAAAATTGTAAATTGAAAAAATTCTTTTGTTTACGTAGGATTAAATTATCTGTATAAGAACTTTAAAGTAAATTAAAATTAATTTGTTGAAATAAGTCATTAATACAAGGTTAAATTGTTTTGATATAAAACGTAATTCAAAGTAGTTTCGCTTTCATGCTTACGTAAAAGTTTTGGTTTAGAGAAAACGTAATTCAAAATAGTTTGGTTTTCAAACCGGAACAATTTCGGTTAGGGAATTTAAGGAATAGCTATTCGTGTTAAATAATTGTTGAATAAATGAGTGTATGAGAATGAAAAGGGTGCATTTAATATTTTATTAGTTTATTTATTTCAGTAAAAAAAAAAAATCTATTCTATTATGTGTTGTTTCTTTTCATTTGTTCTTATTTTTTTTTTTTTTTTTTCATATTTTACTTCCTGGTCTGCAGAATAATAATTTAATTCGATCGATTAATTCATATTTAAATTTAATTAATTGTAATTAGTTTGCTCAAAATATGGGTAGAAAGGGAAGAACAAGGGCAAATGACGCCGAACAGAGTGCGTTGTTCCCAAAATCTAATGAAGTGATAAAATTTGAAAATGTTATTAGAGAAATAGAATTTATAAAATCGAAGGTCAATGATTGCGATAAAAGCGATCAAGCCAGATTAAAGATCCTAAAAGATAAGGTAAAGGTACTGGAAGTTAAATTCGAGGAAATAGTTACAAATTTTTCCGAAGAAGAAAACGAGGAAAACTTTGAAGAAGTGATGAAAAATGGGGACATTCTGTTGGAGTTGTCTGTAGTGTTAGAGAGTAAATCGCAATCAAATACCCCAAATGTAAATAATGAGGCATGTACCAAACCAGGGACTTCTGTTAATTCGCATATTAGTCTTCCCAAACTTGAAATTCCTTATTTTTACGGGGATAATGAATCTTGGTTGTCATTTAAAAATTTATTTAAATCATCTATTCTGGATAATGACAGCCTTAGTGAGGTTGAAAAGCTACAATACCTCCAATCGTGTGTAAGAGGTAGTGCATCAAAACTTATTCGTGGATTTTCGTTACAATCGGAAAATCTTAAACACTGTTGGGAAATTCTTACTCAGCGCTACGAAAATAAACGTCAATTAGCTATAACTCAAATAAATAAAATCTTTTCGGTAAAGGTAAACAAAGTGGATGATCCTAAATCGTTTTTCAATTTAATAGATACTTGTAACGAAGCGGTGCGAAATTTATCGACCCTAGGATTGGAATCTAATCCTCTTAGCGATCTTATTCTTATAAATTTCATGATTTCAAAATTGGACTCATCCGTTAGGCATAGGTGGGAGCTCAGTCTAGAGAATACGCAAACTATTCCCGATTTAAATTCGTTTCGTACACTCATAGAAAGGGAGGCGTCGAGTCAAACAAAACTTGAAAATAAACCAGGAATGTTTAAGAAGCCAGTAGAAGGTAGTAGTGTAAAAAAATCTTGTGTCAATAATTCAATAATAGCCAAAGAAAATAAATGTGTCGCCTGTTCTCAAGTACATCAATTGTTTAAATGTCCCAAATTCAATCGAATTAGTGTTCAGGAGCGATGGGACTTAGTTAAATCAAAATCACTGTGTGAAAATTGTTTGTGAACTAATCATCAAGTGCGTCAATGTAGAATTAATATTAAATGTAAAGTATGTGCAGGTTCACATCACACTCTTCTGCACATTTATGCACAGAATTCTGCAGATCAGGGAGGCGGCCTTGTTACTACATCGGTGGCCAATAGTTCACAATCTAATGCAAATTTTAATAACCAAAAGGTGTTATTGGCTACTGCCCTTATAAAGGTTAGGTCACCTAACGGCAAAATTATTCAATGTCGGGCGTTAGTTGATAGTGCTTCACAAAATAGCCTCATAACAAAGGAGTGCGTTGAGAAGCTAAATTTGCCTTTGTTTGGCACTTCTCATCGATTTGTAGGCATAAACGGTCTTTCCGCAGAAACTGTTTTAAATTTTACGGAATTCTCATTCTCGCCATATTTCGCTAACGAGTATAGGAACTTGAAAGCGCTAGTAGTAAATAGGGTTACTACCCCTCTGCCAAATTTCCAGGTGAAAACGACGTCTTGGCCACATACAAAAAATCTTCAGTTAGCCGATATGAATTTCTTCAAGCAACAACCAATCGAAGTATTATTAGGCGCAGATATTTTTGCGTCACTAATTTGTGGCACACCGGTATCGGGAAGGCCAGGAGAACCATCTGCCATTCCCAGTTCACTTGGGTACTTACTCAGTGGTCCCCTCTCAAGGGATGGAATGGAACCAGAATCAACATATAGCTCCTCGTTACAGTGTGTGAATATAAACGATTTTTTTGACAATCAACCAATAATATCTTCTAAGAGTGAAACCGAAGCCGATCCGGCAGAGGAACTATATAAATCTTCCACCAAGCGCAACCCCGAAGGCCGCTATGTTGTCAAATTACCCCTCCATGATGAGATAGATTTGGGTGAAAGTGCCAACTGTGCACTAAAAATGTTTAAAGGGCTCGAAGCTCGTTTTGCGCAGAATCCTAACCTAAAAAAGGAGTATGCTCAGTTTATGTGTGAGTACTCCGATCTAGGTCATATGACTTTACTAAGGGCTGAAGAACTTAATCGCCAACCCAATTATTATATGCCCCATCATGGAGTTATAAATGAAAATAGTAGCACTACGAAACTACGGGTAGTGTTCAATGCGTCGGCCGTAACTACAAATGGCAAATCCCTGAACTCTAACTTGCATAAAGGGCCCAAACTCCAATCCAGCATTTTTAGCAATCTAATTAGATTTCGTTTAAATAAAGTCGCCCTCTCGAGTGATATCGAAAAAATGTTTCGACAAATTCTAGTCGCAGAGCCTGATACAGACTTTCAAAGAATATTTTGGAGGGCCAATGTTTCAGATCCACTCAGAGAGTATAAATTGAATACTGTTACTTATGGCAAAGCCTGTGCTCCGTTTTTAGCCCTGCGTACCATATTACAGCTATTAAACGATGAAGAACCCAATTTTCCCGTAGCTGTGCAGGCTGCCCGCAACAACCTGTATATGGACGATTTCCTTGGAGGGGCTGAAACAATCGAAGCCGCTCAATCTTTGGTCACAGACCTTCAAGCTTTATTTAATGCTGGGGGCTTCAAGCTGCGAAAATGGGCTTCAAATTGTGTGGAAGCTCTAGTTCAGGTCCCAGAAGCTTTGAAATCAACAAATCAGGAATTATCCTTAAACCCTGATCATTCCCAACGCATTTTAGGACTAAACTGGAATTTAATATCGGATACCCTACAGGTTGGAGTTAACACCGAAGAAAGCGTAAAAACCAAAAGACAATTATTGTCCGTAATTGCACGCATCTTCGACCCTTTGAGTCTGTTATCCCCTGCCACTATTCTTTTAAAATTGCTACTACAAGATGTTTGGAAACAAAACCTTGGTTGGGATGATCCTTTACCACCAGACATTCAAATCAGGTGGAATGAATTCTTTGAAAAAATTGAATCCTTTAAGGCCATGTCAGTACCCAGATTTTTAGACCTGAAATCCGAACCTATTTACCAGATTCTGGGATTTTGTGATGCGTCAACAAAGGCATATGCTGCCGTAATTTATATACGCCCAAGTCAGAACTCATCTTTAAAATTGATTTCAGCTAAAACCCGTGTAGCTCCTTTAAAACCCATTACCTTGCCTAGGTTGGAGCTGTGCGCGGCTGTATTACTATCGGAACTTTTGTCAGTCGTCCAGAGCTTGCTGGATTATCAGGTTGAGGAAATTCTCCTATGGACAGACTCAACAATCGCCCGTAGTTGGATCTTAAATCCACCCTTAAAGGGCAACACATATGTCCTACACCGAGTAAACAAAATTAGAGCTCTCACAGACCCAACATCATGGCATCACTTACCAAGCAAACATAACCCAGCAGACTGTGCAACCCGTGGGCTGTTACCCGACAAATTAAACCACTTTAACTTGTGGTGGTCTGGACCTGATTGGTCAAAGATCCCGGTCTCAGATCACGAGTCCAAGATTGCTACCTCAGTCCCATGTACAGTTGTGGGAATTCCTGGACTAATAGAGTCAACTCCAATGCATGAATTCGTTATAGAGGATTTGGTTTCAAAATTTTCATCAAGTAATAAATTTTTTCGTGTAATTGCATTTATGAAGAGGTTTATTTATAATAGTTGAAATGCTACAAAATTGAAAGGACCAGTCTCAGTACAAGAAATTTCAGAAGCTAGAAAAATTGTTATTAAATTCGTCCAACAAAGGTCCTTTGCTTCAGAAATCGCCCTTTTGCAGTGTGGCAAACCCGTTGCAAACAACAGTAAATTGAAACCTCTCAATGTGTTTATTGATTCCGAAAATCTATTAAGAGTGGGAGGTAGAATTGACAAAAACATCACTCTGCCCTATGATACTAAACATCCAATACTCATACCTAAAAATCACCTTTTTACGCATCGACATTAATAAGACATTTTCACACGTATAGTCTTCATGGAGGTGTCAACCTAGTATTAAATCTCATTCGCCAGTCTTACTAGATTCCTGATGGTAGATCCACTGTGAAAAAAGAGCTTCGTAAATGTGTCACTTGTGCCAAAGTCCAACCGACCCCAATTCAACAAATGATGGGTGACTTACCAAGTGCAAGAGTCAATCCTTGTAGACCCTTTCAACATGTCGGAATTGATTATGCAGGTCCTATAGAAACTAAGTGTGACCATAAACGGAAGGGTACCAAATTTAAATCTTATATATGTCTTTTTATCTGCATGTGCACCAAGGCAATTCATCTCGAATTAGTAACTAGTTTATCTACCGAGCATTTTTTATATGCCCTACAAAGATTCATAGGGCGTCGAGGCTATCCTACTGACATTTACTCCGATAACGGACGCAACTTTGTTGGTGCCCATGCCCATTTGAAGAAACTCGTGACACTTTCAAAAACCAATACTATTCAAGACTATGCCACAACTAGACAAATTCATTGGCATTTTATGCCACCTTACGGGCCTAACTTTGGCGGCCTATGGGAATCTTCCATTAAATTGGCTAAACGCCATTTAATTAAAGCGTGTAAAGGCAGTTGCCTATCGTTTGAGGAGTGTGCTACGATTCTCACAACTATTGAGTCTTGCTTAAATTCACGACCCTTAGTCCCACTTTCCACCGAGCCCAATAATTTCTTAGTACTTACACCAGGACACTTCTTAATTGGGGCTCCGCTTCTCCAGCTTCCTGAACAATCTCTTAACCAAACTAATCCATTTTGTACCAGTTTTTCTTCCAGATAGAAACTCCTTCAGCAGATCAAAAAGTCCTTTTGGAGCACCTGGGCAAAGTCTTATTTGACTTCACTCCAGTCAAGAGAAAAATGGAAGAGCGGTGATACCCATCTGCAACCTGGTCAGCTAGTCCTGGTGTTGGAACCTTCTATTCAGCCAGCTCAGTGGAGGTTAGCCCGCCTTCTGGAAGTCCATCTGGGTGAGGATGGAATTATTAGAGTGGTTACTCTGAAGACGCCATCGGGAATAATCAAGAGACCTGTAAATAGAATTGCCAGTCTGCCATGCTCAGCCCCCCCCCCCCCAGAGGATGTCGGGGAGGAGAAGAGGAGAGAATACGATGCGCAGAACAGAACTCTTGTGTGACGGGACGGAGCTGATTGAGTCAGTCTTTCATTCGAGTCGTGAGAGATGCGATGCATCTTAAAACCAGAAAACAAACTTATTTAATATAATAATACTTATTCGTCTTTATTCGATTCAAATAACATAAGTTATGATTGTAACAATAAATCGTTTGTAGTGAGTAGATATTAGATGTCAGAGTCTATGTATTGGCAGTTCTAGTTTTACTAATCCCGGGAAATCTGGCAGAGAGGGTAAGTAGATTTAAACTTATTCTCATTTGATTAATATGCATGTTATTCTTATTTGTGATAGAGTAAAAGTTGCAGAATTTGAATTTAAAATAAATTCGTTAGAATTTCTTAATCCGAGATTCTAAATTTAATCAACCCTAATTCGAAATTCATAAATTGATACTTAGTCGAAATTCTTTGTTGGCTTCATAGCCATAAGTACTGTTAATACCTGCCTTTTTTTTTCACACCACTATTTTTAAAGAGCATTTTTCTTCTTATTTCATCATAATTAGGTATTAGAGAAAATTTCTCTACAAGCAAAGTGGTGTGAAAAAAGGGCATATACTATCAGTACTCCAGAAAATAATTTCTGGATGTTATCAAGTATGCTAATACTTCATATCAATTTGAAAGAATAATAAGACAAAATATATTACAATCCAAAATAACAAAATGGAAAAGCAAATCTTACCAAGAAGGCCACCGTATCCACAGCCAACATCAACAAATTCAACCTTCTTTTGTTCTTCTTTCAAAGAACTTTTACCCTCGGGAAAAAATGCTGGATATAAAGGAGCCCAATTCATTAAAGATGGAGCTAGAGGGCTTAAAAAATGTATGAGCATAAGTATTAATCAAAATAGCATAAACACAAGATTTATACTATCAAAATAAATGAGATGATTTTTTTTTCTCTCCCAACATAAGCAGAATATAAAGATTAATTTTTTAAAGTTAAATAATTTTAAAATTGTCCTAAGAGAAGGATTAGTTATTAGTACAACAGGGATATTACTCTTAGTCAGACATTTCATGTCATCATCTTTTTCTGCGTTTCACTTGAGTATATCAGGTATCACTTGAGTACATCACTATACAAAGTTACACTTTCAACCGATCGCTATGAAAATTGATACACTTATTAATCAGGACAAAAATCTAGCTAACACTGTATTTTTAGTTCAATCAGATAATTGGTTAAAAAGATATTAAACAAAAAACAATTTTTAACTTAAAATTATTAAAAAAATAAAAATAAATAAAGATGGGAGAAAAAAAAAAATAATATACGCTTTCATTTCTTTTTGATATACAAGGAAATAAATTTATTTGCATGTGAATAATAAATATATTTCTTTTTATGTCGAAAAAGAAAATGAATGTACAATAATTTTCTTTTATTTAAATTGAGGGGTAAGACAATTACTGCATGTAATTGTAAACACTTTTAGATATTTAAAAATCAATTGTTAACTACTGAATTGACAAATTTAGTAAAATAATTAAATTAAACAAAAGTTTCCTATTCCTGAGAAAAAAATTCAAACTATTCAAAAATTAGATAAACATAAATAAATAAATGAATAAAAACATAATAAAATGTTCGAATTAACCATTTTTCTTACGAATACAATGAGTATCACTTCTAACATTTTCCTTTACTCAAGCTTTTTTTTAAACAATTGAATTACAAATTATGGAGTAAACTATTTTTCATCATTCTTACAGTTTCATAAACAAATGAATAAACATACAAATAAATAAATCTGAATTTAATTCATCTATTTATTTGTTTTTGGGAGATTTTAATTCAGAAAGTGGGAAAGAATTCATTGAAAAATTACGAATGTCAAGCTATTCCAAAACACTATATGAATACAATGAAAGACCGTATTACAACAGATACAGTCTTTCCCAAAAAAAGTATGCAAATGGGGATTTATACAAATGTGTACAGTTATCACACTCCTTTATAAGAAAGAACAGATAAACAAACAAAAAGTTTCTAATATACAAAAAAATCCTGCCACACTAAATTAAATTCTACCCCTAACAGTTTATATACAGGTGTTAGACAAAATTATGGACACATTTTCGCTTTTTTACATTTTGTCGAATATGTTTGAAAAATACTTAATGCATTGTTCTTTAATTTTAGGAATAAAGAAAACATGTTTTTCCTCATATTTTTTAAGAAGGATTTTGTCACAAAGGCCCTTAGGGGACGAACAATAAATCTAATAAAATAAAAAGTATTTGTGATTACCCTGTAGCTGGAAGTACATTGATTAATCTGCAAATTTTAGATATAGTTATAAATGTAATATTTTATACCTGTGTAGAGTTTTCTGAGGATAGCTGAAATATTTAAAGAGTTATTAATACTTTATTAAAAAATGCACAATTTGTTCACAATTTTTTACATTATTACTGTAAAGGTTTTTTCCAAATTTCACAAAATTTTCTGAAAACATAACAACATATGCCTACATCATTATAGTATAGTTTAAAACAAATACATTAAATATTTAAAGAGATATGGACAGTTGTAGTAAATAATTTATTACTGTGCATGCGCAGACTGTAATGAAAAAACTGACGTAGTTTAATACTCAACTGTCTAGAGCAGGGCATGAAATTTCTGCTCGCCATTGGCAAGTGGAATTTTTACTGTCGTGAGTAAAAGTTTGATCTAGTTATAGATAGAATTCTTACACGATATGGTGACAGAAAACATTCTTTTTATAGACTTAAAAATATGGCAAAATTTTGCCATCTTATAACTTATAACCTCATATTTAATCCCAGCTTGGGAAAGGGCATGGATAAATAAAAGTTTTAATCTCTTCGCCAGTTTCGTTTCTTCCACTGTGATTTCTCCAAGCAAAGTGAGAATAGACGAGCAGACAACCTCTTTGCCCTTTGCCTACTATCCGAGAGAAGAGAAATGTGAAAGTTTGCCTATGTGATATTGGCGCATGAAAATTAACCCGAGCCCTTTTAAAGATACTGATGTTTATTTTGTTGAATAATAATCAAAAACAGTTCACATTTTCCAATTTTTTACTGAAACTCCAAGGATTTGCGCTTGTAATGATTTGTAGGCATGTAAACAACGATTTTATCGAAAAAGTTATTCCGAAATGGCTATTTCAAATGACAACAATGAACAACTTATACACATTGACATTCCGTCTGATTACAAAAATAAAATGGACAAAAAAGACATTTCGGATGTAAATAGTTAAATAAATAAATAAGTATAAGGAAGCTTAAACTTTCATAATAAAAAGATTTTCACAGGATATTGTTTAACAAAGAGTTTTTTTTTTCTTTAATGACTCTTTGCAGTTACATTATTAGACATTTTAATCTTTTTCAAATCTCAAATGCAATACATTATAATGATTTTTAACTATAGATGATTATGAGACATGATGATAATTGACACACTTTTAATATATATAATTTTAAGTATATTTGTAAAAGTATTTAAAATAGTTAGGGGGGGGGGGGACTAAAATGTGAAAAAAATAATAATAATAATAATAATAATAATAATAATAAAAATAAAAAAAAAATGGCAACTCTATTTTGTGGCGAGTAAAACTTTTTTTTCGGCGAGTGTAATCTGAGTTGAAATTTCGGGCCCTGGTCTAGAGTACCTTATAAAAAAATACCCAGTTGAATAACATGAAAATTCATAGAAATATTGGTGACTGAGTTGTTTTTCAGCTGTTTTTTAGAAAGTTCTTCATGATAAGGGATCATTCACAAATGAAAACTTGTATCAGAAAAAACTATGTTACACAATGAAACTTAATACCATATTTATAATTCATTTTTTTTAATAGATATGTACCACATACTAATATAATAAATAAAAAAAAATTGCCACAGAATTTTGCCAAGGGTTGCCACAGAAATATGACAGCACTACATTTGGTGAAGAATCGCTCGTGTGGCCTAGTGGATTATACAGCATAGCATTTGAGCCTTCTAAAGACTGAACATAATTTTTAAACTACCCCTAATGTAAGTGAATTGAAACTTTGCCAAGCAGGTTTCCATCTTTAATATTTCATATTTTGTGTGTTTGTGCATTTTTCTAAAGCTAGCTGAACATTAGTAATATAAATAAAATATGAAATATTGAAAGAAATTAACTAGAAAATGCAATAATAAAAACGTATAACCAAAATAGCTACTAGATTTTTTTTTTTTTTTTTACAACAAGAAACTATACCAAACAAATTCATCATCATAATGGCATACAAAATTCAAAAGTTGTCAAGAAGTTCCTATACTAAACTGTACCAGCAAAACTCTTGGCAAGAAGGTGCAATTATTAGCATTCTAATTTTAAACATAAATAAGAAAAATATCACATTATTTATTTAAACATGTTGTTAAATATAATAAGATTTAAAATGCAAATCACGATACATACTATTCTAAATTATGATCTGCTATTGGATTAGAATGAGCCCTTTGCCGGTAATAGCGCTTTTGAGGAAGGTGAACATCATCCATCTTCAAACTGCAATAAATATGAAATTTTAAAGCCTTCAACAAATATTAAAATTAAGATACACAACACAACATTTTGTACAATTATAAAATAATCAACATTTTTTCATTCAACAACAGAATCATGGCACAGTCAATCACATATAAAGAATTTTTAACACAACATTTAAAACATACTTCCAACAATTAGCAATAAAATTTCACAAATTGAAAAATAATTTGCAAATAAAAATTCCATAAACATTAACCCTTTAACATTTCCTATACAATGTACAAAGCAAAGTCGTGAGGAGATTTTATCTACACAACCATTGGTTGCAAACATATACTTCTAATTACAAAATGTTTAAAAAAATTTAAGCATTTATGATATGACATGTTTAAACTTAAAAAATCAATTTTTAGAAATTACAAAAACTAACAGTCTCCAGGTCCCTATAGTCATATTTAGTAAAAGCTGGCATTCATCCTAACAAATATAACACAAAAAGTTTCACTTCTATGCACCCAAAATTGACATTTAGCTTCAAAATTTGGAATTTTTCCACATTTTTTCAGTCTTTATTAAGGGGCTGCTTAAAAATTCCTTAATTAAGCCTGAGAAAATATGAAAAAATCTCAAACATTTAAACTAAACATCTTGGTCCATTTTGGTCACACATAAATAAAACTTTTTGTTAGGATGAACGTCGACTTTTACTAAATATGACTCTTGGGATTTAGAGACTGTATAAAAAAATTCATTCTTGTAATTTCCAAAAAATTGATTTTTTTTTTTTTTTTTTAATATGTCATATCATAAATGCTCACATTTTTAAAATATTTTGTAATTAGAAGCAAGTATATATCTACGACCAATGGTTGTCAAGATAATGTCTTCCTTGTGACTTTGCTTTGCACCCCGTATATACTAGCAAGTCTACCTGGCATTGCCCAGGTTGAAGTAGTGTTTATAGAATTTTCAAATCAATGAAAAAACAAAAATGAAAAGAGAAATGCGTGAAATATTATCCAAAGCCTTTAAAAGAAAATAATGCAAATAAATAAGTAAATAAATGCAAAAAGCACAGCTTTAGTACAGGCCCCCTTAGCGACTTTAAATATTTTTGGCAATTTCAGCGATGAATTGAAATGGCTATCACAAATGCATAACTAAAGACCTTGGCGAGAAATGTCCAAGCTACTTCGGTGCCAAATTTCAAATTTTTTGAAGGAGTTCGATACTAAAACTATTCTATTAAAGGGGGAAAAAATTTCAAAATATTCACATAAGAAAATATAAAAATTATCTTAATAAAATTAAAATTATAACTATTTAAAATTAAGGTGAGAACATAAAATAACTTCATAACTTCAAAGATCTCCATAAAGTATCAATAAAAATGAAAAATTTTGTTTAATTAAATTAAAATTTCAAGCTAATGCCAAATATCTATTTCAAAATATTTATTTACATGCATATTCTTAATAAGTGTACAAATTTTCATAGTGTAAGGTTTTTTTTTTTTCTAATTTTTATTATTATTCATGCAAAATTAAAATATTTTATTTTGTGTTTGAAAAAAAAAAAAAAAATGTGTATTTTATCTATTTATTTTGGCATTTTCTTTTTAATAATTTTAAAATTTAAAATGGGGTTTTTATTTAATATATTTTGATACATTTATCTGACTGAATTAAAAAATACGGCGTTAGCTAAATTTTGTCCTGATTAATAAGTCCATTTTTGTAGCAATCGATTGAATGCTTTGTATAGCAAATTAAAAATCCAGACAGACAAAAATATTTTGTGAAATCCATAAAAACTTTCATATTTTTCACTTCCCATCGGTGAGGATTGATCGTACACGTACTACCTTTGGGTTTGTAGTTATGTACTCTGACTATAGATCAAGTTTTTTTTTTTTTTAATCTCGCATTTCTAAACTTTTGTTAGTAAGCGGTTATACCCTGTAGTAAACAGACTACTTGGTTAAATGTTGAATTCCAAGTCTGTAGCCAGATTTATTTTTTTTTTTTTCATTTTATTATATTCTAGTCCTACATCACGTGAAAAAACTAGCCACATGAGCATCATAAAAGCAGCAAGGCACACTCATGCCTACTAAGAAATTTCAAGTGACTTCTGCATAATACGGCTTCATCTGAAACATCATTTGTTAAATTTCAGAGTAGTACTGCTATCTACAGAATAAAGATCGAACTAAAATTTTAAAAATTTATTAAATCAATGAAACAATATCGAAAAAGCATTAAATAAAAAATGTTAAATTATATCGAATGTTAGTTTTCAGCAGTATAAAACCAAGAAAAAACAGTTAAAGATAATTTTTACGTCATTCAATACCACCTGTGCTATTCACGATACAATGTTTTCCAAAGGAAGATGCAGAAAATTATGTTCACAAATGTTTTTATAAATTAATTTAAAACTTTTAAAATTTCAATAATTTACACAAACATTTACACAAGATAGCCGGCCTACTTGAAGTTGACAAGAAATTTTTTGATCAGAGGCCCAAATCATTTTGGTACCAAAATGAACTAATGGAAGGATTTAAGAAAAATGGCACCATTTTTAAACTCCTAGTGAGAGAGACATGAATAAGTACAAGCGACAACACCAAAATAGCTGAGGAAGATCGGGACCCTGAATGAAAATTTTCCTGTTAACTTCAAGTAAGTTAATTTTCCTAATGTTTCTATAAATGTTTTTATGTTAGAGATGGGAAAAATAGAATATTTTTCATATTTGAGTGATTTTAATTATGGAATGATTTTACAATCGATTATCAATGACAAAGCATAATGTAGTGTTTGTTATTTTCAGTTTTCTTCAAAGTGTGAAAAAAAAAAAAAATCTTTTATTTAATTTATTTAAATTACTTGACTAAAAATAAATTTCTTTAGACAAAATATGTACTAAACTTACACATGAATACATATAAATAAACAGTAGAAAATACAAAATACATAAAGATATTTTGAAAGAAACAAAAGTAGATTTAAAAAAATATGTAGTACAGTAGAACCCCGATAATTCGAATTAATTGGGACCAGACCCAATCCGGATTATCCGGAGAATGAGAAAAAATGAAATAAAATAAAACATACTTACAGAAAATCACCTTTATATGAAACATATAGAATATTTACAGACAGTAAAAATGTTTACTTTGTTATTATAAAGTTAGTAATCTTCTGCTGTGCCAATGTAGTATACCTTTTCCGGGCCGCACGGTCACACATCTGCTTGAGCATACGTAGTTCTTTGGGTGTAGTTTCCACCTGACGTTCAAAATAAACCATTAATTGCTCTAAATGAGACGTTGCTTCATCATGGCTAATAACTTTTGGTTGATCATCATTGATAATGGTACTTTTGTCTGTATCATCTTCATTTTCTTCAGTTGTGCACAGAGCGATTATTTCGTCATCTGTAAGTGAGGTATAACCTTCATTATTTTCTGTTTCCAACCAATTGTTAATGTCGCTGATGTCAACATCAGAGCAACCATCAATTTTTTTTAACATGCTCACAAAATCTTCAGGTGTAATTTCTCTTTCATTCTCGCTTATTCCTCCTTCTGTTTCAAGCTTATTATCCAAGAAATCACAATTTGCAGACCATAAATTCTTCCACGACTTTTGGAGTGTACTCTCAGCAACCTGATCCCAAGATTCAGCAATCATATACATAACTTTCTTGATATTGATTTGAGAATCTCTACCACTCCTTGTTCTCTATAATCTTCTAAAAGTTCATTCAGCATTTGTCGTTTGTAAACTTTCTTAATGTTCTGAAGAACCCCTTGGTCCATTAGCTGTACTAGAGCTGTCACGTTAGGAGGAAAAAACTTTACCATTATGTTTCCTTCTGTCAGTTCACTTGCTTCGGGGTGTGATGGAGCATTATCAATTAGGAGGACAGCTTTGATTGGTAAGTTGCACGATTTTAAATATTTTGTAACACCCGGAACAAAATAGACAAAGAACCACTCTTTAAAAATTTTGCAGTCCATCCAAGAACTCCTCTGGGAACGGTAAACTACAGGTAAAGTCTTATGATTTATGTTTTTTAATGCACGGGGATTTTTGGATTTTCCGATTATAAGAAGAGGAAATTTGTGCTTTCCTGATGCATTGCTACAAGCCATGATAGTGAGGCTGTCTTTGCTCTTTTTATATCCTTTAGCTGATTCTTCTAATTTTGAGACTAAAGTTTTATTTGGCAACATGCGGTAGAATAGTCCCGATTCATCGGCATTGTAGATCTGATCTGCTGTTAATTCTTCTGTTTTAACAAATTCTTCAAATTCCTTTTTGAATTTTTCAGCTGCTATTTTGTCACTAGACAAGCTCTCACCCGTCACAGTAAGTTGGCGCACACCATGCCGGTTTTTCCATCTATTTAACCATCCTTGACTGGCAGTAAAATCTGGATCACCATCAGGCAACTTTGCATTTAACTTTAAGGCTTTCTGTTGGATTATAGGACCTGATATAGGTAAACCACGATCTCTTTCTGTGCAAAACCAAACGAATAACACTTCATCCAGTGTTTCAAGTTTAGCTTTTTTAACATTCCTCCGATTGTCCAAACTGTCGTTAGAAATTAATTTCGAGCAAAAATCCTCGATTGTTTTTCGATTTTTTTTCCAATCTGACACTGTCGAGGTCCCTACTCCTAATTCACAAGCAATCTTTTTTAAGGATTCACCTTTATCAATTCTACTCAATGCTTCCAATTTCTTTTGCATAGTCACAAAATTATGTTTTCGTTTTGTCGCCATAGCTAAAAATGTGCATTTAAAAACACTGCACACAAAGGAATGAAAAGAATCAGACACGTGATGGACCGCAACATTCTCTGGCGCCGATAAGAAAACACCTGGCTGGAGTCGCTGTCTAGTAGAATCCGAACAGTGACTCGGGAAGTTTTCTTATCGTAACTGGAGCTTCTGTTGACATTTCTAAATGGATTAAATAGAAAACTAGGAAAATTGGAATTGCCAAACTTAAAGTGATACATTGTTGTTTCTATGAAAGATAACATCAAAGAGTTTAAATAGGAAAGCGTAAGATATTCTTCCGAAAAGATTTCAGAAAAGACTTTTTTATTCAGAATACGAGGATGAAAAAAATAATCTTATGGAAATTTGCTGATCGCTTCTCAAACTTGAAAAAAAAAAAAAAAAAAAAAAATTCGACCAGACTGATCCGGATTATCCGGAGAAACGGGGTCCGAATTAGCGGGGTTCTACTGTATTAGCCAACATAAGAGCATTTTATTCCCCACCCTCCCCCCTCCTCCAAATTATAAGGTTAAATATAAATATCTTAAAGGCATATTAATTTTATTATTATTAAAATTTAAACTTTTTAACTATCACATCACATTTTTTTTTCAAAATAAACTATTGGGAGAATAATCATTCAATTAAAAGAAATCAGTCTAAACACTTACATGAACTTGATTTTCTAGAAGCTTTCCATATCTATAAAAATCAATTATCATTAATTGCGATCTTACTGTAAAACATCTCTCAGATTGTTGGAAAAAATTACATAAAATCCCCTTATTCTTAATTTTTACATTGCTTTCTACATCCCAAATTCCTATTGGCTTACCAGTTTCTTAAATTCCTATTGGTTGCTACTCTGACTCTAAAATCCACTTCCCTACCATTACATAGAGCAATGATTCACTTTGTCATTCTGCACTGATGACAGTACTCTTTACGTTACCCAAACTGCAGTCTGCACTTAAAAATTTTACATTGTGTCAGTATTAATATTTATAAATCCAGGCATGAGAGTGCAGAAAATTAAAAAAAGAGGAAACACACGTGTTCATAAAATTAATTTCAAATGAAAAATAACTCGCACGGGGAAAATTATACAAATATGCTCATAAAATTTATTTCAAATAAAAAATAATGCGCACAGGGAAAAACTATACAAAATATTTTAAAAGTGACAAATTAAACTAAAAGAATAATGCACATCGACACAATAAAACATGTGTGTAAAAAAAAAAAAAAAAAATAGCTAGCAATCAACATTTAATCATTGATTGGTGTTGGGAAAGGGTATCATAAAGTAAGTTTAAAATTAATATTGACATTTTTGTTGTGGATGAATAAACATTCAAAGATAAACGGCTTCCCATAGAATGTTTGATTGGTGATGGTTAGAGATGGGGGGGAAAAAGGTGGGGGGGGAACAGGAAAAAAAAATTACATGAGTGAGGAATATTGAATAATACTGTTCTTTTATATGTTAAAGAATCTGATAAAGCACGTTTAAAATGAATATTGACACTTATATTTTGGATGGAGAAAGATTGAGAACTTAAAGTCTCTCATGGAGCGTTTGAACACTGATAATTATAGGAGTTTGATTTAAACAAAAAAAAGTGGAATTAACGGAAATCACATAAAAGCGGAAAATCGCGGATCCGCTGAAGAATCTCATGCCTGTAAATCTGATGTATGTTTATGTATACATACAATGGTTTTATGATTTATGCAACTGATTACCAGTTAAAGACATAAATTCAGATTTTTTTCAAAAGGTTAAAGTTTAAAAAATAAATAAAATAACTAGTCAGACCATTTTTTTTTTTTTTTCTTTTCCCCACAAATTTCATTTTTAATTTGATAAAAGCCTAATTTATAACCAACAAGAAAAACTACTTAGGAATGCCAAGGATTGTTCAAAAATATCCTGGTTAAAACTGTATTGAACAGATAAGTTTTTATACAGAATTTTTTTAACTTTATTTTTCGTCACCTGAAAAATCAAGAATATGGACTTAAATCCTTTATACTTATCGGTACAGATATATAAATAATTTGTCAGCACATAATTTGAAAAATAATGTATCAATCTGAACCAAACTTCGACAGTGAACATACCTTAGAAATATCTTGAATGAATTCATTGGCAACTAGATCTGCCATCTTGTTTTAAAATGCTGGTCATTTGAAAATTTCAAGCTCGCATAAAAAAAGGAATCTTGAGCCAATTTGTTTAAAATTTGGTACACAACAGAATTACTTGAAACTCAATAAATACATAGCCTAAATCTAGGTCTATAAAATTATCACAGAACTGTTACTGAGAAATAAGTATATATATATATATTGGTAAGTTAAATGCATGAATTTTGAGAACTATTATGATACCTGCAGATCCTCTAAAATTAATAGAATCATTTCAGTTTGAAATATTTGATATTCTCCCAATAATAGATTTAAAATATAGATATACAATTGAGTTTTAATATTTAATACAAAACATTTCTATTTTATATATTGTAAAATAAATAATTTTGATTGTGACTAAATAGCCATTCTTATATGATATTGTTCCTTCTGATTGTTGACTACGTGTGACGTTTTATAGATTCACCTACACCGCTTTGGGCTTATTGATTCTCCTAATTGCATTTTGTGTCAGGAAATTTACCAACACAAATGGCGAGCATCTCTGGAAATGTTCTGCCCACCAGCATGTTTGAAGTTCTTTACATTTCAAGTCATTCTCAACCCTTGGAGATACTTCCTTTTTTATTTCGGACTACAAGCAGAATTTCCCTCAGACAGTTTTAGGAGGGCGTTGCGCACTGCCTGCCCTTAGGTTGGCCCTTTCTTCCCCTAATAAAAAAAAAAGTCCCCTTCATGCCCCTTATCTAAAAAAAAATCTGCATCCTTATTGCCTCCTCGTGTTAGAGCACACATACAGGAGAAAACTTACAAACTGTAGAATAATAATATATTGAATATAAATATATATATATATAAAATAAAACCATTGTGTATGACTTTCAGCACTTATTTATTATTAGGTGTACAAATTAATTCGGTCCGTTTTCGAAAGATGGCGCTAGCTGCCACAAATGCTAGGCTATGACAGCTGTTTTCGGTGGTTTCAGAGAGGTTATATATTTGTTAAGAATCTTCAGTGTACAACTCTTTCGCTTGCTTGAAATAGCCTGATGAGCATTGCATTAAACATGTCAGGTTTTGAAGTCAATAAGCAGCATTTGCGGGAAGTGTTGATTTTTTTCTTTCATTGGAAGAAAAGTGCCGCTGAAGCGCATCGAACACTCGTAGAAGTATACGGTGATAGTGCTCCGACTGACAAAACATGCAGGAAATGGTTTCGACGATTTAAAGATGAAGATTTTAGCGTTGATGACAGGCGTCGCTCTGGACAACCGAAAAAATTTGAAGATAACGAATTAGAGGAATTACTGAATGAAGATCCGACTCAAACACAAGAACAGCTTGCAGAACAACTGGAAGTGACTCAGCAAGCAATATCGGTGAGACTGAAAACAATGGGAATGATCCAAAAAGAAGGAACATGGGTTCCTTATGAACTGAAACCCAGAGACGTTGAAAGGCGATTATGCACTTGCGAGCAGTACAATACTTGGAGACGCTAAAGTGGGACGTCTTACCCCACCCGCCGTATTCTCCGGACATCGCCCCTTCCGACTACTGGTTGTTTCGACGAATGCAGAATGATCTGACCGGTCAGCGGTTCACTTCTTATGAAGAAATACAAAAATGGCTCGAAACAT
This sequence comes from Salticus scenicus, assembly GCA_963930645.1. Lineage (NCBI taxonomy): Eukaryota > Metazoa > Arthropoda > Arachnida > Araneae > Salticidae > Salticus > Salticus scenicus. The sequence goes on from OZ005659.1 coordinate 170,619,803, forward strand.
GGATGAGCGAAAGAGATGAGTTGTTTTATCGAGATGGAATCAGACGATTGCCGGAGAGATGGGAAAAAATAGTAGAAAATAATGGACAATACTTTGAATCAGGGGTGCAGAATATGTCCGAACGCGCGAACGATGTTCGGGGGAAATTCTGGCTGTCTGGGGAAATTTTGAATATTTATTATCTTAGGGAAAAAAAACGGAAGTAAGAAAAAATTACTGAAAAAACAAACTTTCTAATATTAAACTACAAATTAACAGCTATATTCTTCTGTTACAAGTGTATTCCCTTTAAATACCCATTACCCCCCCCTCCCCCCCCCAAAAAAAAAAAAAAGTACTAAGTATTTTAAATTTGATGATAAATATTTGGTGATTCATTTAAGCTAGAGAAAATATCAAATATAACTTTTTTTTCCTATATAGTCTTGCTAAAATGCTACAAACAAGAATAATTACCCAGTCCACATAAATAAACAAACACTTTAATGACAGGACGCTGGGAGAAATGATGTGTTTGTTTACTTTAGCTGATAAAACAGGGAGGGAAGAAGGGGAAAGAGAAGTAGGAAAGACTTTTTTTTTTTTTTTTTTCATGATTTTGAGTCTCATTTACAGAAGTTAAGTTATGAGTTTCAATTGTGCATTCAGCAATTGCCTCCCTTCCTCCCCCTCCCAATCGGACCACGCACACACACACAGACACAAAAAAAAAAAAAAAAAAAAAAAAAAAAAAGTATTTGAGCAATTAGCCAGTGATTAAACGTAAGTTTTTGAATGAGTTGGTTCTTTTGTGTCTTAAAGTTTAGTTTCCACATAACAATATTAATTTTAGCAATTAATTAAAACTTCTGTTGTTCTTTTATGGATATTTATAGAAGCCTAATCATTTCATATTAATTGTTAATAATCTAAAATTATGCTTAAGATTCTTTGTATTATTTTCTCAATTTAAAATTACTTTGCATTAAAGTAACATACATACTATTCTTCAGTTTTTTCTTTTTTTATTATTCAATAGAAGAAAGTATTTGATTCATAAAAAAATTTTGAGTTACGGTTTTTGATGGATTTGCATGTTTTGAGAGTACCAGAACACAATTTGACAATTTTTGAAAATATCTGTCCATTTATGTGTGTGTGACAAAAATTTTGTAGCGACTGTAACTTGGGAACTACTGCACATAATTTCATGTAAATTAATATACACACACACCTTGACATTAATTACTGTCTATCAACTTTTGGTGCCAATCGCTCATTAAGAGGCACTGCTGTACAGCAATTTCCGCAATTTCAGAAAAGGCTCTATCGTAGGAACTTTTGCATGAAATTGCATATTAATTTATATGCAGATGCACCTTGACATAAGTTAGCGCCTATCAACTTTTGGTGCCAATTGCACAACAGGTGGCGCTGTTATGCATCGATTTCCGCAATTTCAGGGAAGGCTATATCTCAGGAACTACAGCATAGAATTGCATCTAAAAACTGTATGTAGATGCACCTTAACATAAATTAGTTTATGCCATCTTTTGGTGCCAATCGCTTAACAGGTGACGCTGTTATACAGCGATTTTCACAATTTATGAGAAATCTATATCTCAAGGTTTATTGTGCATAATTGAACAAAACTTAATATATGGAAAAGCCATTATGAGACATTATTTTTTTTTAAATTGGGTATATATATGCGAAAGGTGATGCTGCTATACTGCAATTTTCCTTGAGAATGGGAAACATATCTGCACGGTAAAAATTCACTTCCGTTGGACATTTCGACTAGTAATACATCTCTGAAATGAAAATCGTCTCTATTAATAAAGGATAAAAAAAAAAAAAAATCTATTGCAGGAATTTGTATAGGAAAATATAGAAGAAAGTTAGTTTTGTGATATCTTCAACATAAGTTTTTTTTTCCTCCCTGGGGGAAAAAAAAAGCAGGGTTTAAAACTCATATATATATGTATTAATACATATCAACAAATGTCTTAATTAGCTGTTGATTCTGTCATTCTTTGAGCACTATTTTCTCGGGCTATATGACTCATATGCTCAAAGTTAAAATTTGCCCATTTTGTATCTCTATACCAATTTGTCTCCTATTTATAGCATATAACTTTTTTTTCTGTTTGTACAGATTTTGTTCTGTTTCGTGCATATCAGTTAAGTCATATTGCTTACTTTTCTTATACCGTGTCCCACAATAATTCATCTTGTAAGCAGAAAATTACAGAATTTTTATTGAATGATTATAGTTCATACATGTTTGTCTTATTCTTGTTTTCATAATTCTGTAATAAAAAGGTATTTTAAATTTTCATAGTCAGCAAAGTGCAATAAAACAAAGCAACATTAACTTATGTATAATTATGTACTATTATTAAGAATTATAGCCTTAAAAATTATGTTAGTTAATAAATCCAATTACCTTAAACTTTTTAATTTTTCATCTGGTGGACATTAATAGCAACATTAAATTTAGATGTAGTTAAGAAAAAAAATGTAATATAGTAGCATAAAAAATCTCCCTCAGTATTTGGACTAAAGAAAGATTTCCCCTTCCTCCTCTACCCCCCCCCCCCCCCCCCCCCACCAAGAACAAAAAAAAAACTTTCAGATAATAGGTTGGTGCGTTATTTTTGGGGAAATTTAGAATGTGTTCTGGGGAAATTTCAGAGGTCTGAACATTTTCTGCACCCCTGCTTTGAATAATGTATTTTTTGTTTTGGTTTAATAATAAATACTTTTTTTTATTGCTAAAAAACGGACCGAATTAATTTGTACACCTAATAATAACAAACAAAAGTAAAGAAAGTTAAAATTTAAAAAGTATTTATTATACTATGCATATTTATTATAAAATTTTGAAATGAGTATGGATTTTAAATGTAAATATGGCCTTAAGAATACCCTTGAAATCTTAAAAAATGCCCTTTACTTACTAGCAGTGCCCTGCCCTTTTTTAAACCCAGGGGAAATTATGCTACAAGATTTTGTACGCTCAAAAGAGTAAACTGAAAGACATAATTTAAAATAATAATAATAATAATAAATAAATTGTAATTTAAAATGCAGGCACTTTGTTGAAAGAAATTCTGAATTACAAATTTTTAAAAAAAATTAACTAATAACTGTTTATACTTTTTGTTAATAACCTCTTTGAAAGGAAAAAAAAAAAAAACTTCCAATAAATTTATCTTATTGTAGAAAGACTTTTAAAGATTAATATGTCTAAAAATAATTTCTATCTTAAATTTTCCACATAAATCGTATCTGTACTTTATATGACAATTTTGATAGTTAAAGATCTAATATGAAAAGAGCAATTTCAGTAAAAATACATCATTTAAAGCCTGAAAAATAAAAAAATTCTATAATAGGTTTATTATGTACTTTATCATATAAAATAAAGATAATTTTTCAAATTGTTCACAATATATGTCTACATTCCCTCTGTCTTTTATTACATTTTTTTTAAATTATCATTATTGAAAAAAAAAACAATCAAATTATCATAAAAATTAATACAGTTGAACCTCGTTAACATGAATTACTTTTAACAAGAACTGTTTTCAGAATCCCCGTAAAAATGAAGATTAGTTTTTGAGTTACTGATAGCATGAACAAACTTTTTATTCTCCTTCAGATTCACGTAAATGAGGTTTCACTGTATTAAGTTCTGAAAAATAATATATAACTGAATAAATATGATGTAACAAATAAGACTGAGATTCCATTCCATAAGATTCTGAAAAGAAGGATAGAAGAAAAAAGAAATCTGATTTTAAAAATTGTAGTAATTTTCTAATTTTGAAATGCTACTTCACTGAATAAATCACTTGTAACTCATGCAAATTTTTGTTGAATAAATGTTACAAATCCATCTTCTGAAAGTAGATATACACCTCAATATACAAACTCCTGCCCAAATGAATGATTATAAGAAAACTGACCAATGCCGGTCTTTAAACCATGCAGTAAATAGCCAGAAAGTGGTCACATTTTAGCATTGAGTGGACACAGCTAATTATCTTGTACACCGTCAAGTATAATAACTTTGGTGCAAATAAAAAGGTTTGCAATAAATGCAGTGAATTTGATCATTTTTATAAGTAAATATACAATTATAATAATTCACATATAAGCAAATAACATAGTGTTGAGCTACTTTTTTTTTTTTAATAGGTAAGTAAAAATGTAATAAATAAATAAGCTTGTGTGTACAAAGTAGTGGTAATACAAATGAAATACTCTTTTAAAAAATTAAAATATAAAATCAAATAAATATTAAACACAATTTTATTAAAAAATTTATTAGAACTATTCATATTACAGTTTGCATAGGAACAATTATATTCATTCGTATTAACCACATGCTAGTGATTAATTATTATTACAACTATGCATAACAATATGCATATGTAACAACAATTAAGTATGCACTGCATCGATTATGACATACCATTATCTATAAATATGTATACAATTTATATAGACATATGAACCACAATGGCATATGGTTAATATGGTACCAAATAAATTTTCTGAACATAGAAGTTTCAAAACTTTCTTTTCCACGTTGATTTAAAAAATATTAAATTACATCACAGATATGCATTCACAAAAAATGTTGTTTCGTTCATTCGAAATAACCCAATTCTATATTTTACATTGCATCAAAGTGGAATCTATAGGCATCTTGCATTTTTTTCTTTTTTATCTTCTATTCTTTCTTTCCAGTGGAATATTAACACAATAACAGTTATAAACAAACAAGTTCCCACAAGCGCCATACATGTCAAAAATACATTATGACTAGGTGTGACAAACAATCTTTTTACCCACTTTCTCTCATCATATGGAGGATGAGGTATAACAACTATTTGAGAATTGGGAATAATTTGAGTCCACTCACGCTTATGATTACTAATATTGAATTTTGCGGGAATAGATATCGTTAGAGCATCGACAAAATTAGGCGTCTGGCCGAGACCAAACATGGAATACGGAAGATGCAGTGGGAATATGCAGTTTGAGATAGTTGCACAGCACTACTGTACAGGGGCTCGCCATCTTGTTTAGTCATATTATACAAGACAATGGGTCCAGGCTGGTTGACACCATACGACATTAGTGCTGCACTACAATTTTTACATAAACCACTCAGGACCAAAACTTTCATAAAACAAGAATCAGGATTTTCATCGTTCTTCAATGCATGAATCTTCCATTCTTGATCTTTTGAAGAAGATGCGAGAATGTCTAAAACACCATCTTCAAAAATATCAAAAAAAGCAGCGATTTCAATATTTTGTATACTTTGCAAGCCAGGAATGTAATCCCAAACTACTTTTAAGCATCGATCAAGAACGCAGTGACTACAGTTCACACAAGGGCTATTCTTAATTATAACAGGTCTTGATTTGGTGGGTGAAGATTTTGATTCCAGTATTGTTAAAAAATCAGGAAATCCATCCAGATCTATATCTCCAGATCTAAGTGTAACAGGTAATGCAGCCATATCTAGGGGAGGACTAGTGGGTGCCAATTTAAATCCCCAAGTTACATTTGAATGATGAAATTCATCGAGTAATAACTGCCATTTACGAGTCGTTTTGTTCAGTATTAAAATTTCGGAATTTTCACAAGCTCTATCTTTACAAACTGGCATAATAAGATCTATAGTTGCATCTAAATTAAAGTCAACAAAAGTAGATTGCAATATGTTACGATCTGAAACTTTATCAGGATAATGAATAATATTACTTTTATTAAAATTAAATCCATCGCCTGAATTTATTCCAATTTCAATGTAATCTTCACCCATTATTAAAATATCAGCTACTAAATCACCGTTCATATCTAGTAGACCTGAAGAATGTGGATTTCGAAACTTTTGATGGTTTTTTAGAGTTTTGTTAGTAAATTTTTTTTCACTAGAGGACAGCCAAACATATTTCTCACCAGATGTGGTTTCCCCGATTATATCCGGAATCATATTTCCATCAAAATCAACCACCAGTGGTTGATTAGCCAAGGTAAATAATTTCGCAGATTTACAATCAAGATTATTATCATAATTTCCCCATAAAATTTTAACATCCTGCGCAGTAGAATCTGATGCAGTCATTAAAGTTATAAGAACATCCATTCGAGAATCCCCATTAAAATCTCCAGGTACTACACTAGTTATAACACTTTCAAATTTACAATACACATGGGATTGAAACTGTTGATCATTTTTACTAAATAAAAAAATCTGCAGTTGAGTACCTCTTTCCTTTAGGGAAAATAAATCAGTAAATTCATCTGCATTAAAGTGTCCAAATGCTGCGATAATACCTGAATTCTCGGGAAAAATAGATGAAGTAATATCATCGAATTTGTAAGCTGCAGTAATCACAAGCGTTAAAAAGGGAATAATTAAAGACAAAAACATTTTACCTATATTTTGAGTTTTATCGTGCATTCATAACAAAATTTCAAATTGCATTACCAATAAAATGATGTCACACAACAAGCGTCTTTCGCATCAAGACTCTCAAAACAGATCTGCGCAATATCTCGCGCATCCTTCTGCTTTCTAAGTTTTGTTTACATTTTTTTCCTCTTGGAGGAGCGATTTTCTCTGAAAACAGATCTGCGCAACTTCTCGCGCACGCCTTCCGCTGTTTTCAAAGATATTTGTTTACATATTTCTTACGTTACTTATCGTATGTGTATTATAATATTATTTTATTTAAAAGACTAAATACTACTGTCTCTTTGAAAAAAAAAAAAAAAAATAGCACATTTAACTGAGTTTCTGACAGCATACTGACTAAATGAAAAACACTTAAAGGAAAAAAAATGCATTTTACTATTGATGAGAGGTTGTAAAATGTATTTGTATCTGCTTAAAACATCTTATCATGTATTTATTTTATACTTATTTTACAATAACTGAGTTTCTGATAGCATACTAACTAAATGAAAAACACTTAAAGAAAAAAAAAAAAAAAATGCGTTTTACTATTGATGAGAGGTTGTAAAATGTATTTGTATCTGCTTAAAACCTCTTATCATGTATTTATTTTATACTTATTTTACAATATAATAATAAAAACGGCACGGATGCTGTATAATCCACCAGGTCGCCAAGTTCGTTTTTACCGCCAAGCGAAGCGATTTTTCGCCAAATGTGGCGCGTTTTTAATTGTGGCAACCCCTGCGGGTTACCGTTCCGTCAGCACAGCGTCCCCGTAGATTTTAGATTCTTTTGCGCGGTTTATACGTATTTTTTTCAAGCGGATTTATCCAGCACGTGGTGTTGTTGTCGGTCTTTTTGTCAGGTTGTATTGCTCTGTTTCATTTTATTGTTTTATGTTTTATTTATTGAGTATTATTCTGTATTATGGCTGTATCCAATTGTGTTGTGGATTTTCAAAACAAAATTAGTGCTTTGCCGGGATTTAGGTTTGCCGGGATTTTCATTATGTGAATAATTTATAAATGTCATTAATTAATGTGATTAATTTATAGGTTAAAGAAAAGGAAAATTTTTGGATATGATGATAAAGTTATATGCATATATTGATTCATAAAGTGCATGTAACAAGCTAATCTGATCCTTTAAAAAAAAAAAAAAAATTTTTTTTGCTTAAAATTCATATTAAATTTTATATATGCGATAATTTTTATGTAATATTCCTTATTTATTTTTTAATGTTTTCAAATGACATGTTAAGATATTATTAAATTTTTATAACAAGCGGGGGAGGGGGGGGGGGGGGTTCAGGGGGGTCTCCCCCCTGAAAAACTAAAAAAAAATTGCATAGTTATTAAATTTTAATGTTTAAAACAAGGGGGGGGGGTTCAGGGGGGGTCTCCCCCCCTGAAAAACTAAAAAAATGTGCATAGTTTATTTTTTAATGTTTTCAAATGACATGTTAAGATATTAAATTTTTATAACAAGCGGGGGAGGGGGGGGTTCAGGGGGGGTCCCCCCCCCCTGAAAAACTAAAAAAATGTGCATAGTTATTAAATTTTAATGTTTAAAATAATTGTAAATTTTTGATTAAAATCTTATTAAATCTTTATTTTATTGTGTACAGATTTTTTTTTTTTTTTTTTTAGTCAAATTCTGTTTTTTTTTTTTTTTTTTATTTATATCGTTTTTCAAAATCGATGTATTTTTTTATCATCCGTGATTATCGGAGTTTTTTTTTAACCACTTCATAAATTTAAAGAAAAAATAAGTGTTAAAAAATGTAACTGTAATACAAAATATGCGATTTTACTCTTTGTTTTTTGGTTTTTTTTTTTTTTTTTTATAATAATTTCATGATATGTATGCAAATATTAGTTTTAAATGTATATTTTTTATGGAAAAAAAAAACCTGTAAGTTCGCGTATTTTGTATTAAAATTGCATTTTTAAACCATTATTTTTTGTTTAAATTTATGTTGTGGTTAAAAAAAAACACTTCGGTAATCGCGGGTGATAAAAAATTGCGTCGATTTTGGAAAACGGCATTTTGGCGTGATTTCGCCGCCATTTTGAAAAATGGCGCCAACCGGTGGATTATACAGCATCTGTTCCATAAAAACTTGGGTAAAATTTTATAACTCAGAGCAAAAGCATTTATATGTGTACATATTTTCCTTAATCTTAAATGTAAACAAAAATTATTACAACTGATTGTCCAAAATTCGATACACTAAGTTCAAAGGAATTATTTAAAATGAATATATATATATATTAAACACTTTTCTGTAAAGTTTATATGAAAATAAAAGGCAGTTGTAGAATTTTTTAGTTTTCCAAATTTTATAATTTGTAAAATTTAAATAACTTTTTTTTTTTTTTAATCAACATCAGTGGCGGATCCAGAACTTGACTTTGGGGAGGGGGGCTAAGATTTTTCAAAGTGTTATTCTAGACCAATAAAAAATTCACAATTGCAATATTCAATTGTGAATGTCAGTGTTTTTTTTTTTTTTTTTTTTTTTTTGCCCCCCCCCCCCCCCTAAATCTGCCACTGATCAACATAGTATATGTTAAAATTAATTCTTGGAGTATCTCTTGAATATCACTAGTTAAAAATTTAAGTATGTAAGAAAGCTGCTGGTAAATTTTAAAATTATTTATACAGACCTAAGAAGATAAATTAAGGGATACAAGAATTTTTAACCAACTACAGAAAACAGCCAATGTGCAGTAACACATTGTTCTTTAACGACTTGTTTAATGTGTGCATGTTCTGATGACAATGTAACTCCTCTAGCAAATCCTGAAACTATAAAACTATTTAACTCATTCACACGATATTATACAAACAATATTATAAAAATAAATAAATGTTTGCCTCTTTAAAATAAGAAACTAAAATTAATATATATTTTCATGAATACAACACTCATGTGTTGCAAAGAATTTTTTTTTTTTTTTCTGGGTTCATTTCTGCTGTTGAGGCTTGGGGTAATTGGGGGAGGGGGGTGTTAAATGTTAAGATTTCTGAATAGCAGTGTTTTATAGAGCGTTTATATATATATATATTGTAAGTTTTTGTAGCAGTTTTTTAAGATTAGATAAGGTAAATAAACATTTCTATTAAAAAACATCAGTAACCAATCATAACACATGGCAGCTATGCTCAAGCAAGACATAACAGCAAAGAAAAATACTTTAAAAGTTAAACCTATTTAAGTTTTTCTTACAATTAGATTGTCTTAGAATTTAGATTTTAAAGATAAAACCATCTAGCCACTGGAGACATCAGTACATAACTTCTAACATACAATAATAATAAGAAAATAATAACTATTATTATTATTTAGAATATAAGCCATGGAAACAGGTTCCCTCTCTGACATAAACTACGAACCAGTTGGAAAAACCGAGGTAAAAAAAAAAAAAAACAGTCCATTGGTTTTTCTGGGTTTTATCGGGTTTAATCAGAGTATTTTTGGGTTTTATCAGATTTTTTAAGAATATTTTCTTCCTTCCTTTAACATCAAGTATGTCATTCATAATAACATAATTTAAAAAATTAAATTATTTTTTTTTCATTAAAATCAAAATTTTAAAAATTTAGTTTTAAAATTTCTGAAGTCTTTTTCTGATTAAGTTATTAAGAAATAAAAAAAATAATTGTACTTTATCTGCCCTTTACATTAAAAAATTGGATTTTCTACATTACATAATAGTGTAGTTGTTAAAGTTTCAGAAGTTAAAGTTTTCAGAATTTTTTTTTAATTTGATTTTTATTCATTACCACATTTTTATTAACTCGCTTTCTTCTTTGATTGCCCAGTACAAGCTTTGCAAATGATTTTTAACTAACTTCCTGACTATCTAGACATTTGAAACTTTTAGAATAGCTCAGAACACTATGACAATGCATTCTTTTAATATTTTTATTCAATTTTCTAAATGTTTGAAAATTTCTTATAATTGCCCTCTTTATTACACATTCGATCATGTTTTTTCAAGTTGATGGGATAATTCAGCAAAAAAAAAATTTAAAGCATTTATTAATACATAGAATGGTCAAGTTTATATGATTCAACAGAAAATTTAAAACTGCGGTAATATAAAAAGTTCTTTTAATCTCGTAATTATTTATATTTTACATTCCTCGAATCCTACAGTTTTCTTTATATTGACAAACAACTCTGTTTTTTCTTTATTTTATTATTATTATTATTTTATATTTTATTCTGTTTTAATAAGATAATGATACACTTTTTTTCCATGGAGAATTTTTTTCTATACAGCAGTTTGAGCATTCCCAATATTTCTGAAAATTCTTTGTTCATGTTTTAATAACACAGCTCTGCAAAAAAAAAAAAAAAAAAATTTTTCGATATCTGATACCACTCTTGCAGATTCTTATGTAAAATAACCTCCTGAATTCGAATCTGGCCCCCATTTTGCCCCATCACCCACTATTTTTTTGGTACACTCCTCCCCCATTTTTACATTCTTCTACATGTAATATAGAGAAAGTATTAGATTCATGAAATTTTTCAAACTCCGGTTTTCGGTGAATTTACACGTTTTGGGATGTCCTGAACACGATTTGATAGTTTTTAGAAAATGTCTGTGTGTATCACGGATTTTGTGGACGCTGTATCTCACGAACCAATGAATGAAATTTAACCAAACTTGGTATTTAGTTGGACCCTGACATAAACTGGTGCTGATTAGATTTCGGGATCAATCTCTCAACAGGTGGCACTGTAATCGCATTTTTTCTAAATTTTTAACATGGCAGTATAGGACAAAATTTCGTATAAATGTACATAATGAGAATTATTACTTTCTTCTATATTCAATAGAAGAAAGTATTGGATTCGTAAAAATTTTCGACCTCGGGTTTTTGATGGATTTACACGTTTTGAGAGCTGTAGAACACGATTTGACCATTTTTAGAAAATGTCTGTCTGTCTGCGTGTGTGTGACAAAATTTTGTGGCAACTGTATCTCAGGAACTACTGCACAGAATTTCATACAAATTGGTATGTAGTTGCACCTTGCCATAAATTAGTGCCTATCAACTTTTGGTAAAAATTGTCTTACAGGTTGCATTGCCATCCCGCTTTTTCTAAATTTTTAACATGGTGATATAGGACAAAATTTTCTGTAAGTGTGCATAAAGAGAATTATTTTTTAGTAATCATTATGAAATTTACGAAAATTATTTATAATAGAGATAGTCAACTGGGAAAATTTTTTTGTATGTGTAGGAGCCTTGCCACCCTTCCTGGCCCGGGGGGGAGCCCCCCTAGAGGAGAGTAAATTTACAAGATGGGTATCTTTCAAAAGGTCTCATCAATGCCTTTAAAACAAATGGTTGAACTATTAATCTGTGATAATTTAAAACAAAGTTATCGATTTTTTTTACTTAAAAAAAAAAATCGTATATATATATATATATTTTTTTTTAATTGAAATTTAACCAAACTTGGTATTTAGTTCGCCCCTGACATAAACTGGTGCTGATTAGATTTGGGGATCAATCGCTCAACAGGTGGCGCTGTGATCGTATTTTTTCTAAATTTTTAACATGGCAGTATAGGACACAATTTCGTATAAATGTACATAATGAGAGTTATTCTTCACCTGTGATTGTAAAATTAATATGAATTATTGATAATAGTAATAGTTAATTAGTAAAAAAAAATTTGTGCATGTGGGGGCATCACTTCCCCTCCTAAGGGGAAGTACCCACGGGGAGAGGGGGGGGTAAATTTTCAAGATGGGTATATTTCGAAAGGTCTCGTCAATACCTTTAAAATGAATGGTTGAACTATAAATATGTGATAATTTAAAACAAAGTTATCGATTTTTTTTTCTTTCTTTTTTATTTGTTATTGAGTGAATTTGTATAGGAAAATATAGAAGAAAGTCTTGTGGTGGCCACAACATACTAGTTTGCAATATGTTTAAGCAATTAAAAAAAAAAAAAAAAAAACATAGATTTCTAAACAAAAATAGTGGTGAAAAAAATACAAGTGGTGGCAACCCTGCATATTTGTAAATAAAAACATGAGCGATGACAAACAAATTAAACTGATGAACATATTTCAACTGCATTGGGAAGTTAAAAAAATAAACTTTCAGTCAATACACCATAAAAGCATATAAACATAAAAATATTTTGTGTTAAGTTTTATTTGTACAAAGGAAAAAAGAGAAATTTTTGGAGAGGGCGACACACACCCTGAAAATTTTCAGTGATGGTGCACGCTTCAATGCCAATGCATGTTAAAGTAAATATTGTGAAAATGTAATGAAAGTATTCAGCCATTGTCTTGTGTAGATGCATAAAACTAATCCATCTATTTAAAAAATGATGTACCTGTAAGTATATAACATACAGATTCTATTATTATATAAAGACTTTCTGTTGTTAAATTTCATTATACAGGGTTCATAATAAAATATGAGAAATTCCCTGAGTTTTCCAGACAATTTTAAAGAAAATATTAGCAATATATTACAAGAAACACTCCTCTAGAGAGGCGAAATACTTCTAATTCCATTGTATGATGTCATATTACTGTCGATCATGACAGAAATTTACATAGAAATCATTGCTCACATGCGTATTTTCACAATACTTAATCATTTGAATCAATATGAAGGCTAAGCAAGGAAATTATATTATGAGAGAAAGGAAGTTGTCATTTTTCCAGGTTTTATGATCAATTTTTCCTGATTTTTTTTTTTTTTTTTTTTTTTTTTTTTTTTAACAAAATCCAAATTTCTGAGTATTTTAGGTTTTCCCTGATGAAGTATGAATCTTGTTAAAAATATTTGTTTTTGTCTAAGAGAAAAAATAAATAAATAAAAACTTCTTTATTTAATGAATAAATTTTTAAAATATATAACATTGCATGACTCTATAGGCCTATTTAAAGCTATCAATTAAAATTGCTGTGGTAAATGTTCTCATAAAAAAATATTATAACTATAAAACAATTGAATTGATACAATAATAAAAAGTAGTAATAACTGCCAGAATTGCATTTTATGTTCAATGACAAACTTATAGCAGTGAAATCTTAATAAAAGATATTTTAATAAATATCATCCATTAAAATTTTTGAAAATGTGTTCCAAAACGCCAATAATATATACTATGTACGGAATACACACTATCAAGAGAAAAGGTTATTTAAGTATATATATTTTATATATATATATATATAAAATATATATATGTATAAGTTAGTAATGCAATAAAATATGAAATACTATAAAACAATTAAAAAACAGCATTTTCTATCTCTAACAATCAAAATAATTTACAAAATTTAGAACTATGCAATACAAATAATGAAAATAAATAAATAAACTTACTTCAATAAATTAAATCAAGTTCCTTCTTTCACTAGAATATCATATTCAATATATTACTATGATTCTTTAATGGATTACATTCATATGTATCATTCTTTTCAATAAAATTAACGAAAAATTGGAATTCCTTATAACAGTGGGGTACAGTTTAAGAAAATAAACTTACTGCAATACTCTAAATTAATGCATAATGCAGTAGACTTATTCACTTTAACAATTTACCCCATCTCCAAGAATCTCTTAATCCTGACGATCGCTTTTCACAAACTAAATATGGCAGCTTTTCATAATGTGCGTTTTATGAGTTCATAGGAAAAATGAAAATCTTTCAGAACTATATAACGAACATACGTATTTTTATCATAATGACATATCTCCGTTTCTTCTTATCCTCTCTTCATTTGCAATATTTACTTCCATTTGTTTGTTGCACGGAGGTTTGTTGTTGTTTTCATATCCGCGTCCTTTGTATGAAGAATGCTGATTGGCTGAAAGAAGGGAGCGACGTATGTGCGCGAAAAATTGCGCAAATGCGTTTTGAGAGTCTTGATGCGAAAGACGCTTGTTGTCACACACAGCTTAATAACAACAACTACAACAACGTTTTTGTTAAGGTAGGTTGGTAGGTAGTAAGTAAGTATGTAGGGAGACATATGTTGTGCCAGAAGGTAGCAGCATTTACTCATCACGCGATCACAAAACCGAAATTTGTGATCGCCAGGAAAGTTCCATTACAAATACAAACACTTTCGGTAAAACCACGGATTAAGAGAGTCTATAGGATGTATTACTAATGTTACGGAAAGGTAGTAATTTTCATCTTACAGATAGAGGGCGACCAATCTCGAAAATACACCAATCAGCGCGTTTTTGCATTTCTGGCTGTTCCTTCGTTGGATGACTGAAGCCGAAAGGGCGGGCTTTCCCTTTCTTCCGATGAATTTCAAAGATACTTCACCAGGCGGCGATAGGATCGCTTACTCTGTTCGGCTGAATTAATGCGGAAAATAAAGCTCCGTTCCCCACGCTGACCGCCCTATCTAGTTTGCCATCCTATATCCTAATCCGTGGGTAAAACACTTTCGGTCGCTCACAAATGATGACCACGATGACATCTGACTGCAAATTTGCGATTTCTGGTTTCTAATATATCGATTATTTTAAACGATAAGCCCTAATGATTGGCTAGAGAGTAGCCATCTACAGTCGGCAGCAAAATTATTTGAGCACTAGCAATAATTCCTATGATAAAAAAGTATACTTACTATAAGGTGACCATGCGTCCTCAAATTGATCTTTTTTATTTTTTGTTCCCAAAAATACTTTGACTACTTGGGGACACTAAATGTCCCCAAATTTAAAAATTTGTATGTATTTCTTTCAAAATCGCAGTCCATTCCGTGGAGGATAAAAAATTGCGATGGCATGTATCTGGACCACCTCTAGGGGTAAGTCCCAGACCGTCGCCAATTGCCCATTGCAAAGCTCTAGTGAGTCGTAAAACACATACATTCTAATCCAATCAAATACACAATCCAATGCACTAATCCAAAAGTTTAAAAAAATTGTAGAAAGTTAATTATCAATCAGAAATACTTTATTTTTAGTCCTTATTTATTAGGAATGAAAAAATACATCCATAATTGGATAATTATAGAAACTTTTAACGCTCTCTATTATAAAGGTACTTTGATCTGGTCAGCCTTTTAAGCATTCGATCACAAGCCTTATGATCGAATGCTTAACACGTTCACGCCGGCACATTCTTCTCAAAAGTATCTGAGCACTAGCCAATAATTCCGATATCAAAAAAGTATACTTAAAACTGTTTTGTTCAATAAATCCTTGTCGAATCATGTTCTTAGACAGACTAAGATATTTATTCGACAAGAATTTATTTAACAAAGCAGTATCAAGTGTACTTTTTTTTGGACAAGGATTATTGCTAGTGTTCGGATAATTTTGCTGTGAACCACCGGTGGCCCGCACCGGCGTGAACGTGTTAAAATACTTCTAAAGAAATTAAGCTTCCCAGATGGCGCTACGATCGATTTTTTTGCTCAAATCGAATAGATGATTGGCTTTTCGCAGTTTTATCTGCTTAATCACGTGATCTAAGCAAATAATTAACCAGTAAGGAGTCTCGGTTTTGATTTCGTGACACTAACTTCGATTACATTGACACACCTGGTGAGAGGCTTAATATTTTCAGTACAATTTTATTTGCCGCTTTCCACACTGTTTATTCTACACGTTGTAGCGCAAGTAATTTGATAATCCTGGAAATCAACGAAACTTTGAAATAAATACCCTCATACTTCATGAGCAGAGAAAGAATCCTGCACTACTACTCAGTATATAAATTCTATCTTGTCCGATTTATGTTAAGTGAAAAATGAAATTTGTTTAATGAATTTTTGACAAAAATAGCATTGATACATTGATAGGAGAGAAAAAGAAATGATTTTCTTGCAGTTATAAAATCGGGAATAATTTCTGCATTTCTGGGAGTGGGGATTCTGAAGATGAAGATTAAAATAAAATGCTGTTACTTTGTGTTCTCTCCTATCATCATAATAAAGTGTAAATGGGTTCTATAGACTTTATTATTTTAATAATGCTGGGATAGTTTAATTTGCATAAACATACCTTAGGCTCAGCAATTTTTCATAGAAAAAAGTGTTTCAAAGCATTTTGTAATGTATAAATTAAAGTTCTTTTTATTAATTATGCATATAGGTATTGGTCTGTTATGTCCCCGAAAAAGTCTCCAAATTGAGTTTTCAATGTCCTCGAAATTTATTTCGATTTGGGGACAAACGGTAATTTGTCCTCAAATCAGTGTTTGAAAGTATGGTCACCTTAACTTAATGCTGTTTTCTTAAATGAATCCTTGTCGCAGCAACGATTTATTTAGCAGAATTAAGTGTAGTTTTTTTTACATAGGAATTATTGCTAGCGCTCGAAGGTAGCATCCTAGCACATGCTTGTGTTTATGTTTTTATTTATTTATTAACGTAGAATAAATCAAATTTCTATAAAAAAAAAATTTCAATAGCCAATCAGTGTAAAGTTTGCAACTATGGAATTATTTTCAAATTCATTTATAAAAATGAATGCACCTTAAACTTGAAAACTGGAATTTTTTAGTTAGCCATTAATGGCTAGTGGCTAGTAGACCCTTACAACTTAATCGCGACTTTTTTGCTTCTTAATTATAGCCAAAAGCTGTTACACTATCTTTTAGTGATTCCTTTTTCATCCCTTTTCCCTCAATTTTATTAAAGTACCAGCAGACTTTGCCCGCTTCGTTGGGCACGATACTTAAATGATCATTTAACTAGAGTTACTAAAATCCCATATCATTATTAATAACCAAAGTTAAAGTTCCTGCTGTGTTCGGTAGAGGTTTCTCCCGCTCGCAACGCGAGGAATCCGGTTCCACACTGCCTTCAGGTAAGTTCGAAGTTTTGCGAAATCCCACCAAACTACATAATACGTTCCCTTAATCGACATCCACACACCAAAATTCGCCATTCTAAGATAATTTAAAGCGAATTCAAACGGGAAAACATGTTTTTATACGTGTTTGTTGCCCCCCTACCCTGAGAAGGAAGGGGGAGGGGGTTAGGGAGGAATTTCGTAAAATCCCGTTACAATAAATGTCGGATACATAAAAACAATTTATGCACCAAATTTCGTGATCGCAGATCCCATAGATTTCTCAAAACAAATTTAGCGCGAAAAAGGGAGTGTGTGTGTCTCAAATTTGCTTCTTCGTAATGCCCCCCCCCCCACCTCTTAAAAAAAAAAAAAAAGCTGATCACGAAAAATCAAAAATGTGTTTTGGAAATACCCTAAAGAAGACGCATAGCTCTTTCAACATCTTTGTTCCATTTATGGTAGAGTTTTACTCAAAAATCCAGAATTTGCAAAATTTACCACCAAAAATCGATTTCCCTCTTCCCTTCCCTTAAACATCGAAATTTCCTAAATCGTAGATAATGTTATATTTGTACCTATATGTAGTCTCTCCATGTGCAAATTGTTCACTGTGAAGGAATATGCAGCTGAGTTATGCTTACAAAGATGTTTTTATTTTCTGTCCCCCCACAGGGGGTATGGGGGTAATTTCGATAAATTCCTTTACTTTAGGTGTCGGATACTTATAAACAATCCATGCACCAAAATTCATGACCGTAGATCCCATGGATTTCTCAGAAAAAATTTAGCACAAAAAATAGTGTCCCGATTTTGCCCCCTCGTAACTTCTCCCCCTCCCCCCCCCAAAAAAAAATCGCAAATCACAAAAAAACAAAAACGTGTTTTGTGAAATATTCTAAGGAAGTCGCATAGCTTTTTTCAACGCGTTTGTTCCCTTTTTGGTAGAGTTCTACTCAAAAATACGGAATTTGCGAAATCTCCCGCCAAAATCGATTTCTCCCCTCCCTCACCTTAGAAATCGAAAATTGCTAATTCGCAGATAATTTTTTATTTATACTAATATCTAGGCACACTATGTGCAATTTCTTTACTGTGAAGTAATTTGGAGCCGAGTTATGGTTACAAACGTGTTTTTAATCCCCCCTAGGGGGGGGGGACGGAGGGGAATTTCGTAAAAATTGATAGATATAATTTTAAGTTGAGTAAAGATCTAAGTTTCTGCCAACCGCCCTTTGAATACTGTCCAGCGTTCTCGAGTGATGCCCGGACAAAAATAGCGTTACAGACATACAGACACCATGCCATAACACACACATGCAGACAAAATTTTCTGAAGTCATTTTTGGCTTTCATGGTGTGTGAAACGTGAAGACATAGCAAAAATTTTTGATTCTGACAAATTTACAGACAAAAGTCTCATTTCATTAATACAGACTAGCGAGCTTCTGGTGAAAACCTTCGATAATTTAAAAGAACTTTAAAATATCTTTCGAATGATATATTAAAAATAATTTAATCATAATTAGAGATTGAAATTTTAAAATATTACAGTGCCATCTGGCGGTAGAAATTTCTGTAATCAACTGTTCGATTCCAAATCAACAAAGCTTTCTAATGATGTATTACTTATGAAATTATTTTAATTAGTAGCTGAGATACAAAAGAAAACTGATTCAGGACACCTCAAAACGTGTAAATCTGCTGAAAACTTTCGATAAAAAAAAAAGAACTTTAAAATATCTTTCGAATGATGTATTAAAAATAATTTAATCATAATTAGAAATTGAAATATTGAAATTTTAAAATATTACAGCGTCATCTGGCGGTAGAAATTTCTGTAATCTACTGTTCGATTCCAAATCAACAAAGCTTTCTAATGATGTATTACTTATGAAATTATTTTAATACCATTTTCTACCATCTGGCGGTAGAAAATTCTGTAATCTACTGTTCGATTCCAAATCAACAAAGCTTTCTAATGATGTATTACTTATGAAATTATTTTAATTTGTAGCTGAAATACAAAAGAAAACCGATTCAGGAGACCTCAAAACTTGTAAATCGGGTGAAATCTCGAATTCCACTTTCGATAATATAAAAGTACTTTAAAATACCTTTCGAATGATGTATTAAAAATAATTTAAACATAATTAGAATCTGAAATAGTGAAATTTTAAAATATTACAGCGCCATGACACCTCAAAACGTGTAAGTCAGGTGAAATTTCGAATTCCATTGCGCGCGCACAAGTTTCAACCTACATATACAGATTTTGAACGGTCTAACTCAATTAGCTGAGATGCAAAAGTAAACCTAATCAGGACACCTCAAAACGTGTAAATCTGGTGAAAACTTTGGATAATATAAAAGAACTTTAAAATATCTTTCGAATGATGTATTAAAAATAATTTAATTGTAGAAATTGAAATACGCGTATTAGAATAAAATTTAATTTGCAAGGTAAGTGTATTTGTGTTGCTATAGAAACTCGCATTGAAGCATTTTGAAATTTGCAATTTATATTCCTAGTAGAAAAAGCACGTGATGTCAACTGGAAAAAGATATGTTTCTTCCCGCAGACTCTCTGTGACTGGATTGGGTTGCCATGGTAACAACGGCAACGGACGCCTGCAGGATTTCATTATGGAAATCAGTATGGAACGAAGGTCGCCGTTTTCAATTCAATGGTTTAATGCCTAAAATTAAAAAAATTATAACTCATTCAGTTTTTGAAATTTTCTCCCAATCTTTTGGGAATTGAATTGCGGAAGCAAGATCTATCTATCTATCTATCTATCTATCTATCTATCTATCTATATATATATATATATAAAATGATTTATCTCTAAACGATTTTGAGTTATAAAATGTTTTGTGAAAAAATCGATGTTTCGTAAAATCTAAAAATATGGATCGCTAATCCGTATTTTGTTAAAATGTTTATATGATTCGAAAGAGGATTGAATGACCTTTCCAGATATACCAGTTGTTAAGAAATGGAACAGTTACTCGGTCGTACAGGGCGTTTCAAAAAAGACGATCGAGAAAAAGAGAAATTTTCGACCCTTTTTAAAACTTTTTTTAAAAATATTAAAAATCCGTATTAAAAAAAACAAAAAATTGTAAAGAATCGGTAATATTGAGTAATAAATTCTTCTCTTTCTTTTGGTACAGGTGTATTTCGATATCTCGAACCGTTCGAGCAGGATCGCTTTACAAAAACCCGCGAAATTTTCTCTCTTTGCTTTTTCATTTGAGGTAGGCTGTTCCGTAACAAAATGACGGTCGGCTGCGATTTTGAATCGTTTTTTGATTTGACATGGGTCGACATTTTAATTAATATCTCAGCTAATTAGGGTCGCATCGTTTAGCAAATTAGATAACGTACATCTGCAATAAATTCTCCGTCCGACGGTACCTGTCCGAAGTCCGTGCGACCATTAGCGGAGGAGCCTTAGCTGCTTCAAGCCGTTTCTCACAGACAGACAGACACACACACACACGCGTACAGATTTTAATAATATAAGAGATATGAGGAAAAATACACGAAATGAAGACATATAAAACTTTTCTTAATAACAATTTTAACATGTTACATGTTAAAAAGTAAATTGAAACTACAAAATTTAGTAGGCTTTGCATATGTATATTGTATATAGCATACCATTTATCAACAGTGCTATATTTACAGATTTCAGTTTAATTAACATTAAGCATATATATTAATAATTAATTACACTTTCCGTTTGAAAAAAAAAATGTTCTTGACATATACATTTAATATTTACTTTCTTATATAAAGTGTAAGGAAGTATTGGGAAACTGATTTACAGAAAGGATTTTGTATCTCACATGGCTCAAAATAGAATGATTGTAGAATGTTGTAAATTCATATTTGTGACTGTCATAACGTCTAGTTGTAAGCCACTAGTTAGTATTTGAGTTGGTCAATGCAATTTAAGAATAAATATAAACAGACTTCCAATTAAGAAAGAGCCTGATTTTCGAAAACTACCCATAGAATTGTAATTTTGGTCAAGAAATTTGGAGCATTTTTCCTTTTGATAAGTACGGAGTTGAGCTTAGAGATAAGTTCGTTAAAATTTTGAACGTTCAATTCTTGGGCAATACTATTAAGAACATAATAAAGATCGAGAAGTTGGGTAGAGTTAGCTTGCTGATTTCTCAGTTTTTCTTCTTATTTAATCGTAATTGTACTTATAAAATATTACTCTATAAATTTACTGGTGTGGAAAAAAGAGCTAGACTAACAACACTACGGAATATTAATTAGGATGTTGTCAAGTATGCTTAATACTTTAAAAACAGGTTCAGAAATACTTTTTATTATATTAAATAAATAAATAAAAATTAATAAGCGTTAATTAATAGTTAAAAAAAAAAAAAGCACAGTTTTCAATTTACAACAAATGTATAAAATGTGTTAATTTTACATTATAATAAAAGCGAAAGAGCGATTGGAAGCTTTTTTACACTTTAATCTTAGGCATGGAGTACATGTTTGTTTAAACATTTTAAAACTTGTTTTATTTGAGTTACTTTGAAAAACTGACGGATTTTCTAAAGTTTTATTTTAGCTATTTTGAAAGATAAATTCCTCTCATGTTTAATTACAATAATTTCTGTATTATCCCAAGAATATGTATATATACAGAGCTGCCAACCTAATCCAGCAAAATGTTGGTACCACACCTTTTTTCAACACCACTAATTTTTAGAGTATTTGTTTTCTTAATTCATCGTAACTACATTTGAAGAGAATTACTCTAAAAATTAAGTGGTGTAAGAAAAAGGGCGGTACTAACAAATTGCCGGATTAGGTTGGCAGCTCTGTATATATATATATATATATATCAGAGCTACCAACCAAATCCGGCAAATTATTTGTACCGCCCCTTTTTCTACACCACTTAATTTTTAGAGTATTTGTTTTCTTAATTCATCGTAAATACATTTGAAGAGAATTACTCTAAAAATCAAGTGGTGTAGAAAACGGGGCGGTACTAAACATTTGCCGGATTAGATTGGCAGCTCTGTATATCTATTCCAATACCTACATATTAGAGCATTACAATTAATATAAACAAACAATTATTGTCCATAGAATAAAGAAACTGTAAATTAATATACATGAGTATGAAAAAAATTATATTACTAAGGCAAGTTTTAAAACGTAATGGGAGGAGTATCACTTTTTGAAAATGTGAAAACGAATTTTTTATAACAAACAAGCAGCTAAATTTTTTTTGCCCTAATCAACCGATATGATTCATTATAAGTTTATTCGAAAGCTATTAGAAAATACCAATTTTTAGTAAATTTTAACTATTGTAGCTAGAATGGGTTTTGTGAAATTGCCGATTAAATATTTTGTCGGACATTTTATTTTTATTATTATTATTAATTTATTTATTTTCACTGTTTCAGCGCTTGTAATGTGTCATTAAATCTAGATATTAAAACGCAATTGGTGTCGTTCTGTGAGATATTTCCTGTCTATTGTAAATATACGCAATATTTTTGTGTAGTATGTTAAGAAATTGCATAAATGAGAAATCTTCTAAGAATTTTAGTCTTTCATTCTATCTGCGGTAACTTCAAAACGGCTTGAAATACGACAGATTTGAAATACTGAATTGTACTAATTACTTTAATACCAAAATTTTTAATATATTAATTTCAGAGTTAACTAATCGCTGAGGTCTGCTGATATCTGATTAAAAAATTTAGAATATCTGGTATTCATATTAAAACATTAAAACCTTTTTCAAATACCAGTTTAAACTCAACCGGTGAATTCATAAAAAACTTAAAAGATATAAAATTAGAATCCAATGATGTTATGGTAAGCTTCGACGTTATAAACTTATATCCATCCATTAATATAAAAGAAATCAACGAAATCATAAACGAAAAAATAAAAGAAAGATATAAAAATAAAGAAATAACCCAAACCCTAATCTCAGCCAGCAACTTAATATTAAATGAGAACTATTTCAGACTTAATAACAAATTCTATCAACAAAATAAAGGTGTCCCGATGGGATCGCCGATCTCGGGAGTAATAGCAGAATTTAAATTAAGACAAATGGAAAATGAACATATTCTAAAAAGTTTTAAAGAAATAAAATGTTGGTATAGGTACGTAGATGATATATTTGCAATAGTAAAAAACACCCCCCCCCCCCCGAAAAATACACTTGAAAAACTAAACGAAATAGATCCAGACATTTATTTACCTCTGAAATCGAAAATGAAAACATATTAAATTTTTTAGATGTTACTGTAATAAAACCCCCAAAATTAAACTTTGAAACAACGATACATCGAAAACAAAACAATAGTAACGAAATTATAAACGCTAAATGTAAAACTCCTTACAGATATAAAATTGCAGCTATACAGTATTATATAAATCGCGCAATAAATATATGCTCCAACGAAACCTTACTAAAACAAGAACTTCAAAAAATCACCGAAATATGTCAAAATGCAGGTTATAAAAAGCACTTAATAAATAAATTGTGTAGAAATAGATTAAAAAAAACTTGACAATATTAATGACGCACAAAAACCTAAACAAAAATATATCCACCCAATTCCATATAACAAAGGTATAAGTAATAAAATAAAAATGAAGCCGCTAAGTTGAACATAAGTATACCGATAAAACCCAACAGCAACATATTCCGAAGAATCAGAAATGATAAAGACGAAATCCACTTCTCAGAAACCGCAGGTATTTATAAAATTAATTACATCAACGAAAATAAAACAACTGGATGCTATATAGGTATGACAAAACGAAAAATAAAAACACGGATAAAAGAACATGAAAGTGATATAAGATATAATAAAATAACAACAGCCTTAACAAAAATAAACCAAAAAGAAAATATTAAAATAGATTTCAAAAACTTCAGAAAAATAGCCCATTACAATAATTATTTCTACGCAACCAAAAGAGAAAATGCCGAAATTTTAGCGAATCACGACTCCTGCAACAGCGATCCAATGGAGATTGACGCCGGGTGGCGCACCATGCTGGAGAGAAGAGAGGCGGAGAACAGATGACAAGACCGCCCGACGATCAAGTTCAACAAGATGCACCTGATGAAGGCTGCGGCGTTAGCGGCTGAATGAAAAGCGCTTGTGCGGGTAATTTTAAAAAGGTTTTAATGTTTTAATATAATTTTAAACTTTACCTTTTATCTAATTTTAAATGATTTTAAATCTGGTATAAATTTTTCTATTTGTAAGAACAACAGTGACAATTAACGAGCCTTTCACGAGACAGTCACAGAATAATTATCCAAGCTGCCCGTACGTGGCATTTTTTCGTGCAGTCCGACCTTACCAAACATCATTATTTTATTTTATTTATTATTAGATGTTTTCGTTTTCGTTTTTGATTTTTTTATTTTTGCTAGCCGTTCACTTATTTACCGGATGTAAAGAAGCTATGCAAATAGGTAATTCAAATGTCATCTCCGGATTCTTGATTTTTGAAGCGAAAATATTTACACAATTCTTATTTATCTGATTTGGAATTTTTAAATATGCTTAAATAATTTTACATTAAGGGGAGAGCTTTTGATCCTTCTGCATAATTATAAATAGCAAGCACTAAAAAGTTTTTCGAATAATTTTTTATTTCAAAAATGTTTATATAAGCAAGCTTACATATACATTGCTTATTTAAAATTCTAATAGAGTTTCTGTAAAATAATACAATTAATATAAATTATTTTTTGAAACTTAACATTTTACTATTAACTTAAAATGCTATATTTACACCAGAACCTGATTGTGGATTGAATTTGAATAAAATTCAAGCCACAAACTTCTTAATGCAAACGTTTATAACTAAAAATTTGCATAAGCGGTTGAACGCAGTGTGTGCAGATCGCCGCATGAATGACTGATTTTGCTTAACGTTTTATTAAACGCATAACATAACAAGCGTTTAGGGAGAGAGTGCAACAATCCAGCAGACCGGAAATGAGGTTTCGGCCGATGATAGATCTAAGATTTCTGCTCAGCTGGTGTCGCCATCTCTTGATCAGATAATAAAACATGAAAAGATTGAAAATTTATATATCCTGTTAAATAAACTTAAAAACTAACAAAAATTAAAGAAAAAGAAGGGAAAAAGATAGAATAATGATCGATAAGAATGCACAAAAATTTAAATTTTATTATCTTTTTTTCCATGATTCAAACGCTTTTTATTTATTTATTTTAAATTCTTGTTTACAGCATTAAATATGTTCTTAATTGGTTATTTATGAGACTTGTTTTAAACATGTATTACATTATTACATTTGTAAAATTTATTTTACAAAATTTTGTAAATTTACAAAAGCTGAAAAACAATCAAAAATCATGCTATAATTTTCAAGAAATGTTTTTAATCTATGATCTTACTAAAAAAAAAAAAAAAAAAAAGAAAGAAAGAAAGGGGATGGGGGGGGGGAGAAGATAAAATATTAATCTATAATAATGCATAAAAAGAAAATAAATTTTATTTATTTTATACATATTATGACTCAAATGCTTTTTATTTATGTATTTTAATACTTGTTTATTACATTTAATATGTTCTTCATTGATAATTTATGAGACTTGTTTTAAATGTGCATTACTTTATTATTTTTATGAAATTTATTTAATAAATTTTTTAAACTTTCAAAAATTAAAAAAGAACCAAAAGTCATGCTAGTTTTCAAGAAATGTTTTGAACTTTAACTTTACATACATATATATATATATCTGTGTAGAATGCATGTACATACACATACACACTCAGAAGATATTAAATTAATAAATACCTTAAGTAATACACTGAAACTTATAAATAATAAAAATATATTATACACATAATAGTATTTTTTACAGTGTACTTACTTAATTAAAAATATAAACATAATATTATATGATAAATATTAAATAATATTAATTAAATATTTAATATTAATAATATTAAAAAATAAATAAACCATAAATATGAACTATTAAAAAAAATATAATTTAAAATATTATATACATCCCCCCTCATAAAATATGAATTAACTTTTAGGTATAGTTTTAATATATTCTAATAATTTTAATCTCAGTAAAACACTTTTTTCTTTCTCTCCATATCACACACACACACACATATATATATATTCAAAATCTTATAATGCTGAAAATTTTATATAGTTTTACACTTAAATGGTATAAATTATTATTAGAAATTTAGTGAGCAAATTATTTAAATATTATAAAACTTTTATTATTTATTTTATTTTTATTTATTTATTTTATTTTTTTTTCAGTATACTTTTGCAGAAATATATATACATACATATATTTAACAGAATAAAGTGTTATAATGCTAATATTAATATTTTTTAAAATAAATTATTATGGGTTGTAATAAAAATGTGTGTTATTCACTCGTTCATTTTTATTTTATTTTATTTATTTATTTATTTTTGACATATTTTATGAGTTTTAATTCTATTTTCAAGGTTTGTATCATCACATAGTCATTGTTGTTTTAAGCACATTACAAATTTTTGTCATTTTATCATGATGTCAATTATTTTTATAAAAGTAAAAAAAAAGTTTTTGTTGTCACTTAATAGAAAAATACAAAAAACTAATAAAATTAATTTTAAAACAAATTAGTTTCCCTTATACATTTATGTTATTTCAAAAGTTTATCTTTTTATAAATCTGAAAGGGAAAAAAAAAACAAAGAAACTCTGATATTAAATAAATGATAATTAAAAAAATAATAATTTATGAGAGTGTGTTTTTCATTAATACCAACAGATGGCAGCATTAACTCCCATATTTCGATTGAAATGAAGAATATTTGAAGTCCGTTCCGTACGCATGCTCAGACAGCCATTTCCGTTCTTGCTGGAAAGTTGCACTCTCTCCCTAGACGCTTGTCATAACATACTGTACCTGACCTTGTTCAACGCAAGTACGTATTCGGATGATTAACTTTTCTGGTGAGCTTCCGAAAGGTTTGACTGTGTTCAACGAGCTCATTAAAATTGACTAATGGGAGGGAAGGACGCAATTTTTTCCTGGAATCCTATTAGAGAAGAGCCAACCTCAGGCTATCGATTCGGGATAATACTACGGACAGCTGATCTGTTTTTTTTCGTTCGTTCAGCTTCCACAACTTCGAAAGACGCTGAGTGAACATGTTGAGTATATATGCTGCCGCGTGATATGGCCATAGCAATGCTTTAGGAAGCTCGGGCTTGTTTACACACCTGCTGCTGTGATGATTTCTGGGAGTACACCTCGGAGGTCGCCGTATACTTCGAAGAACGGATTACAAAATGCAAGAGTCCACCAGTGACAATTTTTATTATTTTTATTCAAATTTAACAATGATTAAAACTTAACAAAAAAAAGGTTGTAATATAAACTAATTCTCGCTCAACATTCGTAGTTTCAATGGAGAATATCATGATCGTACACAAATCTCAGGAACAAGCTTGCACGACAAACAATTAACTTAGAGTTCATGGATTATATCCCAAGCTTTTAGTCCTCCAAAATCATGCTACTCATTTTAAGCACCAAGTCTCTCTGCCCTTTCGAGTGTCCCCCACTCCCGAGCACAACATCGGAGGGGGGGGGGATACCCCACACGAAGCACTGATTCGTTGATCGTGATATCACTATGCCCGTGACATCACTTTCCTCCAATCTTTGTCTACCCGAACTCAGAGAAGTGGCGGTGGCGAACAAAAACCATGCGTGAAATTGGAAACTAGTGAAGTTACCGCTTCCTTAGAAAATATAAAATTCTTTCACACAAAGCAGCTGTCGTTCAGACGGCTCCCCATGGCTCCGTTCTGTCTGGCCACACGACCCCTGACCTCTTGGAATGTCTGCAACCTTCGCTCCAGCACACTGCTATAAGTTCTTTCGCGAATAATCAGCTATATCATTTTTTATGCATTAGTATTCTGTTCCAAGATTTATTTTATTTATTTATTTTTTTAATGCTTTTTGCTTTGTTCATGTAGACGATTTATTCCGTTGTTTAAAAAATTAGCACATTTTCGAAACATATCAGTTTATTTATTTTCATATGATAATGACTAAATTAATTATAGATTCACTATACGTGGATGATTAAATTCATTACGTAACTGATTGCTATATTCTTTCATTTATTTGTAAATAGTGAGAATTATTATTAATATTTTTCCCCTCAGAAAAAAAAACATTAGTGACACAGAAATTATCTTCATTATTATTCGGAACGTGTAAGCGGAATTTCTCCAAAAAATCCATCATTTAAAGGTTTAAATTTTTATCTTTCAAACGATGTACGCAGGGCTGGCTTTCAGAAAGGGAAATTTAAAAACTAAAAATTTTATACAGTAACGTTTTCAAAAAGATTAAATATAGCTAAGTATTCACCAAGGCGATAGTATAAATCAGGGTGTCTACAGACTCGCCTTATTTCCCCGATTCTTCTACTAGTATATTTATCAATACAAAAAACCCTTAACGGGTTAAAAGTTTGTGACGCAGCACTGTACTTTATGGCTATAAGAATTAGAAATACGGGTCTTAAAAATAATGATATTAAATTTTCAGTGACGCTTTGATATTAATTAAATTATACATAGATTTTCTTATTTGAATTTGCTTTTTCCTTTTATTTATATTTACAGTGTAAACGTTATTTTCAACATAAAATAATATATAGCATTTACTCATTGATACTTTTCCATTCACATCTCTTATACTATGAAAGCATGTGTTTTAAAAGAAATTATATGAAATTCCAGTAACGCAGTGGTGTTACATTAAGTGATTTGTTTTTAAATTTCTCTGCAATTATTTTGTTTTGCATATTAAAGTATATGTGCACATTGAAATATTGCTTTTAATTTTCAAATACGCTGTCAAATATATCACTTTCATTAAGCTTATATTATGTACTGAAATATATTTATTTCAATGAATTATTCTATCTTTTGCGTCACGCCATCCAAAACTGAAAAAAAATTCACAGTTTTTTTCTTTGCATCACGATATCTATTTGCATGCATTTTCAATTTATTTGGATGAAATGACACAAAGTAAACATTTCCATATATTTTACTTACAGTTTTGGATGGCTTTCAGCGGTTTCTTTGATCTTAAAATTCCTGTATATATAAGTGTCGCAGTTTTCGTTCGTTTTTCCGTTTCCGCTGAGTGTCGTGGCGTTCGTTTGTTTTTGCGCTTGCGTCACTAGAAAAACTGCCGTTTTTCATGATATGATAATGTTTTATTTAATTAATTGAGAAAACGTACTATTAAAAGTTCTGAAAGAAAATTGCTGGTGTAATAATCATGTAAAAAGAGTAGCTTTTCACCACCCCGCAAGTTTAAGCGTTAAAAAAAGTGTTTTAATGTGAAAAGAAAAGACATTATTAAAATTTCTATTTGTGAGAACACTGGATGTGTTGAAAATTTCCAAGATAATTGTTTCACTAGATATAAATTAATTATACGTAAGATTGTCAGACAAAACTAATGTAAATAGTGATATATATTTTAACATCTTGAGGTATGTCAAGTAATTAATATCACAGGATTTGAAGCATCCGCAAAAAAGTAGTATTTAATTTGATTAATCTATACGTATGGGCATTACCATTCCATTAAATCAATAACATTTTAATAAAGGGTTATAATTTTATTTATTTTACACGTCTACAGTTTTCGGCGAGTGTGATTTATTGCAAAACCTTTACTCTTGTTAATGGAACCTAGTACAACTGGTCCAAACTTGCAGACTTTAGAACTTTTTGATTAGCGGAAAATAGAAATAGAATTAGAATTTCTATTAGAATTTTCCAGTAGTCAAAAAGTACTAAATTTAGCTCTTATAAAATGAATTTTTCCGTAGCTGCCATCCTAATCCGCAGTATTGTTAGTACCTGCCCCTTTTTCCACACCATTGCATTTTTATAGTAGGTCTCTTTATATGTATTTACGATGAAATAAGAAGAAAATGTACTCAAAAAAAAAAAAAAAAAAAAAAAGAAGGGAAAAAAAGGCTTTTTGGGGGAAAGGGAGGATACTAACAATCCTCCAGATTATTAATTAATATGTCGGCAGCACTACATTTCAAAGCTGTTAAATCTTCTCAATAGCCCGCCCATCTAAAAACGGAAAAATATTTCTTGACGAATAAAGCCGTTAATTCTACAGAGGGCGTATGAAATTAATGACTACCCTAACTCGTCATTGAATATTATAGTCGCCAACATTTAAATTTATTCTGCAGCATTTTTAGCCCAGCCTTTATTTCGCACCACTTTATTTATAGAATATTTTTCTGCCGTAGATTGTATAAGAAAATAAGAAAAAATTACTCTTAAAATAAAAGTGGTATGGAATGAAGGCGGAGCTAAAAATACACCGGAATAAATTAAAATGTTGCTAACTCTGATGTATATCAAGAGGTTCGTAAAATCTTTCTAACATGGCTATACTAATCAGCAATAAATATTTAACGTTTCTTTACATTTAATGAAAATAATTTTTTATGTTGTAGGCTTGGCATAATGAACGTACTGCAATAACAATAATATTAATAATAACAATATATACTGGATAAAATACCCTTAAATTCGACAAGCTGTTGTACATGACAAAAAAGTGAAAAGTATAAAAAATATATAATTAGACTGCAGAAAACAAAATGTTTTTAAAAAATATCAGCACATTTCCATGTGTATTTAGAATGCACTTTCTGTAAACTTCTAGTACACATTCTGTTTAATTCCTAATTTCTAGAAAACTTTTGCCGCATTTTAATGCTCTTAGAATCGAGAAATTTCTTTTTTAAATTGCTTGAAGCATTCTTTACACTATTATTACAGATATGAATTCTATGTACGAGAGAACAATTTATCCCTTCTCTTGCGTTAACGCTATGTTTTTGTTTGACGGCCCAGTGCATGTGCTCAGTACACAAGCTCCTCAAGCGCGGAAAATAAAAGTTACCATCACAAATCTATAGCCTAAGAGCCCACGATGGCCAGACCTTCGTTATTTAATAAAAGCTGAAAATTCTTCTGTGCGTGTCCCCTATACAGGTAAGAACGACCAGGGACTATAGAGTTTGGGTAGTGGTTACTTGGGCAGGTAACAGGTAGTAAAGGTGTATAAAATAGTACCTTAAATTCGTTAAAGTATAAAGCTCAATTTTTTTTATATTTTATTAGGGATAACTTTAGAAATCTCGTCATCCATTGCCGGACACTTATGACAGTTGCTACCCCCTGCCAGACACCCCTAAATTTTAATAAATTATAATTATACTTTCGTTACAGTATAAAAGCTAAATTTTATATATGTTACTTGGGAACCTATAAAAAAATGTTACCTCAATAGCCGGACAGTTTTAATGGTTTTTACACCTTGCCAGACACATCGAAAGTCCGCTGTAGGTGCGAGCGCGAGGTAACGACTGTTCTAGCGGGTGCGAGTGAGATAGGGCGCTTAGTCGACTGCGATCTTTCACTGCGCATCGTCTGTCTTTTAGTGATGTATTGAAGAATTATGTGTAGCTACAACCACGTTTTACCATTGATATTTGTGTCGTTTTTTTGTGAAATAAAAGTGTAATTTTAGTAAAAAGTGTTATCATGGGAGACACATTAATTTGTTTTGTGTGTAATAAAAGTGATGGTAAGATAATATTGTTCTCGGAGGAAACTTTAAAAAAATGTCAAACTGTTTTGAAAATCAGAAAAAACATAACCTTAAATATAAAGACATTATTCTGCCTGATGAGTATACAGAAAATGGTTATCACCGGGGATGTTATAAAGCATTTACAGGACTTATGAAAAAATACTTAACTTCTGAACCTGAAAATTGGACAAAAAACAGTGAAAAACAAAAATCAGCCAGTGTTTCTACAGACAATACCTCAACAACCTCGTCGTTGATACCTAAGTTGACCACAGAACCATCTCATTTACAGTCATCCTCTACAGAATCTTCAATAACAATGCAATCAAGTTTAACTTCTGAATCAATAGGACTTCAATGTACAACTTCTCAAGAAAATATTGAAGTTTTTGAACCAGATCTTAGTGAAGATAATGATTTAACTCAGGATGGAAATATTCTAACCGAGAAGGAAGCTAATAATATCGACTACCTAATTGTTTGTGTGTTTTGTGACAGGAAACATAAAAAAAAACGTTCACGAATGCTTCCACTTCATAAAGTTGATACCAACCAATTTAAATCTAGCGTACTACCCAACATCGAAGGTCAAGAGAAGTATGCAGAATTATTGAATAAATTAAAAAAATTTTCTGGTCCAAAAATATCATATCATACAGAATGTAGAATTAGTTTCAATAATGAAATATCATCTTCTAATAAACCATCCAGTAAAAGTGATTGGCATTTTCATCGGGAATATCAACAATTAGCTTTTAATGAACTAAGTGGCATCATCGAGGAAGACGTAATTAAAAAAGGGCGCTGTTATTTATTAGTATATTTGCATGAAATATACACCGATGTATTGGAAAGAATATTTGAAGAAAATTCTGTTGAAGTGAATTCTGTTTTTACTGCACATCATCTCGAAGAAAAAATGTTGAAAAAATTTTCTAAAGATATTAAATTTTTTACTATTTGTAATAAAAAAATTATAGCACCCAAATATTTACAAACAATAGACGATACAATATTTGAAAACTTACAAACCGAAAATACTTTACAAAAAGCTGCATTAATTTTAAGAAAATTAATACTACAAATGGAAAAAAATAAGTTACCGATAAAAAATCTAACAACAGAGCATTTAATGTCAGGAGAAGTTTCGATACCACCGCAATTACTGGACTTTTACTTTACTCTTCTAGGTGGATGTAATAACAAACGGAAAAAAAGCCTGAAATGTGCTCGTCAAGTGCGTTCTTATTCTCAAGACGTAATCTATGCTGTCCATAATGGCCGTGTAAAAACATCAAAGCACATCATGTTAGGTATAACTTTAAAGAGCTTAACAAGCAGTAGGAAAATTATCGATATTATTAATCGATATGGGCATTGTATTAGCTATCAGGGTATCGAGGAACTAGAGACTGAGACAACGTATACTTCTTTTGAACAATCCAGTTTATACCCAGAAACGATTAAAAGAAATCCTGACCTTTTTACTGGTGTGGCATATGATAATTTCGATCGTTTTGTGGAAACTACAAACGGAAAGGATACTCTACATGACAACGTAGGAATTATATACCAAAACATTGAGGCCAATATAACCGAAGAATCTGAGATGCCCGAAGAACTTAACATGTCTGATGCACCGATTACAGATAATGAAATTAATTTACCACATACAACGGTAAAAAGAAGAAGAAGAACTTTTGAAGCCATATCTACAGAAGAGATTCCGTATCCTAAAAAACCGAAAATGACAAGTGAACTACAATCAACAATTGATAATACAGAAATTATACGCCCTACAAACTCGCAGCTATACACCGAAATTGACAATATATGGATGATCAGTCACGTTTTGCAGTTACCTGATGTTCCTATGTGGGTTGGTTTCAATAGTCGGATTTGTAATAATGCTGTCTCACAACAACTTATTTCTTATTTAACCCCAATCAATGCATCACCAACTAGTACATCTATAGTGCTAGAAACTATGGAACAGAGTAAAAAAATTGCTGAAGATTTACATCAACGTTCTATCCAGGTAACCTACGATCTTGCTATAGCTAAAGTAGCATTTCAAATACAGTCTACGGAAAAACCCAAATTTGATAATTTATTCATACACCTCGGACCGTTTCACATTATGATGGCTTATTTTAAAGCAGTCGGTAAAGTAATTAGTGACTGTGGGTTAACAAATGTTATGGTTGAGAGTAGTTTGCTGGCAAGTGGTTCTGTGAATGGGTTTCTCGATGGAAAGCACTTCAACCGCTGCAAAAGATTGCATCCTTTGGTAGCATTGGGATTGGAGGTTCTACATTTTGAATCATTTTTACAACATGACAACTCAACACTAACAGATGATATGATAGAGGAAGTGAAAAGACTACAAAACTGCGAAATATCGTCTTTCAACATTGAAAATGTTGAACTGAAAGAATTGATGAATAATTACAATATTTTCAAGCAACAATGTCTCAATGGTGAGCATGATAAAACTTCACAATTTTACTTAATTTACATAAATCTCATACATCATTACTTGGACTTGTCACGGAGCATTCGTACGGGGGATTTTGAGCTTTTTATATCAACATTGCCTAAGACTACAAATATATTTTTTATATGCAACCAACAAAATTATGCACGGTGGACCGTAAAATATTATGATAATTTGCAGAAAGTTGCAGAAACTCATCCTGACTTATACGAAGGATTTAAACAAGGTTGCTTTGGTATCAAACGGACCACCAAACCATTTTCTAGACAACCAATTGACCTGGTGTTAGAGCAAACTATAAATGCAGACGCTGCTAGAAGGCTCACAGGTGTTATACACTTTACCAATTCGATTTCGGCTCGTCAACGGTGGGCTCGTAATCATGATGTTAGGTCCTCAATAATAAGTCAAGTTTATCTAGAACTAGGACTGCGAACTCATCAAGATGTTTCAACAGACTTAAATCTTCATAATATCCAGAAGAATTCCAAACAATTGAGACAATTTATCGCTACTTTTGATCGATTTATTAATCCCTTCAGTTCAGAAGTACCGAAAGACCAACTATTAAATATTTCATCTGGAAAATCCGCATCGCTATCAGTAGAGACATTCCTACTAAATATTGAAAAAAATGGAGATAATCTTCGTAAAACATTTGTTTCCGAATGTTTTTCAGATATTACCAGATTTGAAAAAGCTATTACAAAAAATTCCCTTGACAATTTTTCTATCGATTATAAGAAGAAGACAAAAGTTCAAGTAGGTGGTAAAATTCAAGAAATTAAAATCCAAAGAGATTTATTTGGACGCATGCTGGGTATCTCAATGGATTTTAAGGTAGACATTTCAAAGATTTTGTCTTACCCAATTACCTCAGTGCCATTGTCCATGTGCCATTTGGATGGCGCTATTTGTAAGACAGATAAATCTGCTCTGATGAAATGTCTAGAGAAAGAGGTCCAGCATGAGCAACCACATCATATAGATATTATGATAATTGACGATTTCTTCCTGTTGCATACAATGAAGAATGTTCCGAAAACATTTGGAAATATTTCAAAAAAATTGTTGCAAATGGTTACTCAATTTCAAGCATCGAGAATTGATGTGATCTTTGATCAATACTTTACTCCATCGATCAAAGATTACGAGCATTCCCAACGGCTAGAATCCGCGCAATTGGAGTACTCTATAACTGGGCCTGAACAAATTCGATCAAGTGATTTCGCGAAAGAGTTAAAAAATTTAAATTTTAAAGAGGCTCTGGTTAATTTTTTATTTCACATTGGGCTACTGATGAAGTGGTGCCATTTATTGGCAACAAAACGATAAACATCAATTTCAGAAAATGTCATTCTTTCACTGTTGATAATTCCAACAAAGTTATCTCAAGGGTTGATGAAGAGTTGTCATGCCCATCACACGAGGAAGCAGATACGAAAATAGTATACCATGCATGTAACATCAACTATCCAGCAGAAATAGTAATAAGAAGTGCTGATACTGATATTGCGGCTATAATGCTTGGTAACATGCATCATCTTAAAAGTGATTCCGTTGTTCGGATGCTTACGGGTACTGGCAATAACTTAAGATATGTGGACCTAACTAAAATACATGCAGAGTTGGGACAGTTAATTTGTCAGAGTTTACCTGGATTTCATGCCATCACAGGTTGTGATTTTAACCCTGCATTTTTCAGAAAAGGAAAATCAATGCCATACAAGAAATTAAAAAAAAATCCCGAGTACCAGGAAGCTTTTAAGAACTTCGGCAACAGCGAATTAATTGAAAATTTAGATTTTCAACGAAACATCTTCGATATTATTCAGAGATTTATATGCAATGTTTACAATGTCCCTAATGTTATTGGTGTTGATGACGCTAGACTGCAATTATTCATCGACTCGTATACAGTCTCCGATGTAAACGAAGCTTTTGACCGGAAAAAGTTGCGAAATTTTGACGCTAGCAATCTACCACCTTGCAAAAGCGAGCTATTGCAACAATTTCTGCGAGCAAATTATATATGTACCATTTGGAATAATGCTCATCTGAAAAATCCAACTACATATCAACCAGACAATAACGGCTGGGTATTGAAAAATGACAAATACCAATTCAAATGGTTTTCAGGAGATCAACTACCAAGTTATGTTAGTGATTCGCTTAAAACTCAATCAGGTATGTAATTATTATGACAAATTATTGTACATAATTTTTTAATTATTTATAATTGTATAATCTTGTTTATTTTTTTTTTTTCAGAAACTGACGAAAAAGGCGATATTGAAGACGATCATGACATCGACTGGGCGAGTAGTGACGAAGAAAATGAAAATATCGACGACAACGAATAAATATTTTTTTTACATGTAATAATGCTTTTTTTTGTATATTATAATAATAAAATTACATTTTTTACTTTATATAACCTGACTATGAACGTAATAAAATAATTTTTTTATTGGATATCTTTGAAGATCGCAATCGACTAAGTGCTCGCGCTCGCACCTACAGCGGACTTTCGATGTGTCTGGCAAGGTGTAAAAACCATTAAAACTGTCCGGCTATTGAGGTAACATTTTTTTATAGGTTCCCAAGTAACATATATAAAATTTAGCTTTTATACTGTAACGAAAGTATAATTATAATTTATTAAAATTTAGGGGTGTCTGGCAGGGGGTAGCAACTGTCATAAGTGTCCGGCAATGGATGACGAGATTTCTAAAGTTATCCCTAATAAAATATAAAAAAATTGAGCTTTATACTTTAACGAATTTAAGGTACTATTTTATACACCTTTACTACCTGTTACCTGCCCAAGTAACCACTACCCAAACTCTATAGTCCCTGGTCGTTCTTACCTGTATAGGGGACACGCACAAAAAAATTTTCAGCTTTTATTAAATAACGAAGGTCTGGCCGTCGTGGGCTCTTGCTCTATAAGACTTCAAAACCTAATTTTGCCCAACACTGCCAGCATGACGCTAATAGACAATATATGCATAATCAATTGTTGGAAGACGATACGTAGCATTCGGACGCATAGTTGACAACACTTTAATTTATTCCGGAGCATTTTTAGCACCGCTTTTTTTTTTTCGCATCACTTCATCTATAGAATGTTTTTCACCCATAGATAACCATAATAAAATAAGAAAAAACTACTCTTAATACTTTCGCGACCGCTGACGTAGATTCACGTCATTTGAAAATCTGTAACTCTGCCAGTGGGCGTTTCTTTTGCAATTTGTATGTCATTTATTTCTCAAAAATATACACAATAATCATATTTGTACAGCCAATAAACTATAGATATAAAACCTTTGATTACGAAGAGTATAATTGTAATGTATATCCATTTGTAATGTGAATCTGAATACAGAAAATTTTGTTTTGAAATATTGTAAGTTGGGCGAATATCGCCCACACGCTGACCTTACTGTGAAAAAAAAAAAAAAAAAAAAAGACAAAAACGTGCGGTTGCGGAAGTGTTAAAATAGGTACAGGGTAAAGGCGGGGCTATATATACTCTGGAATAATTTGCTTTCATTTTATAATGTTTTACAAAATTGATGGTAACACTATTTTTGTATGATGTTAAATAAAAATTTTGTATACAATCAATATAATAAGAACAACGACAATGCATAACTTGCTAATAGTAAGATAAATTATTATAAAGTATCATTTTAACTCTTTTCCCTTGCATAAAATATACGCGAAACAGTTTTGATTGAGCATAGTTTTATTCAACAAAATTTTTATACACAAAGTTTTTCTTTTTTTTTTTTTTTTTTTTTTTTTTTTTTTTCTACTTTCTCTTACCATATATATGATAGCGAAAGTATTGTTTTTTGATCAAATTTTCGAAATTATTTTGTTGCATTTACATGTTTTGAGGTCCCTTGAATCTGAAAATCATGTTTTTAGCGGATGGTCTGTTTGTGTGTGTGCCTGTCTGTTATCAGCATAACTCAAGAACAAATGAGAGAAGAAGTTCCAAACTTGGTATTCTAAATATGTGTCAAATAGGGATGCTACCTAAACTTTCCGTTTGATCAAACAAATGGTATGTGTACAGGGACACCCAAGATAATTCAAATACATTACGCCTATGGGGTAAATGCAAATAAGTAGAATTTAAAACCTATGGACAGTCTGACAATATATAACAGTGCGACAATATTTGAAATGTCATGGAAGTGTATTTCAGATTGTGCCGTGTGTTATTGATATAGGATTATATTGATGTGCACCATGTGATGTATAAATAAACTTCAGAATATATACAGGGCTGCCAGTATTTAAGCCATAACATTCTTTTTTATTCTTAGAGGAAGTATTTTACTAT
The DNA here is from genome assembly GCA_963930645.1 of Salticus scenicus. Classification (NCBI taxonomy): domain Eukaryota; kingdom Metazoa; phylum Arthropoda; class Arachnida; order Araneae; family Salticidae; genus Salticus; species Salticus scenicus. The sequence continues at coordinate 170,658,694 of OZ005659.1, forward strand.
AGTATGTCCGGAAATTGTATTTACAGAACATTGTATCGGAACCACTTTGGCGCTTCTTTTATTTGGTAAAAAAAGACATCATATTCATCAAATGATAAACGATCACAAGTCATTCATTTTCATTGTATTAAAATAAGACACGGAAAAAAAAAAAACATTTCGCAATATATTTATAATTTGAATTAAAAAATTATTTAAAAGTGCATTATAGATTGGTATTTAACAATACCTTAGTTTAAATTTATTACAATTATGGAGCTGCCAACATAATCCGGCAAATTGTTAGTACCGCCCCTTTTTCTACATCACTTAATTTTTAGAGTATTTTTCTTCTTAAATCATCGTAGATAAATTTGAAGAGAGTTACTCAAAAAATTAAGTGGTATTGAAAAAGCGGCAGTACTAACAATTTGCCGGATTAGGTTGGCAGCTGCGAGAGAACAGAAAGGATTTGTTTCTCTTCAAAGATTTATTATTAATACGTTTTTAAATAAGATTTTTTTATTTTATTTATTTATTTTTTTTATATCATACGTCATAAATTGACAAAAAAAAAAAAAAAAAAAAAAAAAAAAGGTGAATCATTAATTCCTATTCAAGCAGAGTAAGATAGATCAAGAGTTTTTTAAAACAATTTTAAAACATTCGGATAGGTTATTAATATAATGGCTGTTTTTCAAAACACTGTTTTACTTTTTATTTTTAAGAGAAGAGATGATCTCTAAAGTCTAAAATATTGTTGGATTTCGCCTGAAAGAGTGCAGGAAATATTTATTTCTATTCATGCATTCATAACTAATATTTTAAAGTTTTGTTTCTCTTTTTTTTTTTTTTTTTTACTTCCTTATATATACACAAGAAGAAAGTGTTGAATTCGTGAAAATTTTCAAACTCCGTGTTTCGATGAATTTATTCTTCAACCATATTTCATGAAACCATGGGAGCATCTGCGCAAGTGCTAACTCAACGAGCCCAATGTTAAAATAGGGGTGACAGTCATCTGACTCAGAGAAAATGAGCAATAACAGAGCGCGGAATTAGTGGATGTTTTCCAAATTTCAAACTGTCGGTAAAGCTGGCATCCTCCAAGATTTTGGACGCGTCCTCACTGCTAGTTTTAGGATATGTGGTTGCACTGTACACGCATTGAGAGTTCCTGAAAACAATTTGATCATGTCTGTATATGTGCTTGCGTGTATTTATCAATAATTTTACTGAAATAGTATCTCACAAACGAACGAGCGGGATTAAACTAAACTTGGTATTTAGTTCGGCTTTGAACTAAACTGGTATTGATAACACACTATGTCATCAATAACTATGTTTCTTGTTATTTTCTACATCATATAATGATATTTTAAAAAATATGTTAATATTAATTGCCATTTAAACAGAACTAGTATCGCCCAGTGGTCGAAACTCGACCACTTTTTTTCAAGGAAAAGTAATTGCCTTCACATAAATGGAATTAAATTGCAACACAGCAGTGCCATTTGTCGGCCGATATGCACCCAAATTAAAATAAAATAGTTTTACATAATGTCCATATCATATACCATGTTTGGTACGTTTATACACTACAGAAGTTGATATATAGCCTTAACTTAAATAGAATGAATCACAACATAGCACACCACCTATTGGGCGATATATTCCAACAGTTATTCAGTACCAATTTAAACCAAGGTCTAACCATAAAAACAGTAAGAAAACATACTTTCAGCATATCACATAATTTAAAATATCTTTATTCCGACGTTTCGGTTAATATTCCATCTTTTACCATCTTCAGGGAAATGATGTTAAAAAACTATAAACACAAAACAATTTAAGGCATTCTAGGAAACTATAAATACAATTCACAAAGAAATTAATACGTGATTACATAAATTATATAAAAAACACTCTATATACATTTTCTTATTTTATATAATTTATGTAATCACGTATTAATTTCTTTGTGAATTGTATTTATAGTTTCCTAGAATGGCTTAAATTGTTCTGTGTTTATAGTTTTTGAACATCATTTCCCTGAAGATGGTTAAAGATGGAATATTAACCGAAACGTCGGAATAAAGATAATTTAAATTATGCGATATTGCTGAAAGTATATTTTCTTACTGTTTTTATAATTATTAACAGCATATATAAGTGGAATATATATTTCTTTATAAGGTCTAACCAATTATCAATCGTACTTAAATTCCTCCTACTGATTCATGAGATAATGCAAAATTTCCCTAACACATCATACACACACAGACAAATAATTATTTTTAAAAAATGAGCGAGTCATGTTTAGAACATCTTAAAACGTGTAAATTCATCAAAAAATGGAAATCGAAAAATTCACAAATTCAATACTTTCTTCTATATCATTTTATATGACAGCGCCACCTACCGACTAACACGAAAAAAATTTAATCAATATATTTTCTCATAAAATTCAGTGCAATTTTCGTCAACAGATGCTGAGATATAGCAATGAGAAACCGCATAGAATATTAACATTAAAAATAATATTAGATAATATGCACTCACACATCCAGTTTGGTGCATTTATATAAGATAGAAGCTGAGATATAACTTTCCCGCAAAAGGAAAATATTGCTGAATAGTAGTGCCACCTATCGTCTGATATGCATCCAAAGTGAATTACTATAGTTGTTCCTGATAACCATCTCTTACAGCAAGTTTCGTACATTTATACACTATAGAAGCTTATAGTCGTTCCTAAAATGGGATTTAATTCCAATTTAACAGCGCTACTTGTTGGCCGATATGCACTCAAACTGTATCAGCAGCTTTATTTAATATATACCTCTAAGTTTGGTACACGTAGATGCTGAGGCTTTCCTGAAATGAGAAGAAATCGCAACGTGGAAGCACCCCTTGTTGGGTGATATAGCCCAAAAGCTAATCGGAACCAATTCAAACAAAGGTCCAATCAAATATCAAGTTTGGTTAAATTAAGCCCATTGATTCATGAAGTACAGTGTTCGAATTCAAAAAGACAGACATTTTCTAAAAATGGTCAAACTGAGTTCAGGAAATCTAAAAATGTGTAACTTCATCGAAAACCAGAAATCTAAAAATTGTTAAATCTTATACTTTCTTCTTATATAGGCAGAAGATAGAATAATAAATCCATTTTTTCAATTCCTACTAATAGTTCACACTCTCCCTATATATATTTATATATCTTGTTCAAATTTTCAATCGTTAATAAAATACTTTTTATTCATCCACTCAAGTTCAAATACATTTTTTTTTTTAATTTGTAGTGGATGACACTTGATGTTAATACAGTTTGGTGCATGCGGGAGGATCGCTTCCCCCCCCCCTGGGGGGGAAGTATCCCCGGGGGGAGTAAATTTTCAATATGGGTATCTTTCGAAAGATCTCGTCAATACCTTAAAACGAATGGTTGAACTATAGATAGATCTGTGATAATTTAAAATAAAGTTATCGATTTTTTTATCTTTTAACGAAAAAAACTTAGAAAAAATATTTCTGCTGATTTCACAAAAATTGACATCTTTCGGCATTTAGTGAAGCAAATAGGAATTCAATTTTTTTTTTTTTTTTTATATATAAGTAGTCAATTTCAGTTAATTGAAATGCAAGGAAATGTCAAAACGAGTAAATTCAGCTATAACCGGAAATTGAAATTTTTTCCGTATCCTGTACTTTTTACTTATATACGCAGAATCTAGTAATAAATCCACTTTTATAAAAATAAGTAGTCAATTTCAGTTAATTGAAAGGCAAGGAAATTTCAAACGTGTAAATTCATCGAAAACCGGAAATCAAAAGTTTTTCCGAATCTTCTACTTTCTTCTTAAATATGCAGCAATAAATTCATTTTTATAGAAGATATAGTAATAAATCCAATTTTTAAACAATAAGTAGTCAATTTGTCTATATGTATAAATAAAGAACATTTTTTTCTCTTTACATTTCTGAAGAATTGTCATCTGTTTTAATAATAATGCATTTGTCTGGCAAATCAACGTCTTTTAACTGAACACGCCCATCTTCTATGCTTTGAGGTCAACTGTGTTGCCATTCGCGAGACACCATGGCGTAATTTTATCCCTGCAAAAAGTAAAGATCTCCAAGGTTGTTTCGAAACAAAGTATGTTTTGTAAATACGCGTCCGGGAAAACTGCTCAGGAATTGAAATTAGTTCCTAATAGCCACATGGTATATAATGTATTTTTTTAAGATTAATAGTCATATCTTAGTTTTCTGTATATTGACACATTTTAAGGCTTCCTGAATACCGAAGTCAAGTTTTTAACGTTTGACCTTTGTCTGTGTGTCTTAGAGTAAATTAAAAATAAATAATTTCAAAGGATCCAAATGTTGTATTTTGAAGTTAATACGTTTGTTACTAGAAAAGTTTCATCAATATTCATGAGTTTCAAGGAATGTTGCATGTGAAAGCTGTTTCAATAATTTTAAATGAACTTTTGTATTTCATTACAGATTTGAATTCTATATAAATATAGGTACACTAATGAAACGGGGGGGGGAGGGGGTGAAGGGAGCAGTATGGAATTATTTGTCAAATAAAGCTGTTCTAAAGGCTAATTTGAATTGGTTTTAACATAGGTTTACATAACATTACTCGTTAAATTACCCCTTAATCCCTAATCTGTATTTACAATAAAATTGTTGTGACTTATAAAAGCTATCCATTATCCGTAATGAACCACACGTTTTTCATTTTGATCATTGACCTCTTCTTAGTTTAAATAATTAATTTCCCTCCCCTTCAAACAATGTAGTATTTGTTATGCAACATCTAACCAAATTCAAATTTAAAATTTCGTATAGATCTGACTATGTTTCTAAAATACCTAGCACCATGGGAGGGGGGGTGCAAACGCTCTTCATTAAATAATGTGGTTTCATCATGCCAACACCCCCCCCCCCCCAAAAAAAAAAAAAAGAATAAATAAAAAAAATAAATAAATAAATTTGTAAATTTCAAACTATAACTTTTCAACATAAGGCATTGAGGGGGGGGGGGGGGTAGACCACCCTTTCCAAAAGTGCAGTCTTTGTCACACTAACACCCAACCAATGCCGAATTTAAAATTTCGTAATGATAGGACTGTAACTTTTCGTGATAGACACCATGGAGGGGAGAGCCTCACCCTTCCAACAGTGCTTTCTTTCCCATACTATACCTAACCAACCCCAAATCAAAATTTTGTTAAGTTTGGACCATAAGTTTTCAAGATAAGGCACTATGTGCGCGTGTGTGTGTGTGGGGGGGGTGTTAAGTCTCTCCCTTCTTTTAACAGTGCAGTGTTTATCATCCCAACGAACCCCAAATTTAAAATTTCCTAAAGTTCTGACCATAATTTTTTCGAGATCTGGCACCATGGGGAGGTAAGACCCTCCCTCCTTTTAATAGTGTATTCTTTGTCATACTAACACCCAACTAACCCTAAATTTAAAATTTTGTAAATTTCGAACCATAGCCTTTCGATATAAGGCATCGGGTGGGGGGGGGGGGCTTCCAACAGTGCAGTCTTTGTCATACTAAAACCGAACAAATGCCAAATTTAAGATTTCGTAAAGATCGGGTTACGTTAGGTATTATTAACTTTCAGTCGGAACATAATTAAAACATAAGCTTAACAGTTATTGTTTGTTTTACACTCAACTGATAATTTTCTTTAAAGTTTAAGAACAATATCAACAAAAGATTATAAGAACATAATTAGGCCTTTGACGGTTGATTTTCAACCTGAAACCTGGAGTCTCATTCATAGTTTCATTGTGTAGAGGTTTAGTTATTTTCCAGGTGCCGGCCCCTTCCCTACACTACGCTATGAATTCTTCGACCATAATAAAATGGATAAGTTATTCATCTTTTATAGATTATTGACTTTAAATATGAGGTCTTTTACTATGTAAGCAAAATGCAAGATAATGATATTCTTACAATACTATTTTTATAAATAAATAAAAATATATTTTTACCTAATATAACCAAGGTACACATCAAATAAAATCTCATGAAATTCTCTTTAAAATGAGGGTCAGAAACTTTTCTATCTCATAAAACACAAGAATGTGTTTATTTAAACTTTAAAAAATGCTGATTTTTCAAAAAAAAAAAAAAAAAATTAAATTAAACATTTTTAAGAGTATTTTATTATTTATTTCAAAAGGAAGAGTGATTACCAAATGTTTAATTGAAATATAAAGCTGATAGGTTGAAAATTAAAAATATTTTGGTTGATTTTACAAATATGTAAATTTTTAAAGCATGTGTGGCACAAAATAGTCTACCATTAACCTTTAACTAATTCAATACATATTATAGATTATATTATTAACAGGATTTTGCACAGTACTTTAACTTTTTAATGCATAATTTTTTAATGCATAACTTTTCAATGCATAATTTGTATTTTCAATTTTTATTTATAAATCGAATGTGTTTCGATATTTTATAATTTTCGTTCTGAAATTAATAAAATGCTACCCGATCAATAAATATGAATGACAATAAAAAAAACTGCTGGTTGACAAAAAATATAGGTCCGAGATCACAACAGTAACAACACATCCCAGTGTTCTATTAAGTGCTCTATTTAAAGTCCTCATAATAAGAAAAAAACGATTCACTTCGTTTTAACAAAACACTTTTTTACGTAGATCCTGTTTTCAAATTTTCCAACTAACTATCCAATAACTACAGACACTCCATGCTAACCCAAATTCACCTCTACTCGATATCTCCAACCAGCTATCTCATCCACATCTCCAAAATATCCAGAATCCAGCTAGGGACTTTCTCATTCTCAACCGAACATTTCACCTTAACCCGTTAGTAGTCGTTAGTTGGCAGATATTTTTATTCAATAGCCATCAAAAACTTTTAGAAGCGGCATTTGATATACATCAAGGTTCTTCTATTATAAGGTTGGGCTAAGGCACCTATAATACGAGCAGACTCGTCCGGCATCTTTTCCCCCAATTCCTTCAAGTGGGGAGCGTGGGAGAGAAAAGCAACCCTGAGCCGTTTTACGCGTTTCGTTTCAAAGTTCGCCAAATTGCATGCTTTTTAAATGGTAATTTTCAAACGCATAAATAAAATATATTCATTCATAAAAGATAAGTAAACAAATTTAGCTTCGAATTTAAAAGAAAATATAATATTAGGTTATCAATAGCTGAATAGCTTTTTCTAATTGTGGAACTATTTACTTCCGCGGAAGCACACTTCTTTCATTGTCGTCTGCTTGCTTGTATAGATCCCTTGTTATCGTTACGCTCTCAGAGGATATTTATTGTTTTCTGTGCATAAAGTAATAAATATAGATGGATGTTAAGATATTAATTGCAGTATTCATTCAAGAAAGAATCCTCGGATGTTTGGATTTCTTTTAGAGGCGATCAGAAAGAAAATTTGGACTGTTAATTTTCGTCGAGACAATTGCATTCAGAGATCCGGCGCTGAAGTATGGAATGTAAGTTATATTTTGTTTAATTAATATATCTCTTGATAAATACCTCCTCTTTATGTGAAAATATGATAATGCATGCTGCTACTTATTAATATTTAACTGCTTATATGTTTTAAAGACGTAAAAAAGTTAACTATGAGCTTAATGTGATATTCTGAGTTTGTAAATATTGGCGACGTCAAATTTCGCCAAATAAAGTTTTGTTTTCATAATTTAATGCAAATAAAATTTAGTTTGTTTTAATTTTAAATCATAGGTGAATTATTATTGAAGAAATGTACGCATTTTTGCATTTTTAGGGTTATTTTTATTTAATCATTAAAATCAGATAATAAACTTTTTGTGCTAAACAATATATTTATATGTATTATAGTTTAACTTACTACAGTAAAAAGCATTTATTTACTTGATACACTTGTACTTTTCTGAAATATCTATTGGTGTTTTCTATTGTCTTAAAATAGGTAAATTTAAATTAATAATAATTATAATAATAATAAAGTATGAATTTTGAAAATTTAAGTTTACTATGCTAAAATCTTTCAATAGAAACTTGTACAATCCTCGTTCAAAAAATCTAGATTAAGAATTTTTTTTCTAGATTAAGAAATATATGCTCCTTAAATTTCGTTTTAAACTACAATAATTTTCACATATAATACGTCCTTGTTTTTAATGTTAAGTATTTCATTTAAAATAAATTGATTTACTTATTACATAATAATTATTTATTTTGGTAAGAAAGAATTTAGTTATTATTAATAAAAGATCTTGCTTATAAATAAATTCTTGCAAAATATAAAGAGATTTAAGATTTTTGTGAAATAATGCTAAATATTTTGATCAAATAAGAAACAAAACCTTTTTATGTTTAAAAATTTATATCTTAGAACATGGTATATTAATTGACATTATGTGAGTCAAAATATGCAGTCATATTATTATATATCTAAGAAATTTATTTATAATAAAGTTTAATGTAGTATATATGCATTAAACCTTTATTGAGGAAATTTCTCTGAAACAAGTTGGTGCTTTTATTTCTGTTTTCACGGTTAACTTTCAAGAAAAACCCATTATTTTTAATTTTAAATAATCTTATTTGTTTTTTAAAGTTTAATTAACATGAGAAAATAAAAATGCTTTTAGAACATGAACTAATTATTTGATATTTATACAAAGTATCCAATCTGTTTTAATTTCTATCTTAATATTTAGTTTAACTGCACACTTGAATGATAGATTGTTCAGGTTCAGATGAAGATTTACTTTATGGGAATGTTTATGTATTCTATAAATTGATAAATCAATATTTTTTTTTTTTTTTTTTTTTTTTAATAGGATTTTCGGGGGGGGGGGATTCATTTTTTAATTTCAGGGGTTGATCAAAATAAAAAAAATCCTTTTAACCCCCTCCCCCCTTCCTTCTCCAAACTGAATATTATAAAATGGGGCCTTTCAAAAAATTAAAGTTCATAAAATAGACCCTTTCAGAAAATTTAAATTTAGTAAACGAAGTATGAGCCCATTCACTAAATTTCAGTTCATAAAGTCATTTCACAAAATTTTTGTTTAATAAAAATGAAATTTTTTAAAAAATTTCCCATGTTTTCAATATTATTTCAAATGACTACTTGCACTTGATTCTCTGCCACGTTATAAACTTGATATAGATATATATAAATTAGTGCTAATTTTTATTTGTTTACAAAAGTAGAATTTTTTTTAGAAATTTTTTTTTTTGCACTTATATATTCTGCCAAAATGCCACTGCCCCCCCCCCCCCCCCCAAAAAAAAAAAAAAAAAAAAAAAATCTTGGTCAACTCTTGAAATGTTCCATATGTAAATTGTAAATACATAAAAGTATCAATTTACCAGAGGCGTAGCAATTTAAAAATCATGGGTGGGGCTCAAAAATTTTCTTTAAAAAATGACTCAAAATTATCCTAAAAAAAAAATTCAATTAATAATCAAATGTCAATTAATATTCACTAAGTATTAGTTTTATTACAAAATATTATTAATTATGAACATTTATAAAACTGTAATTTTGTTTTTAAATGGGATAATTCTTTCATTTCACATAAAAAGAAAATTTGATAATAACTGATAGGGGGGGGGGGGCTTGAGCCCCCTGAGCCCCTCCCTTTGCTACGCGCCTGCAATTTACTACTAGCAATTTACTTCTTTTGAATACATTTATGATACATTTTTAAATAAATGTATGTTAATTTGTTAATACTCATAGTAAGATTTAAAAAAATTCTTTAGGACCATTTTGAAGAGTCCCAATTCAAGCAGAATAGACTGAGGCTGAAATTGGATGTCCAAAACCTGGTTGTGTACTTGAATCACATCTGAGTAATCCAGAAAAGGTTTGTTTTCCTTTTCTTTTATGACGTATTATGCTATAAATGTGTAAATGTTGATACCTGTCTTGCACAATAATTTTGAATTTTAAGTTGTACACAAAATTAAACTAATATGCATCCTAAATTTAAAAAAAATTAAGGATGCATATTAAACTTTTTTTTAAATTTTTTAATTATATTTTTAAAGTTAAAGTGTTTTTACATAATGCAATTTAATATAGTCAAAACTGCAAATAAGCAGTTTTATTTTTTCATTTACAAATACTAAATTAAATAAGATTTTTACTATATTTATGAACCCTGTATTTTTTTATTATTTCATTTTAATATAAATAAATCTGTAAATAAAGTTTTTTTTATTTATGCACAAGTAATAAATTAAACAAATTTTTAGCTCATTTGCAAACTCTGTATTTTTTAAATTACTAAAATGTAAATATCATTTATAAACACTTTACACTGTCTTTGTAAACAACTGAAAAAAAAAAAATACTCTTCACTTCACAGTTCAGGCTCAGACATTTTAATTTTTATTATTTATGTATTTTTCTCTATATACTTTGTACGGGCCTGGATTTTACACAATGTTATAAATTAGTTTGTCTTTTTTTTTTTTTTTTTTTTTTTTTTACAATTTTAACTTGATTGTCTCCTAGTTCGCACTGTGATTTTCTTAAATATTTTTAGCAAATGTGCTATTTATTGAAGGTAAGGCTGCAGACAAAAGGGGGGGGGGGGTTAACAAAAGAGAGAGGAGGATGGAGAAGGTTCCTCACACAGAAATTTTTGTTAAATAAAAGTTCTTTTAGAACTACTATTGAAATAGACTAGAAATGTTCAAATACAGTGCCTTTGAGCTTATACCTTACCATATATGTTTATCGCATTGTAGGATAAAAGGAAGTAATGTAAACATCGTAACAGATTATTTAGGATATTTTTGTTATTTTCAGTGACATTAGATTATACAGGATAAGAGATGCATAATTGTGTTCATTTATTTCTTCTTCGAAAGGTCATCAAAATTATTCTTACTGTATCATTTTATGTACTTAAATATTTGAAAAATTAGTTATCATAGACTGAAATTATTGGTTAATTATTATTATTTTTTTATAGGAATGTTATGAAGAATATAACAAAATTCTGAAAAAGAAAATTGCAGCATTAGAAAATGCTATCGTAAAAATTTAAAAGATATTAAAAGAAAAAGATGCAATACAAGAAAAAGACAGCGGGCTATCTTCATTTTTGTCTGAAAAGCAAATTGCATCTTTTTAGGTTGATAGACAGAGCATTACATATCAGAGCGATGAACCTTCCTGCATCTTGTATTTTCCAGATATGCATTTTTTACTTTGTTTAATATCAATTCAATTTGTAAAAGTGTTGTGAATATGTAATTATATTACATCCTATTTTGCAAGACCTTTGTTGTATTTGATAAAACAATATAAGCATATATAGATTTCTCCAGCAATGTAAACATTTTGTGAAGCGAAATAAATAAAATATTTGTATTTTATTTTTCTAGTATTATTCGCATCTTTTTTAACTAATGATTAAAAGTATATATTACTGGATTTATTTTCATTTTATTAGCACATATAGAATATTACTTTTAGAAACCTAATATAACCAGGGTTCTCACAAATACAAATTTGGATACAAGAAATTTTTTTAAAAATATATATTCAATGATTAGCCAATTCTAAAAATAAATAGAGGTAAAAAATGGTATTCAAATTTCCCTTTGTGAGAACTTTGATTATAACATCATTCACCTGGAGTAAAGTAGGATGAAATACTTTCTGAGGTTACTGGATAAAATTATAAAAGAATTTAATTATGAGAACTTACATTTGAGTAATGCAAATCCATAATAGAGTAAAATAAAATTATAGTGAAAAGAAGAGTAAATCGAAGAATGAGTGATGTTATTTAAAGACAAGAAATAAAAAATATGTTTTTAATTATTAATTATAAAACATTTTTCATATTGCACAATTTTGTTATAGTAAAAGTAAGTCTGGCACTGACTGAATGTTATTTGTTTAAAATAAAGAGAAATTGTAAAAAACTCTCCATTGATATGGAATATAGCTGTAGTTCAAACATTTAAAAAGGAAAAATGAAGAATTTACTTATATATATTCAGGGCCTGATTATCGCACAGGCCGTCTAGGGCACCAAAATAACTTTAAAAATTTTTAAATGCTATTTTTGGCAAAGATTTTCTTTAAAAAATTAATTGAAAGTTAGCTAATGATAAGAATCTTTAGTTGAAATCTAATCTCTGAGGAGGAGGATAAAAAGTTATATGGCATGCCTACAGACCACACCTAGGGGTAGATACCAAATCGTCACCAATTTCCTGTTTCCTAGCTCTAATGCAACACTGAACCCACTGAACCTACACCTCAGGTTTGTATCCAGTTACATTTTCTTAACTTTGTGAAATTTTCTTAACTTTTTGAAACAAATAAAATAAAAATAAGCTTTAATTTGTTTGGGGGGAGGGGGCACGAAAATTGTCCTGGGCCTTGGGCCACAGCAGGTCTTAATCAGGCTCTGTATATATTCATATGTACTCAAGACAAATATAATAAAGAAAAAAATAATCAATTATATTCATAAATTATGAAACACTTTTGCATGTTACAATCTACAGTAAATGTGTGAGAGTGACTAAGTGAACATTGGCATTAAAAAATATTTAAAATAACAGTAAATGTAATACAAAATTAAAATCTTGCATAAATAAAGATACTGAGAGACTTAAACATTATAGACAAGAATTACATTAAAAAAAAAAAAAAATCAGTGAATGTTCAAATTAATTCTTAAAAAAAGTCATTTGTTAATTAGGAACACTATTCTATATTTTTCTGTAAAGATATAATTAGCAAATCAACTGAAATCTGTAGAAGACAGATTATATATATATATATATATATATATATATATATATATACACAAATTTTAATATATATACATTTATACAATAAAACCACCCTAAAGTTATTACAGGGAGAGGACCCTCCTGTAGTCAGTTGACCTTAACACCTTCACGTGCACCATAGTAAGGGAGCCACCTGCCATAAAATATTAGCCCTTAAAAAAAGAAGTAGCCTTTTAATTAAGGTTGTTCAGAAAATCCTATTCAGGCCACAAAATCTAAAAATTACATTTGGATTATAGGAATTTACGTTTTGATCACATAGCTGCAGGGGGGGGGGAGGGGCTAAGAGTTTTCAAGATATTAATCCAGATCAATGAAAATTTTACAATTGTAACATTCAGTTGGGGATGTTAGTGCTTTTTTTTTGGAGAGGGGGGGCTTCAGCCCCTTAGCCCCCTTCCCCCATAAATCCGCCACTGCATAACTGAAGATATAGTGTTTAACCTCTCACTTATAAATAGTGAACACTAATTAGTTTTGGTCAAAGGCAAAGTAAAATTACTTGATCTTGAAAAAGGAATACCGTTGTAAGTGGGCTTTTATTTGAGGGATATTAATATTAAGTTATAGAAGGAAATTTTGGATCTGTTAAAATTGGCCCTGAAGGAATGTGGCCTTTCAAAAGAGATGGACAGAGATGCACATTTAGAGAAGATTCACTGAATTTTTAAAGGAAAGCAAAGCAAAATTTATCATCCTTAAATTTTTTATAGTGAAAAATAAAAAAAAGGCGGGGGAACATAGAAAATTTCTAGAAAGACTTCAGCCCTGATGATAAGTTTATACAAAATGCTAAGTTTTTTTTTTTTTTTTTACTTGATTGGAGGGTAACAGACTTTTATTATAGAAATCTTTATATATATATATATATAAATGAATGTTTGTCTGTATGTCCTTTATAAAATCGTAAACGGCTTGACCGATTTCGATCATTCTTTTTTTTGTTTTTTTCCTTATAGGTCAGGGATGGTTTAGGAAAAAAAAAATTGAAAAAATTCGCCCCCAAGGGGAAGGAGGGGGGCAAAACATGAATTCAAAAAATCCTTCATATCTCAAACAAAAAAACAGATATCCGTAAAAATTTTTCCTTTAAAATATAGCTAATATAAATGTCTTAAAAACCAATTTCTAGAATTTTCGAAATTCGGTCCCCAAGAGGGGGCGAAGGGGGGGGGGGCGAAACGGGATTTCACATGTGTAAAACGCGATTTCGCATAATCCTATATATCTCAAAAAAAAAAAAAAAAAAAAAAACAGATATACGTGAATTTTTTGCTATAAAATATATCTAATACAAATATCTAGAAACCAATTTCTGGAATTTAAAAAATTCAGCCCTCATGTGGGGCAGCAGGGGCAAAAATAATTAGAAATACAGTTAGGCCTTTCAAAATTGGTACAGATAGGTTTCAATAGCCTGCAAGTCGAATGGGGATATTTTCGAAAGTGTAAAGTTATTAGGAGGGGAGAGGGGGGGGGGGCAAAAAAAAAATATCGTTCAAATTTGGTATATAGAGGTTTTCGATACTTACAAATCGATTGCGGATATTTTCGAATTTGTAAAATTATCAGGAGGTGCGGTAAGGGGGGGGGGCTATGGGCAAAAAAAAAAAAAAAAAGAAATACAGTTAGGGCATTCAAAATTGGTACAGATAGGTTTTAAAGGCCTGCAAGTCGAATGGGGATATTTTCGAAAGTGTAAAGTTATTAGGAGGGGCGAGAAGGGGAAGGGGGTGGGGGGGGGGCAAAAAAATAAAAATAGAGTTGGATCGTTCAAAATTGGTACACAAATGGTTTTCGATACTTAAAATCGAATGCGGATATTTTTGAATTTGTAAAATTATTAGGAGGGGCGGTAAGGGGGGGGGGAGGGCTATGGGCAAAAAGAAATAGAAATGCAGTTAGGCCGTTCAAAATTAGTACAGATTGGTTTTAGAGGCCTGCAAGTCAAATGGGGATATTTTCGAAAGTGTAACGTTATTAGGAGGGACGGGAGGGGGGGGCGGAGGGGCAAAAAAAAAAAATATAGAGAGAGAGTTAGTCATTCAAAATTGGTACATAGAGGTTTTCGATACTTACAAATCGATTGCGGATATTTTCGAATTTTTAAAATTATTGGGAAGGGGGGGAGAGTGGTGGGGCAAAAAAATAAAAATTGAGAATTCAATAATTATAGTGATTCATTTAAAAATAGGGTCCAGAGAAGCGGGCGAAGCCTGCTAGTATATATATATAAAGAAAAAGTAAGTAAAAAAAACTCCACAGAAACTTTGGAAAGGAGCTATTATTCTTCGTAAAATTTAGTTATAGTATATGAAACTGAAATCTGTAGGAGACTGATTTTGATTTGTAAATTTTTTATACACATACATACTCACATACCTATTATACATATATGAAGAAGAGGGCTAAATTAACCATAATCAAATTTTAAATTATAAAACAAGCTAGTATGCCGTGGCCACCACAAAACTTTCTTCTATATTTTACTGAAAAAATTCAAGCAGTGCAAATTATTTGCTAAAATTGTTTTCCATGGGGAATGCAGACGGTTTGCGTCTCGGAGGTTGGTTGGTTGGTTGGAGGATTTAAGACCGATTGTCTCCGCATGTGTCCTAGGCCTGTAGGGGAAATGCCCTCCATGGGGGTCTTTATAAGGGGTCCTAGTCCGTATTTACTCGAGTTTCGGAGGAAACCACGGAAAACTCCGAACGACTAGGTGAATGAGCGTGACCTGGGATCGAACTCGGCACCTTCCATCTACCAGCATTGAGCGCTTTCGTCTCGGAGGAGATGTATAAAACTAAATGTTGAGAGAAAGTCAATTTTGTGCCAACATCTGTGGATTTTTTTTTTTTTTTTTTTTTTTTTCATGATGGGTATCGTTCAAAAGAGCTTGCCAATACCTCTAAAACGAATGGTTGAACCATCGATCTGCGATAATTTAAAATAAAGTTATCGATTTTCTTCATTTTTAACAAAAAAAAAAAAAAAAAAAAAAATTAAAAATTTTTTTTTATGTAATATTGACAATAAAATTGACTTTCTTTTGGATATTTAGTGTTATACTACTTCTCTAATATGGAAATCGTCTGCATTATCATGGAAGATAATTTTTTTTAAATAAAAATTTTAATAAATTATTTTTACTGAGTGAATTAGTATAGGAAAATATAGAAGAAATTCATGTGGTGGCCACAACATACTAGTTTATTTTCGTTCTTTATTTCTGCATCTATACTAATAAAAGTGTTGTGAATATATATATATATATATATATTAAATTACACAGTATTTGCACAATAACAATAAACATCTATATATAATTTTAAAATAAATTGTTAAAAACTTTAAAAATTATTTTGCAATTAAATTAAGTTATAAAATCTTGATGAAAATGAAATTATTTTTATATCTAACAATTAAACGAACCAAAGCAAAATTTAACATTTCTCATATTATTGAACAAGAAATGTTATTCACTACTGCAGAAATCACTACCGATTAAGTGCAGCCTCGAATTAAGAAAAGAACTATTATATATGCCGTGTTAAATATCGCGCTGAACTCTGAGAAAAGAAACCTTCATTCAAACTCGCCAATAAAGCAATAAGCGCGCCAGTCGGGAAGCGCGGTTCCAAATGGGGGCAAATATGGAGGATGATAAGTCGGCCTGTATTATAGAGGCTCTAGGTTGGGCCATTTGAAGAGTAGCCAATCAGAAGCAAGCAGAAGTGAAACGTCACAAGGCGGAATACAGAAACAAACTACGATGCAAATATACAGCTGTTACTAGCCCAGAGCTAGCTATTACTTACTAAAAAATATATCTTATAATCTGATATAAATATTACCCAAAAACGAAAATCATGTATGGTATTACATGAAATAAAAGTACATTCGTTAAAATATTTATTTTAAATACGTATAAGTTCATAAAAAATTATAAAGCTTTCGCGTTTTCGGCAACATTGCTATGCATTTGTTTACATTTATAATACTTAAATAAAACGATGAATTTCAATTATATTAAAATGAAATGAAATAAAAATGCAGTTATTTAATTGTTGTGCTCAAAAGAAAGCACATATATATTTTTAAAAGAATGTAAAATATATACATTTTACTATATGATCGCGATATGTTTGTTTACATTTCAGATATTTCAGTAAAATTATGAATTTTAATTTTATGAGTAAAAATAAAATATAAGTTCATTTTTTAAAATATTTGTTCAAAATAAAACACTTATATTTTTCAATTTAAAAAGAAATACACAATATATGAAGTTATTTGTAATATTGATATGTTTGTTTACCTTTTAAATACTTCAATATTGTCATGAATTACTTCAGTAAGACGATGAATTTAAATTACATCAAAATGAAATAAAAATGCAGTTATTTAAATGTTTCGCTCAAAAGAAAGCGCACGTATTTGTTTAAAAAAATCTAAAATATATAAATTTTGCTGTACTAGTGTGATTTGTTTGTTTACATTTCAGATATTTCAGTAAAATTGTGGATTTTAATTTTATGAGTAAAAATGAAATAAAAATACATTCTTTAAAATAGTTTGTTCAAAATAAAACACTTTATAATTTTCAATTTAAAAAGAAATACATAATATATTCAGTTATCTGTAATATTATGATATGTTTGTTTACCTTTTAAATACTTCAATATTATGAATTTTAATATTAAAAGTAAACTAAATATTGGAAATAGGAGAAATTAATATTTATGTCAGACTTTAAACTCATATTAAATTTATTATTTCCCCATTTAAAAAAAGTTTCAGCATAACAATATATTTCAAAACAATTATTTGTATCAGTTTACAAATAAAATAGGTTCCTTAATAACAGAAATTAGAAGGGTACTAAAATCACTTACTGAATTTTTGGTTGTTGAACTCCAAGTGTATTTTAATTATATTACAATTATTATTTCGTCCCATGTAACATGCTGAGTGATTGGTAATTGATCAGCACAAATTAATAATTGATTTATCTTCTAATACAGCTAAATTTTCGCAATCCACTAATCAACAAATCAGTTGTGACAGTGTTTGTTTACATTGCAATTGATATGTGGACTTCAGAGAATTGTGGATTTTTGAGAGATGATTATACTTCACTTTGCATGAAAGAAGAAATGTATGAAATTTTGTACTGCAGCAATCAATAATATGCATGTATGTATCATATGTATTTATGTAATCAGTAATATGCTTAATGTACATGAAAAAAAAAAAAGATCTTCGGATACAGCTAACTTGTCTTGCATGAAAATCTGTACTGTAGCGGAAAGTAATATGAATATACAAAAAAAGTCTGATATGAGAATGGACTCATGATCACTTTTTTCATTCTTGCACCGAAAAGGAGGGAAGGGCAGTTGATAAAACACAATCCAGAAAAAAAAAAAAAAAAAAATGATACGTGGTGGTGGGTCTAACATTATGATAGCACAGTTTAAAAACAAAGCAAAATGATTTTGCGCTTTCATGTTTAAGCTACAAATGAAAATTTATAGTAGTACTGAAAATTATTTCAACTGAATTATTCATTTGAGTATTCACTTGCTGTATAAATACAAATTTTTCGCATATTTTTGAGTAAAATTTGATAGCATATCAAATATGAAAGAAACGCCTCTAGAAAAGAAACGCCTCTCTCTCATTGAAATCCGAGACAGACAGTTGGATGATGTTCCTTGTAAGTAAAAGAAATCACTGGTATCCAAAGAATTAATTAACTTTCGAAAAAGCTAAAATAGTGCTTGCCTATTTTCGCTAAAATGCTAAAGTAATTTTTTTGCCAGGTTAAACCCTGTCAGTAAATATACTCCAAATTAATAAATACGAAACTTTGAATAAACACCATAAAATGCAAGAACTTGCAACATTTGTTTCAGGTTAAAAGAAAACACAACACTTCATCAAGGCGAATAAAGTAGGCAAGAGTGCTGCCGAAGGGTCATGTTTTCTTTTCACCTGAAACAATTATTGTGAACTCTTGCATTTTATGGTGTTTATTCAAAGTTTTGTACTTATTACTTTTAAACCTCAGTTCTGTGGTGTTTATTTATTTATTTTTTTAATATATATATATATATAATACTCCAAAATGTTTAAGCAATGATCAACATTTTTTTACAAAAGAAAAATTATATTCATTGTTTAAATATGGGGTATGACAGAAATAGTTTCAAAACATTTTGCTCATGTTGGCTTGTTGGTATTTTGGCTATTTTCATTGGAAAACATGTGCTACTACTGACACTTTTAACATGTTATTACAAAAGTTACATTGAAATGTGTTACTACATAAAAACAATTTCATAAAATTTCCAATTATCCAGATACTTTATACAGAGGATTAAAGAAAGAAAAAATTAAAATAAAAAAAAGTACTAAGATTTTTTTTTTTTTTTTTACACACAAGTTTATTTCATTTTAATTTTAAACTGCAGAAATATTTTTGTGTGTACTCATTTTTATCCACTACATAACTTAATGAGATACCACAATTTGTTTCATGTTTTATAAAGATAATAAATTTTAACAAAATATTAATTATGTTCCTATTTGAATTTTAAAAAAAGGTCACTTTAAACAGCAGACAACAGGCATTGGCTACTGCCTGCTTTCAAAAGAGTATACTTGAAAATCGAAGGGAAGTAGCATAAACATTTAACAAACATACTTAATACATGATTATTGCTAATTTAATATCCCTTTGATTTATTACTTCTGATCTGGAAAATGTATGATGTAATATACACGATGATATTACTTACATGATTTGATTTTATGAGCAATCTATGTATTGCTATTATACATCACAGTTTTTCAGCAATGTTCTATCACTTTCAATAATGTATTCTTTAAAAAATATATGTGCTCTAATGCGGAGCATGTCAAAGAAGCAACAAAAGACGTAGATTAAGATTATCACACGGTACATTTAAACAAATTCGATTAAAAGAAAAAATAAATAAATAAATAATAAAAAAAGCAATTTAAACACAGTTATTTCAAATGTAAACAAGATTTGATCGATCCGCTTTATGACGTAGTGCGCGAGAAATCTCAAATAGCTAAAAATTCGCGCATCTATGAAATGGCACCCCCCTGATATACATAACACACGAATAAAATCAAAGAAACGTCGATCACATCACTTCTTAAAATTATTGGTGACAGTTAAATAAAACGTGCGCAATCTGTAACAGGTGGTGCTGTCTACTAACGGGTTAAGACTACTTTCAATACTAATTTCAACTGGTGACCTTTATTTGCCCAACCAAACATTCTATCCGAACTCGACGCTATCACTTTACACTAATTTCAAAACTGAAATCAACTGACGACGTTTACTTACTCAACTCGACGCCACTCCACTCATACCTTACAATGTAAACAAACAATAAAGCTTGATAAAAGTATTTAAAGCTTTAATATGTTTCTACAAATATTTTAAGAGTTTTAAGGCTTTAATATGTTTTAGAAATATTTTAAGAGTTTTTTAATGAAACGGTCAAAGAGTCGTTCATTCGGAATTAAAGAATTGTCAGTTTGGAATTTGTATCTTCCGATTGGCAACAGTTTTGGTTTGTTTTTATCTGGTATTGCGTTGTTTATTAGCCAGTGATCCGTTATATTTAATTTAGACCTTTAAACATTACAATTGAATAGTTTTTCAATGTTTTAGAGGAAATAAATAAGAATAGGTGTGATACAAAACATATTATATGCATGTTTCCGTAAGTTGAACAAATGGGGGAAAAAAAGAAAAGGGCTGCCAAAAGTTTCTGTTTTGAAGTGGTCTAACCGGAACTGTTCTTGACAGATGATGCTCATTATTATATTTAATAACTGCGATAAAATAAGAAAAAATTACTTTTAAAATAAATGTAAGACAAAAGCGTATTAAAATATTCCGGAATAAATTAAAATTGTGGCAGATCTGTACAGTGTAGCCACTGTTAGCCTTTTTGGAAAAGAGAAAGGGAATTTTTGTTAAAAGTTGAGTTTTATTAATACTCTTCTGAAATATAGCTTCTTTATATATATATATATGTATATGACTTAATACCTAACTGACTTAATCTACCATACTTGCCAACATACTAATTAACATTCCGTAGTATTGCTAGCCCCGCCTTCCTTCTAACACCAGTATCTTTTTAGTTAATTTTTCTTCTTATCCGACTGTGTTTAAGCGAGAATCGAGGAGCGTAGCTCCGAAATACCTGGGACCATATGTCCCCCACCTTCGGAAACCAGATGATAAGTAACAAATGAAAGTACAGGTACCAGAAGCATGAGAAGAAAAAAAAAAAAAAAAAAAAAAGAGAAGGAAAAGAGCAAAAGCTTGGAAAGGCTACCAGAAGCAGGGCCGGCGCCAGGGGTGAGGTAACTGAGGCAAGTGGACGCACAGAAGGGCGGCATTTTGCTTTTGTGTTTTAGAGTTAGAATTCACTATGTGTGTCAAAGTCAAAGTCAAAAAAAAAAATAAAAAAAGCGGGAATTCAGTTTTCTTATCTATGTATATGAAATAATTCGTTCTGAGTGTGTTGAATGGGGGGGGGGAATGACTTAACTCTTCTTATCTGAAAGAAAAGAAAAAAAATATCCGTAAATTTTTTCCTTTGGAACTTAATACACAAAAACGTTGAAAACAAATTCATGAATTTTCTCAAAGAAGGGAGGTGGCAAACGTTATTTTATATAACCATTCACCTCTCTGTGTAAAAGAATACATTCACTTACTGATTGAAAACGGCTGTGGTAATTCAATGGGAGATTAGGTAAGGAATTTTGATGTGAAGATTACTTATGGGGGTCTGAATCCAGCCAAGGTGGATTTTTGCAAAACTGTCCCCTCCTTCTCTTTGAGAATGGATGACAAAAATATGTTTGCAAGAATAACAGGAATCTAAATTACTTTACGGTGAAGAATTTGCACATAACGAAACTAGATTCAACTAAAAAAAAAAAAAAAAAGAAAAAGAAAAAAAATCGAATTTTCGATTTTATGGTTTGTTTATGGACGTGGAAGGGATTTTTCAGTACCAGATTTTTCTAGTAGAACTCTACCAAATGTGCTCGAAGAGGTTGGAAATAACTGTGTATCTTCTGGAAAATATAGCCAATAACATATTTTAGATTTTTTTTATGGGTTTTCAATTTTTGAGAGGTTACGAGGGAACACATTCAATAACCTCCATTTTTCATTAATTAATTTATGGGAGCTGTGGACAGGAATTTTGGTGTGTGCATTGTTTATATGCTTCTAACAAATCTGCAATGAAATTTTGCAAAATTTCTACTTAAAAAAAAAAAAAATAAATAAATAAATACTTTCAAGTGTAACTGGGGGATACTGGGTGTGAATTGGTTATGCGTACAATCACACACTATGAAAGGATTTTAGGAAATTACACACTTTTCCTCCCTGGAGTGAGTGGAGCAAAAACCTTGTTTTCAAACGCAACTCTCCTCCATATTACCTCAGAAGGGAAAATAATCCTTGTTGCATTGATGATGCACTCGTGCATAGTTTTTTTTTTAACGTGATGAACTGTGCTGCTATTTAAACCTGAAACAATTGTCGATAATTTTTTTAATTTAGTGTATTTACTTACAATGTTATTTATTTATTAAATAAATTAGTACTTGCATTTCGCCACGTTAACATAGAGATGTTTATAAAATGCTAACTTTTTTTTTTCTTAATTTCTCAAATTATTTAAATTTTCAAATTATTTTCTCAATTTTCAAAAGAAAACATATAGTGAACATTGAAGAGTTAAAAATTTTTTGAATGCTTCGGCTTAAATTTTATTTTTTTATCTTCGTTGTAATACGCTATAATAATTAATAATAAACAATGGATTTTTTTATATACTTTTTACAATCTTTTACGAATTGGCAGAAAAAGTACCGTATTGGAGCCAAATTTTTGAAATTAAGTTTTTGTTTTATTTAGTTTTGATATCTCTTGATTCCAAATATCAGGTTTTAGCGGATAGTCTCTACGTGTGTGTACCTTATTTCAGCATATCTTTAAAAACAAATAGTAGCAGAAAATCCAAACTTGGTATTCTGATTCTATATCATATAAAGCTTGATATTTGCTTGATCTCATATTCTAGTTGAGACGGTTTATTTCGTTAAAATAGTTCAAGTACAAGGACATCTAAGCAATTTTCCGGAATTAAACAAAATAAAACGAACATACATTTTCTATATGCATAAAATCATATTTTGTGCTGAATATGTTATGAAAATCATTCGCCATTCATTTACCAGCGCTACCCAAAAGAACTAGAATATAATAAGACTGCGCTTTTAAATTCATGGAACTAAATTTTAGATTGTGCTGTGTGTTATTAATATAGGAGTATATTTAAGTATAGATTAAAAATATTTAAAGCTTTAATATGTTTCTACAAATATTTTAAGAGTTTTAAGGCTTTAATATGTTTTAGAAATATTTTAAGAGTTTTTTAATGAAACGGTCAAAGGGTCGTTCATTCGGAATTAAAGAGTTGTCAGTTTGGAATTTGTATTTTCCGAAAGGCAACAGTTTTGGTTTGTTTTTATCTGGTATTGCGTTGTTTATTAGCCAGTGATCCGTTATATTTAATTTAGACCTTTAAACATTACAATTGAATAGTTTTTCAATGTTTTAGAGGAAATAAATAAGAATAGGTGTGATACAAAACATATTATATGCATGTTTCCGTAAGTTAAACAAATAGGGGAAAAAAAGAAAAGGGCTGCCAAAAGTTTCTGTTTTGAAGTGGTGTAACCGGAACTGTTCTTGACAGATGATGCTCATTATTATATTTAATAACTGCGATAAAATAAGAAAAAATTACTTTTAAAATAAATGTAAGACAAAAAGGGATTAAAATACTCCGGAATAAATTAAAATTGTGGCAGATCTGTACAGTGTAGCCACTGTTAGCCTTTTTGGAAAAGAGAAAGAGAATTTTTGTTAAAAGTTGAGTTTTATTAATACTCTTCTGAAATATAGCTTCTTTATATATATATATATATATGTATATGTATATGACTTAATACCTAACTGACTTAATCTACCATACTTGCCAACATACTAATTAATATTCCGTAGTATTGTTAGCCCCGCCTTCCTTCTAACACCAGTATCTTTTTAGTGCATTTTTCTTCTTATCCGAATGTGTTTAAGCGAGAATCGAGGAGCGTAGCTCCGAAATACCTGGGACCATATGTCCCCCACCTTCGGAAACCAGATGATAAGTAACAAATGAAAGTACAGGTACCAGAAGCATGAGAAGAAAAAAAAAAAGAGAAGGAAAAGAGCAAAAGCTTGGAAAGGCTACCAGAGACCAGTTTGGGTCTTGACATGAGCTCCCACTTTAGAGATATGTATGATTTTACACAATTTTTCGAGATGTCTGTGTGTCGTGTGTATCTTACATAACTCAAAAACAGTTGGACGCAGAATATTGCAAATTCTTATGTAGGTTTTTTACAACATCTAGTAAAGTACTTCCCATTATAAGTTTTTCTGTGACTTTTCGGTTTGGAGATATCCAGGAAAATTATATTCATTATGAATGACCAAAAATACAAAAATTTGACTATAAATGATTTACCATCATCGAGATTTCAACAGAAGCTAATGTATTGATATTGTTACGAAAGTTGTCGAACGTAATGAAATCGTTACTAAAGTTCTCGAGTGCAGAAGTTAATTCGTAAAGACATTGGGAGATTCTAGTTGATGAATGTACCTTATTTAATGAATATTCTCGAATCACGAAATGAAACAATCCAGTAAATCAGTCATTCGTATCACAATTCACAAAAGTCATGTAAACAGTGCTAAACGCAGCACAGAACAGGGACTTTGCTTATCCAGGAACAATGGTCAACTTCTTAAAGTACAGACTCTTTGAGACGACTGTGTAGCTCAAAATATGAACAAAAACTGAACTCATCGAAACTCTTGTTAGTGATGAATTTTAAAGGTAGGTAGGTCTGCGTTAGAAACCAATGAGTCATTTTGGAAAATTCAGAACTTGGCTTTTACTGAAGTTAGAGCTTCCAAACTTTGGCAACTACAAATTACCATTTCCGCTAAATTTGCTGCAAATCACTTAATTTTCTACCATTGCTGATTTTCGTAAAAATTAAAAAACTACCACATGTTTCCGTGTAGAAAGTAGTATGTAAAGAAATAGACAGGTTCTAATCGACAATCATCAATAATTTCCGTTTTGGAAACTAGTTCGTGATCTATAGTAGAGTCCTACATCGGGTCGTGTAAAACGATTTTACCCGAACCCGACCCGACCCGTAGGTCGGGTTGGGTTGACAAACATTTTTCTCTTACGGGTCGGGTTGGCTGATCATTTTTTTCCTGCGGGTCGGGTTTAGTTTTCAACGAGTCGGGTCGACTTGAGAACAATAAAAAATTATCATTCAAAAAAAATTTGACAATTATAAGCATAAATTGTAGACATAATTAATAACTGATTTAAACATACTATATATACCAAATATGTGTCGGAGCTTCATATTCGTATCCGTATATTATTCGCCAGAAAAAAATGATCCGTGTTCGTATCTGGATCCGTATAAGGAAGAAAAAAATATCTGTACTTGTTTTTGTTTCTTCAAAGAATCTAATTTTGTAGAAATTGTATGAAAATTAGTAATTATTATAAATCTTTTTTGACTATTGTTAATATATAAATAAAATAAATGCAGCATAACCTCGCTTTTACTTTCTGGAAATTGAAAAGATTCTCCAATTTCCATTTTTTTTGTAATATTTTTAATCCTCACTTTTATATGAACGAAATTATGATTTTTTCCTCCATTTATACTTGTAAATACAGCAAATATAGAGAAATATTTGTTTTGGTTTAATTATAAAAAAAAGAAAAAGAAAAGAAAGAAAGAAATGTAAAATAAGCACATTTAGGTAACGGATTCCATAAAGGCAGATAACATTCTTTATCATCTTCTCTAGAACAAATAATAAATGCACCGAAACTGGAACTGGAAGAAACTAATTTGCTGATCGTGTAAATTGAAAGTGATCGTAGGAAAGCAGATATTTTATTGCGAATCATATCCATGTTACTGCTACCCAAATTATTGTAGTAAAGTAAAATTCAGATCGAAAGCAATAAATGAAGACACATATTTTGTTTTTCTTTCTTTCTTTCTGAAGCCCAGTCAGTAGAGCGCCGGGCTCGTAATTGGAAGATTGCGGGTTCGGTACTCATGCCGGCCAAAGACCGTCGTGACACTAATGGTGGCTGGTGTACTTAAAATCTGCCGTGGCCGCAATGACCTCCATGTTCCCATAAAAAATTATACCTATGGAGATTACCGAAGTGGGTGAAACATCCCTTCCATGGAGGATCAAAATTATGATGGCATGTCTCTGGACCAGCAATTGCATATTGCGCAGCACTAGTGCGACGTAAAACAACCAACCAACTTTCTTTCTTTCTTTTATTTTTTTAGACTATAAGCATTAAACATAAACAATAAACTACTAACATTAAACTTGAAGCATAATTTTGAACTCTTGAAATTCACAACTCACATAAATGGTTAAAAATTATTATCAATCCGTTTTTCAGAATTTTAAATTTTTAACTTAATATACAATTAGTAATAACATTTCAAATTCTTTTTAAAATAATTTACCAACGTGTGACAGTGAAAATTTACCTTATTTTATAATTTGAAAAAGATTTACATGATTTTTAGATGAATTAGTAATGTTCATTCAGTTTTCGGGTATCGGGTCGGGTTCGGGTATAAAGAAAGCGGGTTCGAGTCGGGTGCGGGTCACAAAAAAATCTTTATTGCGGGTTCGGGTCGGTTTTCGGGTTCATGATAAAAAAATTTCTGCCGTTCAACGCTCGGAAGACAAACCTTCCAAAAACGGCACACAAAAACCGGTCTAGCATTTCCTCCAGTTGTTCTTCAGCCCAGTGTATGGCACATTTCAAGCGAGGTTATAAAGATTGATGTTCGTGGTTACGGCAGCTGCTTGTCATTATGTTGTTTCGTCCTGCTTGTCATTATGTTGTAAACTTGTATTTTTTGAAGTAGATTCTGGTTCTCCATATACTATCATGCTTGTGAACTCATATAATAAGATAATGAATTACTTACCACCATTGCAACAATCAGACATCAAGTTACAATCTTACACAGAACATAGAATTGACATTTTAGGTATAACCCAAGTTGATGTAACACATGAGGAAATAAGTTGCAGCCCGCCTCTAATTATTGTAGCTGGTCGAATTTAGCTGGTCGAAACTGGATCTATCGCCTTAAGTTGATATCAAATTCAAAGAACTATTTTCTCCAACATTAGGTACAGTAAAAAGGGGAAAGTACACTTGACCAGAAAAAAAGATGTAACTTCCAGATATTTTAAGTGGAGGAAGAGATTCTTCGCCTTGTTAAGGAAGGCATTATGAAGCCAGTGAAAACAGCAGAATCTGCAGCCCCGATTGTTCTCGTATTGAAGCAGGATGGTCGGATCAGAATTTGTGGTGATTTAAAGCGGACAATGAACGAAGTCACGGAATTAGAGCAGTACCAACTCCCCAATATAGACGATATTTTTGTACATCTATCTGGTGGAACATGTTTCTCGAAGCTAGATCTCAAAGATGCATATTGCCAGTTCTAGTTAGAAGAAGCATCGAAAAACTTAGTAGTCATAAATAAAATACTCATAAAAGCCTTTTTCGTTATACACGATTGCCTTTCGGGGTTGCCTCAGCTCCTGCAGTATTAGTTCCCCATCATACTATAGGTATGGGGAACTTAGGTAATCGTGAAAATTTTCGACCTCGGTTTTTTGACTTTTTTACACGTTTTCAGGTGTGAGGAATCCGAAAATGATAAAATTTGTATGGTGTCTGTCTGTAGGGTGTCTGTTAGGGGGTCAGTGGGTCAGTGTGTTAGTCCGTTAATTTGTTAGTCTTGTTAACACGATATCTCACGAACAAATGATCGCAGAGAGGTCAGATCAGTTTTAAAATATTACTTTCGATACTGGCAAGAACCCTATTCTTTTGCAACATTCGAATTAAAAAACTTCGTAAGTTATGAGAAATTTACGATTTTCTTAACATGGGAGAATAGGACAAAAATTCACTTAAACGTGCATTAAATGGAAACTTTTTACTGTAGAAATGTCAGACCAGTTTTAAAATATCAGGTTTGATGCCAGAATGAACATTAGTAACTATAAATGTGCTACTTTGAAAATTTCGCAAGTTATTGGAAATTTACGAATTTCTTAACATGGCAGTATAGGGCAAAATTTCACATAAACGTCAATTTTGAGAGATATTTTCATCGTAAAGATGTCAGACTACTTTTGAAATATTATTTAGAACACTGGCATGAATATTAATGACTATGAACTTGAACTTTCCAATATAAAAATTTCGTAAGTTATTGGAAAATTACGAATTTCTTAACATGGCAGCATAGAGCCAAATTTCACATAAACGTCAATCTTGAGGGATATTTTCATCGTAAAGATGTCAAACCACTTTCGAAATATTATATAGGATACTGGCATGAATATCATAGACTATGATTTTTCCAATTAAAAAAATTCGTAAGTTATTTGGAATTTACGATTTACTTAACATGTCAGAATAAGGCAAAATTGAGCATAAATTTCCATTTTGAGGATCATAAATACATTAGACAACTTCAAAATTACATTTATGATATTTGTTTGAACATGATTGAATACAAATATTCTAATAGGAAAATTTCGTAAATCATTCGTAATTTACGATTTTATCAACATAGCGAAATTGTAAATTTTTCATATAAATATGAATTTTGAGGATTATTGCATTGGAAATAGTAGCATGAAACCTAAACAACGGAATTGACCCTGATAAAATAAATTAATAGATTAGAATAAGATATATATATCGAAGTTAACGGTGGATAGCCTATTAGGCGGGGATTTCATTCTGTCACTATATCAAGCTTTGGTCAAATTCATTTCTTTTAACATGATTATAATATGTCTCGCACTAGAAATTTATGAGAACATAAATATGATGGGGAACTGAGCAGAGTCCACCTATGCCAACTAGTTTCAGAGGGAGATGGACAAAATTTTTCAAGGGCTAAAAGGTAAAACCATTTATCTTGACGACTTGTTAATTTCGGTCAAAGATGAGACTGAACATTTTCAAAACTTAAAGACTGTTTTGAAACGATTACAAGAAGCAGGTACGAAGCTGCATCCGAGTATATGTGAATTCTTAAAGGTGTCAGTAGAATACCTTGGTCACCGAATTGACAAGCAAGTACTGCACCCAGTGAAAACAGAAGTTCAAACAATTGTGGAAGCCCTAGATCCAAAAAACGTTGACGAATTACGTTCCTTCATAGGTTTAATAACTTATTATGCAAAATTCTTACCGAACATGGCTATTCTTTTAGCTCCTTTGTATGAACTGTTGAAAAATAAGCAAAAATGGAAATGGGAAACAGAGCAAAAGACTGCTTTTACGAAACTTAAGAAGACGTTGAAGAATTAATCTCTGATGATACATATCGACAACATCAAAGAAGTCGTGTTGGCTTGTGATGCCAGCCCCTATAGACTGAGAGCTGTGTTATCGCATGTTACAGCAGAAGAGGATCCCCCGATAGCTTTCGCTTCCAGGTCACTGACTAAAGCAGAGAAAAACTTCAGCCACATCGAGAAAGAAACACTAGCTCTGGAGTTTGGTGTAATCAAATTTTGAAAGTACTTATTAGGAAGAACTTCTGCGCTGTTAACAGACCATCGCTTATTAGTGAATCTTGCCATTTGTGGCTGCAGCTCGAATTAAACGTTGGGCTTTGATCCTCTCAACATACTCATACAGTATAAAATATCGGAAGGGTACTTTACATGCCAATGCTGATGCCTGCAGTCGGCTGCCCTCGAGCACCGAGCATGCTTATTCTCCTGTTCCAGCTAAATCTGTCTTACTATTGAGTCAGATAGATGAAAATCCTGTGACCATCTTGACCGTGTTTGCAGAGGTGGTGATTGCCTTCTGTTTGCTGTGAATTGCCAACTCCCTTAAGCTCGGATTAATGCTGATTTATCCAATCCGGGCAGAGTTGAAGCTTTTGGTATTAGAGTTTGGTTTTCTAACCATTGGCTTACGATCATAAACTTATATTCCGCCCATGGCAACTTCCAGGAATCCTGGCTTCAAAATCTTACGCAAAATCTCCACCCCCCCTTTCCTAATTTTAGGTTACTTCAATCAAAAGAATGTTGCTTGGGGCAACTCCTGCCACTCTCCTGGTTCTGATGTGATAGCTAATTGGCTCCTCAATAATAATGTTTGTCTATTAAACTCTAGTAAGCCCACTCACATCAGTCCTAAGGAGGCCGTGTCGCTGATTAACTTATCCATTTTCAGCCCAGATATATGTTTCATAGAGCTTATACAGAGGTGCACCTGACCCTTTTGACTCGGATCATTTTCTGATTACTGTTCTCATAGATTTCCCCTCTAGTCCTGTCTGTTGTAGACACTTGGGGACAAATTGGTCTGCCGTCGACTTGGATATGAACGATTGACTTAAAAATGAAGTCAACCCTTCTGTTGAAAATCTCGCTCAAAATTTTCAGGCGTCTACAAAAAATAACGCTTTCCCTGTTTATATCAAAACGGATGATAACCCTCCCTAGTGGGTATCCCCGTGTGCTTGGCTGTTGGGACAAAAACATAAGTTCCTCCGCTTCTCGAAAATCTACCTGAGTAGGGACCACTGGCATAAGTACAAAATTTTCTGTTCAGCTTTAGCTTTATATGAGAAAACATGCTTGAGCTTATTGGAGCAATGTTTGCACAACTGCCAACTCTGGTAGCATTTATAAAATTATCAAAACGATCTCTAGGAAAGCTCCGGACGCTGACTCGCAGTTCTCGATTAACCTTAATGGTGTCAATATTGCATAATGGTGTCTGACCGCAGGGAGCAAGTTCAAGCTTTTGTAGAAAATTTCGGAAATCGAAATATTCTTTTTGGGATTCCCTATGATGTCAGTAATTCATGCACCCTCTAAAATAAGCCCTTTTCTTTAGAAGAATTAAATAATGCAATTAACGATTCAAGAAACACAACTCTCGGCGAAGACGGGGTCACTGTGGCAGACTTAAAGCCCTCAACTGTCAAAGTAGGATATATCTCCTTAATATGAAAAATTGCATGTTTGAAAGTGGGTTTGTCCCTGAAGGATGGAGATCTGCTATTATCTTCTCCATTTGGAAATTTGGTAGACCCAAACTCAATGTTGGATCTTATCGTGCAATCGCCCTGATATCTGTGCTGTGCAATGAAGAGAATGATCCTCAAACGTATTTTAGACTGGATCATGTCTAATCAGATCCTAAACGAGAAGCACTTTTGCTTCCTTCCAAACAGCAATGGCTGTAAAGCTTTGTGGGTTTTTGAGAGAGACACTCGACAAACTAGGTGCTAAAACAAATACATGTGTGCTGTGGACATCCAATCAGCCTATTACTCAATCTGGAGAGATGTTCTGCTTTACGAAATGGTCACCATTGGAAATGGTGGAAAGGTGGACTTGTGGATCACCAAATGGATTAATAACAGGAACCTAAAAATGAAGTGGTGTGGTGTAACTTCCAACTCTGTAAAATCAAATCGTGGTGTTCCCCAAGGCAGTGTCATTTCCCCTATTCTGTTTCTGATCTACATGATAGACTTCTTTGAATGTATTGATTTTGGTGTTAACACGGTTGTCTACGCTGATGACATAATAATTTACTACTCTGACACACCAACTGAAAAAGTTGGTCGTAAGCTCAACGAAACCCTTCACAGGATTAATACATGGTGTAAACTATTGGTATTTTGAAGGTCTGCCCGGACATGTGCGCAGCTATTAATTTTTCACGTAAGTATGATATTCCAGACTCTACCCTCTCTTTTAAAGGAGTTGCCATTCCTCGGCAAGATTCCATGAAGATATTAGGGGTGTTTTTCGAGAATTTGACCTTTAAGTTGCATATCCAGCCGGTACAAGGGATATGTCTTAAACGCCTCAAGTTTCTTAAAACTATCGCCTCCCCTCGGTGGGAGGCGTCTTCTTCAAACTTGATTCAGATCATCAACGCCGGGATTCGTGGGACCACTGACTATGCGTGTGTGATCTATCAAGCCGCATCAAAATCAGTGCTTAAGGTTCTGGATATTGTGTATAACGTTGCTCTATGCTTTCCCCTTGGTCTTCTAAAATGGACCCGCTTTTACAAACTGTATCGAGAATCCAGTCAAATTCCTTTAACATTTAGGACAGCCTATTTATTTGACTGTTTTTACATTCACTGCTCTAAGGCTGCTAGCTATAACCTCCCTTCTCCTACTTCCTATTCAACTGACTTCTCCTGGGTACGATGTGTACTAGAGTCCTGCATGGGTCGGGTTGACAAGTGAATTTTGAATCAACCCGAAACCCGACCCGAACCAGACAAATAAATTTTATTCGATCCGAACCCGCACTAGATAATTTTTGGCAACCCGCACCCGACCCGAAACCCGAATCTAAATGAAAGTTAATAATTCATCTAAAAGACATGCAAAACATTTTTAATTTATAAAATAAAGTAAATTTTCATTGTCACGCTGCTTGTAAATCATTTTAAAAAGAATTAATATAATTACTAATACACTAAGTTAAAAATGAATTAATAATAATTTTTAACAATTTATGTTTGTTGCATACTTCAGGTGTACAAAAATGGGTTTCAAGCTTAGTGTTTGTAATTTTATTGTTTAATGCTTATCACACCCTTAATAATAAAATAATACAGTGTTACAGACCCCACCTAAACGTCCGCTAAACTCATCTAAATATACATCCCTATAACTTCTTAAAAACATCTGCAACAGAAAAAATATTAATTATCAGTTTAAATTCACAAGGATATGAGTCACCAAAATAGATGAATCATACATCTGGTTACTCTGGGAGAAGTAGCCTGTTTTCAACAGCTTACATTCTAAAAAATAATTGATTTTTTTTTTTTAATTCATGGCTTTATTCGGATATAGATGTTTATTTTACTATGATAGTTTGGGTAAGCGTACACTAAGCGACAAAAAAAAAAAGAGAGAAAAAAAAAAGGCTGCACTTTGATATTTTCCTTTTCACCTTCTACAACCGCCAATTTT
Source organism: Salticus scenicus (assembly GCA_963930645.1). Lineage (NCBI taxonomy): Eukaryota > Metazoa > Arthropoda > Arachnida > Araneae > Salticidae > Salticus > Salticus scenicus. The sequence goes on from OZ005659.1 coordinate 170,691,802, forward strand.
ATCGTTTAAAAAGCAAATTTTCGAACAGATTTTATTATGTTGTCCTCCACATACACTTTAGCATTATGAGTCCAGTGTTAAGAACAAAATGCAATTGTCAGGAAAATTGTAATTTTAGAAATTATTTCAAAAATGGTAATAATAAGGCAGATAACGATGCCACAAAAAGAATTAATTTTTGAATGAAAATCAAAAAATATTTTAATACGTGAGATGACAAAATAATTAAATGTTAACGAAATATTGGTAAAATGGTTTTTAGCAAGATATAAAACTTTTTGGCCGTTTAAACGGGAAATTTGGCTTTAGGCAGCCATGTTGCTCATCCAAGCGAGATGATCGTAAGTTAAAAAGCTATTGCTTACAAAATCGGTTTGTGTTACATTTAGAACATAAAAGAGATTCAGAAAAAGTGTTTAGCAGCATAATTTCTTTAACTATAGTGCAACAACTATTAAACAAAGCAGGTGGTACATTATGGTACGGAGGTGCATAACTTTTCAAACAGTCGGGCAAATTTTTATGCTTAAGGGATCAATTAACTTGAAATAAAACACAGCCTTTTATAAAAGTGGTGCCTGACTGACTATTTTGGAGGTATCTTGAACATTTCCGCAAACAGCATTTCAAGATGATAATGCGCCTTACTACACGGCGTCTGTGGTAAGTTTATTCACTTCAAATGGTCAAAATTTCCTATCCATTCCCATGAGAACCTATAATTCTGTAAGTAATCATACCTTTTTCACTTTAAGTTAAATTCGACGAAGGATATAGTAGAATTTCTTCTTTACCAGACATAGAAATAGCCCTAATCGCGATTCGCTCGAAAATGTTTCGTCTATAAAAAGGCGGTAGAGAGGGGAGAGGATTCGAAATTTGCAGTCTACAACTTTGCCAGAGCTAGAAAATATTATTTGTGATGTTTGGCACATTGACATTTTTGAGATTTATATTAAAACCCCGTATAATACTACCCCATTGAGCATTAAAGCAGTAATTTCATATTAATGGTGGAATTAACCCAATGCAGAATACATATTTTTAATAAAAAATTGGTTAGATCTAACAAATAAATAGTTTTATTTCATATATTAAAATATAACTTGTTTATTTCCTATAAAAAATCATAATAGAATACAATGTGTATGGTTATTGCATTATGTCTAAAAAGAAAGTTTTGTGCAGACTTTAATAAAGTACTTCGTAGACTGTAATAAAGCGAATTATTAAAACGAAAATGTACGTAGGTATCATTTCATCCCTTTAGTATTATGCAAACAAGACAATTTTATTTGTTTCAACCATTAATTTTAAAGTTATTACAAATAAAAAGGGTATAAGTAATTTTTTCTGCAGTGCGGCTTTTTTTTTTTTTTTTTTCTTTTTTTTTGTCACTTAGTGTATATTTATCATGGGAAAATAGAGCACACAAATTTATTCTTTATAAACATGAAAATTTTTTGAAGGATGTTCTCAAGTCGACCCGATTCGTTGAAAACTGAACCCGACCCGCACAAAAACTAAATCAGTAGATCCGACCCGAACCCGACTCGCAAGAGAAAAAAATGTAGTCGACCCGACCCGAGACGCGGGTCGGGTCGGGTTCGGGTAAAATCGGGTTACCCGACCCGATGCAGGACTCTATTGTGTACCCACTCCATGCTCATTCAAAAGTTTTGGCCTCATGGATGAATTTCGGAATACAGTCGGTAACAAAAGTATCCGAACACTAGCAAAAATTCCTATATAAAAAAAGTTGAGTTAATACAGTTTTGTTAAATAAACCCTTGTCGAATCATTGTCTTAGTCAGTCTAAGAACACAATTCAACAAGGATTTATTTAACAAAACAGTATTAACTCTACTTTTTTATATAGGAATTTTTGTTAGTGTTCGGATACTTTTGTTACCGACTGTATGTGGATATTATTGATGACAACCTCCCCTTTTAAGCCAAGGATCTTCCCTCAACCAATATCCAGCAATTAATTTATGCACACATCGCAGAAAATTATCGGCATTACCAACTAATTGCAACAGATGCCTTTAAGGACATTAACAAAACTTCTATTGCCGCTATATATTGCTAACCAACAACAACAACAAAAAAGCTTATATAACTCATCACTTAAATCCCGTTTTTACTGCTGAAGTTCTAGCTATAAATCCATCCAACAGTTCAAAGTTTTGTGAATGATGGAGACTACATCATAATCACAGACAGTAAATCAACTCATGCCGGATGCCGCTTTCAAATCAATCAATCATGAATCTCTGGCTTGTATCCTTCCTCTCTATCATACTTTGCAGCAAGCTACACAAAAAGCCAATAAACTAACACTAATGTGGGTTCCTGGACATGTAAGTATTCATGCTAATGAATGCGCCAACCAACTGGCCAAATACAGGCTTTTTGCTATCTCCCCGTATAATGGTATGGTATTGCCCCGGAAGACCTTATAAAACATTTCCACTGAACTCTAGTAAATATGCAGAAACTTGCACTCACCTCAGCAAACTCGATTATACTAAAGTCCACAATAGAAATGAAGCAGTATTGACTGCTCATTCTCGTACAGAAAGCCTGCCTATTAAATACAGACTCTTTAAGTGTACGCTTAGGAACTCGCCCATGTGTTCATATTGTGCATTGTGGGGCGGACAACAGAACTGAAAGGCATCACCTTTTTAAGTGTCGCACCTGGACCAATGAAAGAACTTATCTTCTCAAGGAAATGAATATAAACCTCTCAAATACTCCGGATTTCGGGACTTAATAAGAAACAACTCCACATACTATCGGTTATTCATCAGACTCTGCATAGCTGGCGATTTTAAAAGAATATCAACATTAAGAAACTGAGTTGTTTGTCTCCTGTTTATTGGAACAGTAATTTTCATTGTTTTATCTTTTGGTCTTAGTTTCCGAGGGATCTCTTTGATTTAGTTCTTCATACTCTTTGCCTACTCTCGGCTTTTTTTTCTCTCTTACCTCCTTTTTTATTGTTGTTTTTTGCTGACCAGCTAGATCGCTGCGTCGGCTGTGGATCAGTTGAGGTAATGCCGGCACAAGCTGTAGCCTACACCTCAAAGCAAAGACAAAAACTGTTATGTAGGTTGCACAGAAGGGTTACCAATTCACATTCTATGTAATTTAAGCTCGATAATACACATATAAGCACCAATGATTGGTAATATATAATACGTAATTTTCGTTATTTAAATACTTTTATAGTTCAGACCAGTATAATAATAGTAAAAAAATATCTTTTCAACTTTAAAAGTGATGTAATTTAATTAAAAACAATAAATTTGAATCTCAAACACTTTTATTATATTTTAAAGGGAAGTAAATTAGTGGTGGGCACTGTACCGGTAGAGAGTACTTTTAAATTTAATTAAAACACACACTTAAAAATAAGTATTTTTAGTTGTATTCAAGTTTATTGTTATAACCCTGTAATACAACTATCTTAAACAACATATTTTAAGTCATCAGTTTCATGAGGAGATCAATTTTATTCAAACTGGGTGGAACATCTGACATTGAATTGTTATTTTTTGTTGTTTTGAATAACGTAAGGCAAATTCTGTTTGCTTTGCATCTGTTTGATTTTGGGCTGATTTTTTGTACCTGCTACTTTCATGTGATTAAAATAAGTATATAGAATTCATTTATGGTGCTAAAATTTTGATTTTGTAATTGAATATTACACTTTATGTGTGTCTACTACTTGTACCACAATAAGTCATCATTGCCAGTAGTAGATAATCAAAGTCCTGTCCACTACTGGGTCATTTGACTTTAAGGGAAAGAATTAGTAACGGACATAAGACTATATCCTTCCAAATTCAGAATGTAGAAAGAAATATCTTTTCAATTCTCTCAAAATCAGATTGGTACACTTCAATATAATATATTCATAGGATTTTTTTTTCTTCTAAATTTTGAAAAAGGATTTGCATTTTTTGGAAATGTCACGCAGAATTCCAGTAAATACTTGGAAGAAAGATTGACCAGCCTTGTTATTTATAGTATTAACACCCATGAGATTGATTAAAATGTTATTTACAAATAAGGACTCATTTTAAATAAAATCATGTGTTATTAATAGCCAATAATTTTTTTCTGGGGCAATTTCTTTTCAATTTATAATATCATGAAAAACGGCAGTTTTTCTAGTGACGCAAGCGCAAAAACAAACGAACGCCACGACACTCAGCAGAAACGGAAAAACGAACTAAAACTGCGACATTTATATATACAGGAATTTTAAGATCAAAGAAACCGCTAAAAGCCGACACTTAATATCTCAGGAAATATGGGAGGTTATGTTCTGATATTTTCAAAATAGACTTTCACATTCTGTCTGATCCTACCCTGAAATCGCTACATTGCTGCGTGCAATATATTTCGAGATATGAATTGGCTCATTTAAGTTATAAATGGACGGACTATATGTGTAAGAATTTTTTCTCGAATATGGCTCGAGCGAATTTAGTTTAATTTATATATGATATTAATTGCTTTTATCTGATGTGCCTGACATCTCCCTTTTCCCTAGGAAAACTCTTGTTTTTTTTTATAACTCAGTTTAAAAATCGAACTATTTTTTACTCCAAAAATACCGTGATGCGGCAGTTTCGCGGACGAATTTCTTCTCTTCCATCTGAAATACTGAATATCAAATAATCGTTTTGGCTCCATCTATTGGGAAGCGTCAAAAAAAAAAAAAAAATATTTTTCTTTTTTTAATATATATATTAAATGAGTTATTTATTTAGGTACTTGTATTTTATATGACATTTGTTTATCAAAAATATTCTTTGTATTTACATTGTTTTCATGCTGATACGTTGTTAACTTTCAAAATTGGTTCTATTTTAAAAGGTGATTGCAACAACAAAAAATTTTTCCTTTATTTTCATAAAAATGACAAATAATGTGATAATCATATGCAAATATTTGTAATTTTTTCAAAATTAGGTGATAAATCACTTAAACTACGGATTGAAAAAATTCTTAAAACAGAATTTGAAAATAATTAATTTGATCATTAAGTTTCTAGTATATACAATATATAAATTACAAAATGTTAAGCTATAATAAAATTTTGAAAAAATAAGATTTTTTTAAAATTAAATTCATAACAAACTATACTACTTAAATATTTATCAGTATAAAATTTTCACTTTTTAAAGATTTTTCTATTATTATTTATTTTTCTCTTTTAAATCAAATCTATACCTAAAAAATTATAATAAGAAATAAATATAAATAAGAAATTTTTGTCATTTTTAAAATGTACTATATTATGCCTTTGTAATGTTGCATGTTTCCATCTTTTTTATCACTTTTTATAAATTTTGAAATTTTATTTAGTTTGTTATTTTGTTCGAGTATGGACCTATAAAACAACACTTTTAATACAGTGTTATAACTCATTACCATGCTCCTTTAATTTTACGTTTTGATCATTAACCCCTAAAAAGTAATGATATCAATACAAAAAACCCTTAACGGGTTAAAAGTTTGTGACGCAGCACTGTACTTTATGGCTATAAGAATTAGAAATACGGGTCTTAAAAATAATGATATCAAATTTTCAGTGACGCTTTGATAGTAATTAAATTATACATAGATTTTCTTATTTGAATTTTCCTTTTATTTATATTTACAGTGTAAACGTTATTTTCAACATAAAATAATATATAGCATTTACTCATTGATACCTTTCCATTCACATCTCTTATACTATGAAAGCATGTGTTTTAAAAGAAATTATATGAAATTCCAGTAACGCAGTGGTGTTACATTAAGTGATTTGTTTTTAAATTTCTCTGCAATTATTTTGTTTTGCATATTAAAGTATATGTGCACATTGAAATATTGCTTTTAATTTTCAAATACGCTGTCAAATATATCACTTTCATTAAGCTTATATTATGTACTGAAATATATTTATTTCAATGAATTATTCTATCTTTTGCGTCACGCCATCCAAAACTGTAAGTAAAATATATGGAAATGTTTACTTTGTGTCATTTCATCCAAATAAATTGAAAATGCATGCAAATAGATATCGTAATGCAAAGAAAAAAACTGTGAAATTTTTTTCAGTTTTGGATGGCGTGACGCAAAATATAGAATAATTCATTGAAATAAATATATTTCAGTACATAATATAAGCTTAATGAAAGTGATATATTTGACAACGTATTTGAAAATTAAAAGCAATATTTCAATGTGCACATATACTTTAATATGCAAAACAAAATAATTGCAGAGAAATTTAAAAACAAATCACTTAATGTAACACCACTGCGTTACTGGAATTTCATATAATTTCTTTTAAAACACATGCTTTCATAGTATAAGAGATGTGAATGGAAAGGTATCAATGAGTAAATGCTATATATTATTTTATGTTGAAAATAACGTTTACACTGTAAATATAAATAAAAGGAAAAAGCAAATTCAAATAAGAAAATCTATGTATAATTTAATTAATATCAAAGCGTCACTGAAAATTTGATATCATTATTTTTAAGACCTGTATTTCTAATTCTTATAGCCATAAAGTACAGTGCTGCGTCACAAACTTTTAACCCGTTAAGGGTTTTTTGTATTGATAAGTTTACATACATTTTTTGTACTTTTAATGCATTAATGATGCATTAATGTGTTATAATTAAAAATGTTGTTTTCAATTAGTTCACATTTCTGAAGAAACTCAAAGATGTCCACTACTGGAACAGAAAAAATATCCACTATTGTCACATTTTAAACTTTCTGGAAATATAATTTTCAAGTACAGAATTTCTTTAACTGGCATTTTTTTATTTTATTTATTTACAGTAAAATCATGTATAATAAAAATTGTGCATTGTTCATAATTACAGTCTCTAAAAGTACTAAGAACACTTGTGGGGGAAAAAAAAAAGAAGCTGGATAATGCTCTAAAATTAACTACTAGTGGTATATAGCTACCCTAATCTTCATTCATTTATTATATTTATTTTATTACTTTGATCAATCCTCATATTTTATAATAATTCCTCAATTGCATGATAAATCTAATACATTTTTGTTTTTTAAAATTTTTTGTATTGTCAATGGGCATTTTCCCAGCGTCGTCTGCTCAATCACGTGATAGAGGAAAACGAATAATCGAATTCTGAGAATCGAATTCAATTAAATATTGTTCTTAAGAACAAAAATTTTAATATTTAATATAAAATAAAATAAAAGTAATATTGTGCATTTGTAAACAGTAGAATAATTGTATTTGTAAATTTAATAATTTTTAAAAAACATTTTATGTGTTTATTTATTTTTACCTGTAAGAATCGATTTTTGTATATTGTAGTGTAACTGTAACGTTAACTGATCTAGCAATAAATAATAGCTTCTTGCAGCTTCTTGTAGAATTTTATGGATTATAATTTAAAATTTTAAAATGTTTTCATTTAATTTAATTGCATAAAGGTGTTACAACAAGTTAATTAACTTAGTTACTGGTCTAAATGGATTTACACAGTATGATATTGCACTGTCACTGATTTAAGTACCAAAAATCAGAGTGTTAAACATGTTCTTAATAAACATCAATAACAAACATAAACTAAATGATGATTGTAAATGTATACAGCAAACAAAAGATGATGAATAATGATATAAAATGGATTAAAAATGATAATTTATAAAAAATAACACAGATTAAATACGATTGATCAAAAATAAGAATAGAAAATATGATATTTCAGCAATCGCAATAGATAAACAATACTTTGTCTGCTATTTGTTTTTCCTCTATCATGTGACCTCTGACGTCAGGTAGGAAGAGCCCATTATAAGATTCCCAAAACATTTTAAGCTTAACAGATTAAAAAATTTTAAACACATTTTATTTCATATACCCCAAAAGTTCTGATAAATATACTAAAATGTAAAACCAGCAGAAAAAAAGAAACATCTAGGATTCATATATTTTATTGAAATAACTTTACTAACAAAGGAATAAGTTTCAGTTTTCAAATAGGTCATCTTTTGCCTTTATACAGACCCTAACCTCTTTGGAAATGAGTTGACTGCAGCTCACATATAATTATCTAATTTTCTCTAAGATTTGAGAAGAGACTTCTTGAAGAACTCGACTGAGCAGTGTTTGATGATACAGACCATAAACTCTAAATATTCACATGTAGGATAGTTTGAGATCTGGCAAATATGCCAGTCAATATGTCACTTGAATAAAATCAAGCAGACATTTTTTTTTTTTTTTTTTTTTTTCACACATCTTGCTTTATGCAGTTTAGCTCTATTTTGTTGGGATGTATATAACAGTCTATGTGAAAATAGTAATTGATCCACAGATGTAACGCCCTTCAAAATCTTATTCCAACAGAAATTGCTGCTTATTTTGACTCGCTGGTGAACAGAGGTGAATTTAAGTTACACTGCACCCTAGGTGCATTTCAGTATGGTGACCCATAGGATTTGAAATGTTGACACATTTGATCTGTGGTTGTCAGGCTTAGGCAAAAATTCTAGCACTAGCCTTTTCATCACTGTATGAATGAGCAGCATTCCATAACTACATTTGGTTGCTGTTTCGTAAGAGTGATCAATCATACAAGTACCCTGCATTTATCCTTATGTTTCAAACAGTATCAGAAAATCTGTAATGTGTCAAAGAGATTTGCAAAGTGTTCTTATAGGCTATAAAAAAAATCTAACAGATTTTCAGTTATAATAATTTTTTAAACTGGTATTTGCGTTCAAATTTTAATCACCTTCAGAAGTTTGGTGCCCCTAGGCACAGGCCATACTGGCTAAGCCTAAATCCATCACTACTGGTGAAAGGAAACAAGATCACTCTCTTACCATCAGTAATCACTACTGTCCAAAACATCACAGCTTTAAGATAACCATTTCATTCAACAATCTGAACACTTTTATAAGCAAAAGAGATGTCAGTGGCAATAATTGGTTATTTTAACAATGCAAAATCAGCTCTATTTAAATAACTTTTCATTAGTGCACATGATTCATTTGTAATGGTACAATTTGATTCATTTGAGATGTTCACATCACTCTGATAGTTGTTTTTTCTTGTATATAACCTCCATTACTACATGCAATTTACATAAAACATGAACTAAGACCCACCTGGTCTTCAATTATTTGACTTACAGATGATTTTCTGATTGATCTCTTTCCATTTTGTTGCGTCATAGCCTCCTAAACTACATGCCTGTTGCGTTGCTCGGAAACTTGGCAACAGTTCAATCGGTAGACAGCGCCACCTGGTACAGATTGCACGACTTTTTTATTCAACAGCCACCAAAAATTTTTAAAAGTGATATATGATATATATAATCGACGTTTGTTTGATTCTATTCGCCTTTTATTCATATCAAATTCCACTTCTTAAAATTATTGGTGAGAGTTGAATAATAAAGTCACGCAATCTGTACCAGGTGGTGCTGTCTACCGCTTCAACTGTTGCCAAGTTTCCGAGCAACGCGACAGGCATCTAGTTTCGGAGGCTATGGTTACATTTATTGCTGGATAACTTTTTTGTTTTGTGATGCTGAGAAGTGCACAACAACTATAAGTCTGTTGGAATTACAGGATGAGTCAAAAGTCCCTGACACATTTTAAAGTTTAATATAAAATCAAGTAATTGACTTATGAGAGTGCAATTTTTATTACAACACTTCTTGCGATGAAAAGTTTTGTTTGGGCTAATAATGTTAGTTTAGTTTTAGTTTAGTTAGCTAATTAGTCAGTTTCGCTAATGTCGTGAAACACTTGAAATTATCAAAAATAGTAATTCCATGAATGGCAATGAGCCCAAGGACAACGTAGATCAAATGTGGCACCACCTCATCAAGGAAGCGGCAAAATCAAGAATAAATAAAACTTCATGTGCCAGCGTCGACCGTGAAAATCTTCCCTTTGAAAATGTGAGGGCCCCGTGCGAAAGAATCTCAGGGTAAAGCCTAAAAGTAAAGTTTATGAATTATAAGTGGGTGGTTTACAAGAAACTAAGCACTGCGACCAGAGGTCTATTGTACTAACCCACAAAACCTAATCTTTAAAAAGACCTGTGACAGAAAGAAAACCCAGCAGACACCTAACCGGTATATCCTGAAGCTCCCAAGGCTCAATTATATGCCGCCCCAAGTGCTCAAACCTATAGGTAGAGAAGACTTCACATTCACATAAAATATATGTTGCAGTTTCCTCCTTGTACTTGCAACCACTACAAAATGGGTCACTAGCAATATCCATGACATAAAGATGTCTTTTTAAGCGACAGTGTCCTGTAAGGAGACCAATCACTTTGCTGATGCCATTTCTATTAAGCTTCATGAGCTCCTTAGCCCTTGCACTAGGATTACCACAGTTAAGCTCTTTAGCTTGGCCTGCTCCCCTCAGTCTTGAGCCAAGTAGAGTACTGCAAATTTCTCATGATGGAGAAAATAGTACCCCTCAACAAGCTACCAGAAATACTCAGGACAGGTTCAGGACCAATAAAAGGTGTATCAGAACCCTTCCTAGCCAGCTCATCAGCTAACTCGTTTCCCAGGATACCAGTAAATATTGGTATACAATACAGTATTTAGAAAACAAAATACTAGATCAGCAATTTTAATCCCCTACGCTGTGGTACAATTGATTGTTCATGAGGGTATTGAGCATATTATAAAAAATTATTTTTACTTCGATTATTGTATTCAGTAAAAAATTAAGATATGGAGTTTTCACCTGATTTAAATATTTTAAGGTCTCCTGAGTACCCCCCCCCCCCACACACACACAAAAAAAAAACTGTTTTTGGCAATTTGTCAGTGTGTATGTATGTGTGTAGGGAATCTTCTGACTCTCATAACTCCAACACTATTAAAGACAAAACTTCAGAATTCAGACAGGTGTGGTATACAAATGATTTTTCCAATTTCTGGTGAAAATTGGAAAAACGAAAGTCGGACAAAGGAAACTGGAAGTGAAACCGCAAATCCTGTCTCAAAAACAGCTCTTACAATTTTCTTTAAAGTTGCTATAAAAACACCCTGTTACATGTCCTTTTGTAAGTATTAATAATTGATTAAATCAAGAAATTTGATGTCAGTTTGAGGTCTCGCAAGTGCATTTTTTAAAAAAAGGCTGTTTGGATATTTTGCCATATTAACTCCCTTTTAGATATCCATTAATATGTAATAGATATTTTCTAGTTAACAGATGAGTTTACTAAGTTTTGGTGAAAATCAGAAGTGGGGCTGAAAATCAGTATCTCAAAAATGGTTCTATTGATTTTCTGGAAAATTGCTACAGAAATCCTTTTTTATGTAGCAAATTCGATATTCTTTTGTATACATTATTTAGTTATTACAGGAAAACTGACAATCACCTGATTATGTAGGTCATTTTTATATCTCGAAAATTAGAGTTTCAAAAAACGGCTAGATCAACTTAAAAAAAAAAACTGTTTTATATGTCTTTACACATGTATGAGTTTTGTCTTACAGCTGTTAGGTGTCTGATTTGAAAGGTCAATTTTATGTCTTCTGGCCACATTATCTCAAAAAGTGTAAAAAAAATATGTGTAATAGTGGGTAATGGAAGTTGTGTAAGCGTTACATATCACATTTTTTTTGTTACTTTTTGCAAAATACTCCTAAATAAAAAGTAAAACATTTATAATAAAAAGCAATTATTCTATCTTCAATAATGTAATTGAGAAAAATAAGTTTCTTTAAATTAAAATATCAAAACAAAAATAATTCATAGCTGGAATCATTGAAAAAAAAAAAAAAATTTTGAAACGTTAAATAAAAAATGCTAAGCTCATTTTACACATTAATGAAAATAGTAATCTATATAAATAAAGAGAACAACTATCTGTCTGTGTATCATTGTATCTGCGCTTTGATGCTCAGACTACTGATCACAGAACTATAAAACTTGACATATGGTTTCCTTGGACCTTGTGGGTGTGCACCTCATTGAGATTTTTTTCAAATTTCAAATTTGAATTTTTTTAAATTATTATTTTTTTTTTTTTTCAATTTTATCCATTGATTTTTCTGTTTCATTTTTTAAAATTTATTTTTTCATTTCAATCATCTGTATATTTCAGCAATCGCTACTCTTTATAATTCATTCATTAGAAGGCAAAATCTTTTTTTTTTTTTCCTTTTTTTAAATTTTTTATATTTATTGAAATCAAATGGTAAAACAGTAGAAAAAATAAATACATTAAAAAAAAAAAAAAAAAAAGCTATTTATAACGTTTATGTTTATGTATAATTTTTACAATATAACAACTTTTGAAAGTTTTTTTTTTTTTTTTTTTTTTTTTTAAGTTTATTGCATTTATCTGAAAAAAAAAAAAAAAAAAAATGGTAATATAGCACAAAGGATTAAACTTATTAAAATTTAAGTTAATTAAAATTTATTGACTTTTTGTTTATTTAATTCCTTTCAAAGGAAAACTCTAGTTTTTCTTTCATTGATTATATTGGTCAGAATCATATGATAATATAGTATAAAGAGTGAGGGCTATAAAATACATGGTTCAAACACTAAAATATTTAATAGATGCTGAAATACAGTCATCTTTAGCAGCTCCACCTGTCATTGATAAACACCCAAACTGAAGATCTCGGGAAAGACCTTTCTGCAGTAATAGAAACCTGGACATGGCGGGAAAAGTTCATGCGGGAAAAGAGCTGCTGTAGGCAGCAGGTACTCGAAGCGAGATTACAATGTAATTTTTTTTTTAGTTTTTATTTATAAAGTGATATAAAAAAATTAGTGATTTGATTCTTCTGAAAATTCATTTAAATATTGTGACCAGTGAAGCAGGTGTGTCCTACTAGTAAAAAATATAAGAAGAAAAATCTTTATAAAATGAAGATTTTTATTTTTAGTTTTTTTTTTTTTTTTTTTTTTTTTTGTGCTATATAAAATTTTGATCTTTTGAGATTATCTAAACTTTTGCTTAATAAAATAAAATATATGTATTTACTGAAATAAAATTATTTATAGAATAATTTTTTCTTTTAATATTTGCCTGATTTAGTTTTACTAAGCCTCTAAATTTTTAATTAGTAATAATAATAAAACTTCAACTAAAATTACAGACAATATTAAAGCAGATTAATAAATAAATATAATGATAATAATATATACATAAATACATATTAAACCCTTTTAATGGTTATAATTAAATATAATTAATTGAGTACCAATATCTTCTGAAACAAATGAATAGTGGAAAAAAATTGAGAAATAAGATCACTGTCATTAGTACTATTTAATATGAATGTAATATAAACTATGAAAAGGTAAAAGATTAATTTAAACCTCTAAGCATCTGAGGGGAAAAACTGTAATGTGTTTTCACTGTAAGTTCTTTATACTGTACTAAAACAATGGATTTTTCACTGTGCATTTGAAGATAAACTTCGTGACTATTATACATGATGTTCATACTTAAAGAAACAAACTTAAAATCTATAATCATGCACATTTTAAATATATGTTTATTAGGAAACAAACAATTGTAAAAACACATTCTATGACAGTTATAGGGTTAAATAGCTATTAAAATAAATAAAATCTTTTCGTAACGGATAATTTAAAAGGTAAAGTTTTGCAAAAGTAAATATAGCCAGAATAATCTCTATTAAAAACTCTACCTGTGCCCCATTTCTCCCCTGTATACTTACAAAGGTGTTTGTAATCTTCTTAAAGATAAAATAACATTTTTTTTTTTTTTTTTTAAATTTAATTTCAAATTTTGTAAAACTTATTCAAACTCAAATATAAAATAATCACTTATTTTTTTCCAGAAATAAAGCAAAACGAAATTAACTAAAAAATGAGAAAATTCACAAATAAATTTTTATAAACACTTTTGTTTAATCTTTAATATTTTAAAAGAAGAAAATAACAATAAGAAAAAAAAAAGTAATAAATAAAAATGAAATAAATATTTTAATATTTCTTTTCTAGCATTAACAAAATAGACGTTTGTTGCAAAGAAAGAATACATTGCATAATTATATATACAAGTCATACATATAGACACAATTAAACAAGACAGCCATATATTTTAGTCAGCAGTATAGACAAAAATAAATTTATTATATATAAATGCACTTTTTAAATGAAATGCATTTTTACAAAATAGCTATTCAACAACAAAATTAATCCTTAAAATAACAACAATAACAATAAATAATAACTACAAAAAATAGAAGAAAACAAAACATACAAATTTGTTGTGTTTTAATAGAATGAATTAATTGTTCAATTTCATATTGGTTAATGAAAGAAAGACCCTTGACACTGCCTATAATAATAATAATAATAAAAAAAAAGTAATTAATACACAAAGTAAATTTGTGCATTTAATTATCTTGATTCATATTCTTTGTTCTAAACTTATAAAGTTACAAGATTCAACTTATGAAAAAATTTTCAATCTTTCTTTTAAATTAAAATTCATATTTAATTAAAAAGGTACAAAAAACAACGAAAACTGAAATTTTATAAAATCCTTCAGTTAATGACTAAAAAATATAACAAGAAAGAAGAATCATTCTTGAAGATACTGATTACAAAATACTTTTCAACATACATGTCAATGTCAAAGCGAGTGCTTAGGAGTACCTACAAATAGTCACAAGCAATGCTTACCTCTATTGAAAATAAATAAATAAAAATGGTTTAAGTTTAGAATTTTAAAATTGCATACCTGCAAAAACAGAAATCATTCAGAATGAAGAACCAGGAGTACAAAGAAATAATACTAAAACAATTACAGCACTCTTTTAGAAAACTTAACACTTTTGCGACCGGCATAATTTTCCCTTTTCTAAAACTGATTGCCGGTGAATGTTGAAGTAAACTCAAACCAGTTACAGCAAACTTAGTATGTTGAAACATTGATAAAAATTAGATATAATGTTTTGAAATGTCACTCTTCAAATTATCTGAAGCTCAAAATGAAGATTAGGCATATAATATTATAGAGAGAACCTATACTACTATCGAAGAAATTAATACCCTAAAAACATCAAAACAATACTAAAGTATTGTTTCCATATTATTATTTACAAACTTTGAATAAACACCATAAAATGCAATAAACTCGCAACAATTGTTTCGGGTCGAAAAAACACACGACCCTTCAGCAGGTGAAAAAAGTAAGCACGAGTGCTGCAGTCAAAGCGCTTTGAGTGCAGCACTCGTGCTTACTTTTTTCACAAGTAATATTTTTTCTCTGCAGTGTTTATAATTCTACTAGCGTGACTTTTAAGGTTGTAGTAATAGTTTTCTTGTCTTGTTTTCAGGAATGTTCATAGACTGGAACCTGCTTAATTATATACGAACCACTTACCACACACAAAAATGTCATTGTTCTTGTAACAATAAGTATATTTTAGTGGTTGTATAAGAAAGTCATGTGTTATTCGCATCAGATTCACTGATAAGCTCTGCTAAATAAACTTGTAACAAGTTCCTGTATATACATCAAAGTTTTTTCCAGGTTTAGAAAAAAAGCAGGATGGTACTAATAAAAAAAACAAGAAAGTAAAATTTAATATTAAGTGATGATGTATTCATAGCAATGTGTACAAGGATAAAACTAATTTATGGATCGATGCAATTCGAAGTAAGAGATATGTTGAGATCTTTATAATCTTCTCAAACCGTTAAAATAAAAAATAAACAAGGAAGATGAAAACCACGGATAAGACACTTGCGGATAATTCAAAGTTTACTGTATACTCTTTGTAATTAAAGTATTTGAGTACACAGTACAATGATTCTGTAAATATGAATATTTTGTACATTTTTAAGATTAATGTAACCCTAATAAATGCCCACTGGCAGAGTTATTGCTTTTTCAAATGATGTGAATTCACGTCAGCAGTCGCAAAAGTGTTAAAAATGATAAAAAAAAAAAAAAACTATGGATGAAATTCTGTCTGTGACAGAATTTAATTTAGTACAACAGGGCTACTTATATTTGTATTTTAACATCCTTTCAATAAATAAGTAAATAATAATAGCTCAGTAAAATTCTTAATCACATATTCAAATAATGTATTGATTTTTAATTCCAAATAAATTAACAAAATTTGAATGATTAATTATATAGTAACTTCCCCTAATTGCTTAATGCTCATTTACTAAATATTTTAATTAGCAAAATAATCTTAATAACAATTTCATATTTATTATTAATAATTAACAGTTTCAATTTCTACAAAACAAAACATAATATATATATATAACTATAAAATAATTATTCAATTTTTAAATTCATCACAGATTAATTAATATTAATCCATTAATTTCTTACAAACTTAATATCAATATACTCATCTTATAAATCAGAAAATAACACACATTTTAAATAAATTTCACAGTTTTAGTCTAAAAAAATCTGAAAAAACTAGTCTAGGTAATCAAGAAATATTCAGCCAAGACCCGTTGGCTCTGTGGTCGGAGTACATAATTACGAACTCAAAGGTTGTTACCTCGACCCTCACCGACGGAAAGTGAAAAAAATATATAAAAAAGTTTTATGGATTTCACAAAATATTTTAAGAGAGAGTAAGAAATTAAATGGTAAAATTGGATATTGGAAGGCATTTTCAAAGCGGAACATTATAAATTGGTATTGACGCAAAATGGCAGATTGAAAGAAATAGTCCTGTCATACTAAAAAAAAAAAAAAAAAAAAAAAAAATATGGATGGAATCCGGTCTATGACAGAATTTAATTTAGTACTAAACAGAATTACTTATATTCGTATTTTAACACCCTTTCAAAGAAAAAAAAAAAAAAAAATATATATATATATATAGAAGGCACTCGGAAAAATTCTTAAACACATATTCAAATAATGTATTGATTTTTAATTCCAAATAATTAGGGCTGTGCCGATTAATCGGTTCGGTTAATCGATCAATGCTTAGTCCCGATCAATTTTTTTAATCGAGTTAATCGGCCCGATTAATTCGATTAAAATTTTTGAAAATCCGATTAAAATTTTCAAACTACGAGTAACTCGATTAAAGTAAAAATTTAAAACCCAGTAAAAGAAAAACGCTGGGTGCTGGCTAATTTAATTTTTTATCTCTCTAATCAGAATCGAAAGGTGAGGGGGGAAATGAGATTGCAATCCTGACCTGATAAACAATTTCATTTCCTCTTCTTCTGTTTTTTTTTTTTTTTTGTTGTTCCACTTATATTAAGCAAAGTATAGTTCATAAATTCATAGTGCATCAAGTTTGAATAAAGAGAAAAAAAAAATAATAATAACGTCTGTTTAATAAAAGATTTCGCCTGAGTGCTTTATTATTATTATTTTTTATTTTATGTTTTTAGTTATGTTAGCTTTCAAGAGATATTCTTTATATTTTATTTACACTAACAAAAACTTTTTTCAGCTGCTTTGCGGAAGTACAGACGCCAAGAATATGGAAAAAAAAAAAACTGTCTCTACTTTTCGAGTATTTTTTGATGAAATTGACACATGTGGATAGACTGAAACTATAAATTTTATCGATTTTTGTAGTTGTGTTCATCCGAAATAAATGTTTTAATTTAGAAAGGCTGTATAAACACACACAGGCCCGCATTTTTACTTTCTTCTATATTCAACAGAAGAAAATATTGGATTCGTGAAAATTTTCGACCTCGGGTTTTTGATAGATTTACACGTTTTCAGAGCTGTAAAACACGATTTGACCATTTTTAGAAAATGTCTGTCTGTTTGTCTCTCTCTGTGTGTGACAAAAATTTGTGGCGACTGTATCTCAGGTACTACTGCACAGAATTTCATACAAATTGGTACGTAGTTACACATTGACATAAATTAGTGCCTATCAACTTTTGGCAAAAATTGTCCAACAGATTGCGTTGCCATTCCGCTTTTTCTAAATTTTTAACATGGTGGTATAGGACAAAATTTTGTATAAATGTGCATAAAGAGAATTATTTTTTAATAATCGTTATGAAATTTAAAAGAATTATTTTTTATTGAGATAGCCAACTGGGAAAAAAATGTGTATGTAGGAGCTTCGCCTTCCCCACTCGAGGGAAGTAAATTTTCATGATGGGTATCTTTCAAAAGAGCTCGCCAATACCTTTAAAACGAATGGTTGAACCATCGATCTGCGATGATTTAAAATAAAGTTATCGATTTTTTTTTCATTTTTAACAAAAAAAAAAAAAAAAAAAAAAATGTAATATTGAGAATAAAATTGAATTTTTTTTTTTTTTTTATATTTAGTGTTATACTACTTCACTAATATGGAAATCGCCGTCTGCATTAATATGGAAATCGTCCCTAAGTTTAGGGGCTAAGTCCCCAAGTTGGCAAACCTGAGTTTAGGTTTGCCCAGTTTTTAAAGAGGGTGACATCTGTTCTTGTTCTCTTTCTCTTGTCAGTAGTTAATCAGTATTAGTGAAAGCGAGAAGAGGATTTTGTTTTTGTGAAAGGTTTCGTGATGGAAAAGTACAAACCTTTGCAAGGAAAGTTGCGAAATGATTTTGGATATTTGTTAAATTCCGAAGGTGTTGTAGATAATAAAAGGTGTGTGTTTTGTCTCCATTGCAAACAACAATTTTCGTATTCAGGAAGTTTGAGTTCATTACAATATCATTTACGAGCCAAACATCCTGTGAAAGCATTCGCAACTTCCTCGGCAGGAAATAATGTAAATTCAGGAGCAGAGGTAAAAATATCAGAACAGCCTAAGTTAACTGATTTTCTGAAAACTGATATAGTTAGCTCGAAGAAACAGTTAGAAATAACAAATAGCTTAGCATTTTGGATTGCTTCTAGTGGAAGATCATTAAAAATTGTGGAAGATAAAGGACTTGAAAAAGTTTTACAAACTGCATTAAGTTCCCAATCCTACAAAATGCCTACAAGGAAAACGATTGCTTTAAGAATTAATGATCTTTATGAAATAGAAAAAGCTAAATTACAGAAAAAATTAGACATTGCAGAGTTTATTTCTTTAACGGGTGACTTTTGGACATCATTGGCTAATGATAGTTACCTCGGAATTACAGCACACTGGATTGATGACTTGTGGACTTTTCAAAGTGCTGTTCTACAAGTAAAAGAAGTAAGCCAGAGACACACATCAAGTGTATGTTCAGATGAATTTAAAAAAGTGGCAGATGACTGGAATATAGCGCATAAAATAGTTGCGATTTGTACGGATAATGCAAGGAAACAAACGCACAGTGTTCGGAATTTCAAAAAAGCTGGCCAAAAGTCGAAATTAAAGAAAACAAGTGAAATTGTGATGTATATATATGTTTTCGAGGTCGCTGAATCCGAATCTGACATTGGTTTCTTGAAAACTTCAAAGGCAAACTCAAAAACAAGATGGCGGATCCAATATGGCAGACAAAAAATTAAAAAATTAATATAAGATGGATAATTCTTACATTAAGGGGTTTTTGAGGGCACTGAATTCAAATTTGACGTTAGTTTTCATAAAAAAAGTGATATTACACTCAAAAACAAGATGGCGGATCAAAAATCAAAAAATTGATAGATGAAGGATAATTTTCACATTTAAGGGTTTTTGAGGGCGCTAAATTCAAATTTGATATCAGTTTTTATAAAAAAAGTGATCTTGCACTCAAAAACAAGATGGCGGATCCAATATGGCAGACCAAAGTCCAAAAAATTAAAAAATTAAATAAAAAAGTTAAAACGCTTTTACACATACAGGGGCAGGCGGGGGCACCCAATTCTTTAACGGCTGAATAAAATGGACATCCCTTAACACTCTCCACTTTGAATCAATGCGGGATCTTGCGAGATAAAAAAGTTTCCATACTTTGAAACTTTTGGTTATGTTATAATTGAGGTTAACTTCAAAAAGCCGCTCAGGAGATCACTTGATGAAAAAAAATACAGCATAAATATTATCTACTAACCTCCACAATTGTCGGCCATATTTTGTTGAATGTTGTTGTTGCGAAATTTTCCGAGAAACACTATTTGTTTAACTGTTAAAATGCATTAAAAGAAAAAATTGTCACGTTTTCCGCCAGCCTACACTTAGAAATATGTAGATAGAATAAATTTTCCACCTCACAGTTTCATTCAGTGGCTCCCTCTGAAGGTATTTCCGCGGTACTTACGTCTAAAAACGCGCCTAAATTTTTCGACTTTTGGCCAGCTTTTTTGAAATTCCGAACACTGTGAAACGGTGTAATAGAAGCCCATTTTGATAATTTACTCTGCGCAGCACACACACTTCAACTCAGTTTAAATAAGGCACTCTCTGTTGCAGCAATTGGAAATTTATTAGGTCACTGCCGAAAAATCGTAGGACATTTTAAACACAGTTCTGCGAATAAATCTGAGTTAGAAAGTCAACAAAATGAATTGGGACAAAAATTAAAATCTGTACAGCAAGATGTGCCAACAAGGTGGAACTCAATGTTTTACATGATTTCTTCCTTATTAGAAAATCGACAAGCTGTTTCAGAAACTATGAATAGACAGAAAATTAATATTAGAGCGTTAAACTCATCTGAATGGGATAAGTTATCAGCATTAAAAAATGTCTTGAAACCATGTTTAGCTGTCACTGAACTTTTAGGAGGTGAAAAATATGTATCAGCAAGTGTTGTGTTCCCAGCCATTGCATATTTGCAAGCCCAAATGCATACGACTGAAGACGATCCAGGTTTCATAGCTCGATTTAAAACTGTTTTAATCGATGATATGAAAGAAAGAATGATGAATTGGCCTCATCTTGAAAAATATGAAATTGCTACAGCTCTCGATCTGCGGTTTAAGTCGTTAATTGTATGTCTTTGGAACGAAGAAATATTGTTTGGGAAAATGTTTCGCAGAAGATGAAAGAATTTGAAAATACTGCAGAGCTTCAAAATGCACAAAATGATGCAAAAGCCAAACGAAGAAAATTATGTTTTGACTCAACGTGCAGTGAAATGTATGTAGAAACTCCTCAAACTTTGCCCCGGTATGAAAATGAATTACAATCATATAAAGAAATTTCTGAACTTGATGATGATTTCATTAATCCTATTGACTGGTGGAAAAAAGAAAATGCAAAATTTCCAACTCTATCAATATTAGCAAAAAGACTATTATGCATGACTGCAACATCTGTACCGGTAGAAAGAGTGTTTAGTAGTGCGGGATTTATCGTGAATAAGATAAGATCGAGCTTAGACCCCGAAAATGTCAATGTTCTTGTATGTTTAAGGGATTGGTTAAAATAGTACTTTTTTTTTATGATCTATTGTATAACATTTGGAAATAAACATGTAGGTGAGTTTCATTATCTTTCATTATATATGAGTGACTGCAATTTAATATTTATAAGATATTCTTTAATTATGTTTTATTATTATTATATATCAATAATTAAGAGGGAATAAAACAAAATATTTTTAATTAAATATCTTCACAATTAAATGTAAGTTTAACCAGAAAATGTATTTAATAAGATAAAAAATGATTTATAATTGCTGTATCAAGTATGAATATTTGCAGTTGGTTTTCAAAGTGTTGCATTATCTTCGTATTTAAAATAGTTTTTCATTTATTAGAAAAAATTATGAGGTTCTCTTTTTTAATTATTTTATTGCATGTTTATTATTATTTATTGTTTAAGGAACTAGTTAAATTAACATCTATATCATTTTTATGGTTTGTTGTGTACTAGCTGAAAAAAAAAAAAAAAAAAAAAAAAAAAAAAAAATATATATATATATATATATATATATATATACATAGGAGAGTTTTATTCATTGTTCAAATAAAATTATATAAAGAAAAATGAAAATCGATTAAAAATCCGATTAATCGATCAATGAACTACGATTAACCCAGTTAAAACTCTTAATCGATTCCCACCCCTACAAATAACTTAATAAAATTTGAATGCATTAATTGTATAGTATCTTCCCCGAATTACTTAATACTCATTTACTAACTATTTTAATTAGTAAAATAACCTTAATAACAATTTCGTATGTATTAATAATTAACTGTTTATATTTCTACAGAACAAAACTGCCTTGGAGGCAAAAGCAAGACAGTCTTGCTTTTGCCTCCAAGGCAGTTGCACGTGTTTGCACCTGATGAAGAAAGCAGGAATTAATCCAGCTTTTTAAAAATGGTACCCCGTTTGTGAATTTATAAAATAATTTGTGAAAACATCAAGTAAGTTTGTGAAAATTATGATACTTCAGAACAATTAACTAAAATACGTAAAGCAGTTTTTTTTAATTTTAAAATACATTTAAAAATAAAATGAAACAGTTGTAAAAATAAATATATATATGGGCGAGTTAAGTTGTTTCTTATATGTAAGATAAGTAGGTGTTTACTTAGATATTTATCATTGTCTCCAGTAAATATTCAAATTGAGGGTATTTTTCTGTGTTCGATGCAGTGAAGCTTATAAAATATTTTAGTATGCAGTTATATTACTGAGAATTGACTTTGTGAAGGTACCTCTTTGCTGAAAGTTGAATTTGTGAAGGTACCTCATTGCTAAAAATTGACTTTGTGAAAGTGCCTCAATGCGGCACTAAATTTGTTCTGGATTAACCTCTGGAAAGGCTACGTCCTTTCGAAACCGGTTGTGCTGATTTAAAATTTATGGTGTGTGAAGAAGTTTTAATTTCTTTCTATTGACTGTACGCCAGTTTTTGAATTTATTTTTTGGTGCATAGATTTTGGTGAATCTAGCACTATAGTTTTTTTTACAGGGACATAAAGAAATATTTTTTATGATTATGGCCTATGAGCCCAAATTTTTAAAGTGTGATAGCATCTAAATGCCTTATTTGATTGAGCTGGAGATTTATACACATGTGACGTAAGACCCACTGTAAATATGAGTAAGGATTCCTTACAAAGACTTCACATAGAGGAAAATATTTCCTTTGACCTATATCTCTCAAATAGAAAATAATTGGTCATAATAGTTCTCTGAATAATTTAAACTGAAAGAATAATTCTGAGTTCACTGAATAATCTCAAAGTGCACGCCAAAACATTCCAGACAATGTGTGTGTGTATCAAATTTCACATCTGCAAGTGCGGTAGATTCTTTTGGAGACAGTTGACAGAGGGAAATATAAGATGCCATTTCGGTTTTATTAATAAGCTATTAAAATAAACTAAATATGCATTCATATTAGGGAACAGCTTTAGTACAAGACGCTCTTGACAAAATTTGAAATTTGAACATTATTAACAGACATTTCTTGCCAAAGTTTTTACACATGCAATTGTGATACTCATTTTTATTAACAGCCAAAATGGCAAAAAAATATTATAAGTCCTCATGGAGTTGCATGTTACAAGTTTAATTTTCTCTCCCCCCCTCCCTCCCCCAATTTTATTATTATTCACAAATAGAGAATTTTTTTTTTTTATGTTAAAAAATAAATAAATAAAATAAACAAAATAAAAGTTGTGGTTATTTCATTTCATTTTACTTTTTGGCATCAAACTAAAATTTCAACACAGAGAAAAAAGTTAGAAAATTTAATAAATTAACATGTTTTAATTAATAACTAGCTTCTTAGTTAAAAATTAGAAAATCTGGCCTCCATGTACACACAGAGACATTCCAGATTATGTATGTGCCAAATGTTAAGTTAATAAGTGCAGAAGATTTTTCTGGCGACAGAGGAAAAGACAAACAGAAGAAGAGACAGATGATGCCATTTAGCTTTTATAAATAAAATAAAAAAGGTTGTAGGAGTGCCACATCATTTTTTTTCTCTCTTTTTTAAGTGAAAAAAAATGGAGTTCCTATCAAAATTTAATTTCTAAAAGTCAGACTTAAATTCTAGGTTTTTACCAGATAATATTCTCATTTCCATGTTTATCCAGATAATGGACACACTGTTAAGGCAAATTTTAATATACTTATACTGCACAAAAGCCTGTTTCCCATAAAATATATGATTGGCACTAATGACTGGTATCAAAAGCCCCACAAAAATAATCACATACAGTACAGTTGAAAAGTATTTCATAATGTATGTAAATAACACAGTTTTTCTTTTTTGTTTATTTTTTCATGAAGAGTGATGTCTGCATAAAATTAAACATATCAATATAATTGTAATTATCAACAAAGTACGCTGCTTAAGTTTCATTCTATTAAAATCAAAATTTCAAAAATCATATTTATTACTTGTTTGCAAAAAATATGAAGAGACATTCATTGCATTTTTAAAATTAATACTAGCAAATTATATTTTTTGAATAATGTCAAAATAACAGGGATGAACAAATTTATTTTCTCTTAATGTCTATTAATAAACAACTTTTTTCAGCATTATACTGAATGTATGCTGTATATACATTATTCATGATATACAATCACATATAAATTTTTAAGTTATAGGGATAATATTTTATTTTAGAAAACAAAATATGATGATATCTTGCTAATAAGTAACCATACAAATAATTTTCTTTCTTAGTTTTATTGGTTGTGTACAAGGCTGTATGCAAAAAAAATTCTTTAAAGGGAGTCCAGACTTTAATAATATTGAGTGTTAAAAATGAAATATAACACAAAAAATTCCAAGAAATTTGCAAAATTTTGGGGAAAGGTAGGAAGGACTTTAACTACAGCCTTGTATTCATATGTACTAATGCAAAATTTTAGTTCATTAGTTTTCTTCTCTTAACCATTCACATTTTTATAATTACAATGATAATGGGTTCTCTCACTTAAGAGTGGACAATACCTAATCTCGCCAACACCTGTGGGCCATGTTATTCTACGGGAAAACTTGTTTCCATAATTACTCATTCCCTAATGAATATTTTTCAATTCTGTTTTCACATTCAGAAAACTCATAAGCATTAAATTAGTACTTATTTTCCGAAAACTGATTTTTAAAATTTTTAGTACTTTATTTAGCTACTAAAAAATGAGAAAAATGCAATTTGTGAAAAATCGCATTTTCGACCTCAAAATTAAAATGTAAAAATTTAAAATAATCCATTTTTCGAAAATGAGTATTAATTTAACGGTTATGAATTTTCTGAATGTGAAAACGGAATTAAAAAAAATATATTGGGTAATGAGTAATTGTGTTAACAAATTTTCCCATAGAACAACATTGGCAACGGCTGTCTTCAGAATTAGGTATTGTCCCCTCTTAAACACACACACACACACACACAAAACATGCTTTTTTAAAGTAATCAAGTTTTAGTCTTAGGTTAAAAAGTGAAATCTCAACAAAGCTGAAATTAAAAATATTGGTTGAAGATTAGAATAAGAGTCATTTAAAAGTTCTTCTAAAAGGAAAAAAAAAATAATAATAAAATAAATAAATAAACACCTCTCCTCAAGTAAAGAGATGAGGACAAGCTACTGAAGAACAAGGAACTATCCCAAACTTTGAAAATTTAAAAGAACTGAAAAATATCATAAAAGCAGGCATGCCAACATTTCTGATTTATTCTAACACCTGTCTTTCTTTCACACTACTTTTTTTGTAGAGTAATTTTCTTCAATATGTAATTGTGATTAAATACGAAGAAAATTACTCTTAAAAAAGTGCTCTAAAAAGAGGCAGATACTAATAATGCTCTAGAATAAATTAAAAATGTGAAAATATTTGCAAAAAGTATAAAATAAATATAACCGGATTTCATTTTACTTTACTCAATTGATAAAAGGCTCATTCAAGGGTGATTGTGAATTCATGAAAAAATACCTGAAATTTTAGGAAAAAAAAAAAAAAAAAAAGATTTAGTATGGGAAGAGAACATATTCATTGTAGGAAGGTTCAATCTTCTCCCTATGAAAAATATTAATTTTAATTAGGCTTAGCAGTCATATGAAATTGACATTTTAGTGTTATTTTATGAATTTAACTAACAGAAAATCTGGAATTCCACATTGAAAATGAGAAGACTGGACCTTCCTACAATAAATAATTTATTGTAGGAAGGTAAAATCTTCTCATAAAGAAAAATATTAATTTTAGTTAGTTTTAGAAGTTGTGTGAAATTGAAATTTTTGTCTTATTTTATGAATTTAACTATAAGAAAAATTGGAACTTCAGTATTGAAAATGAAATAAATAAATGAAATCAGGTAAAATACCTAAACACAATCACCTCTACTTAATACATCAAGACGTCTTGCCTTTTTTAAATGTATTTTTAATCTTATAGAATATATATATTTTTATTTTATATGAATATAATAATTTAAACAAGATAAATATATACAAAAAATTTTCAATTAAAACATGATAAATAATAATAATGTAATAAATTACAGATGAAGTAGAGTTAGGCATTCAATTTGCTTATGAATAAATACAGGATTTATATTTACAAAAATAACTTTATGGTAAACTGAACTCTAACCCCAGTTATAAAAAAATAACATTCATGTATAATAACTTAATATATATAAAATGACAAGCAATGTACAAAATATGTTTTAAAGTTCAATTTACAGCATGCCTGATGCTATATTTTCCAGACTGCAAATCACTAATACATATTCGACTCCAGTTGCCATCCTGTTTCTGTAAAAGAACTTCACTGGTATTCACTGATATCAGATGGGCACTAAAATAGAATAGAATAGAATAAAATAAATAAATAAACAAAATATTTAACAAATACTAACAACTCCTATACCAACCATGTTTATTTATTTACTTGTTGTGCCTACTGCTTGTTGTGGATGGCGGCTGTTGATGTCTTGATCTTCACTTTTATTCACAAACAGATGACGCCACACTTTGTCAATCTCTGCCGATTTGTGGTCGTTAATGATGTTTTTATTGTGCACGATTTCGACACTCTCTCTAAAAAATGCTTAGCTTTGGTTATTGTAGTTTGCGATGTAGTTTGCAGAGTAACAAAAATCGCAAGCTACAATAACCAAAACTAAGCATTGTTTAGAGAGAGCATCGAAATTGCGCACAATAAAAATGTCATTAACGACCACGAATCGGCAGAGATTGACAAAGTGTGGCATCATCTGTTCGTGAATAAAAGTGAAGATCAAGACATCAACAGCCATCATCCACGACAAGCAGTAGGCACAGTTGACGCAGGGGATCCCCTCGCGAAAAAGCTTTCTGCCATGGAAAACGAAGGAAAGGAAAGGTATTGGATTTATATTGAATATGAATTATACTTCGTTTTTAAATAAGTTTTTATAATACATTTCTTATTTTGTCAAGCTGCAGAGATATATTCTTTTATATTTACCAAAGCGTTTCACATTAATCTGTTTGCCACCTTTCCATGAAAATCTACAAATATTTTTCAAACATAACTTTCATATTTTCATCAGTTCATATCATGAGAATGCCATCTAGATGTCCTTTTAATTTTTACTATCCAAACATTCATACACAAGGAAAGCCTTGTAATCATGATAAAAGTTCGACTTAAAGATTTTGGTGTATCTATACATCTTGAATTGCCATGGGTTACCTTTGGTTAATTTCTATGGCGATGTATGTGTGTGAGTGAATGTGACTGCATCTAAATGCTTTGTTCGAATGAGCTGAAAGTTGGTATGTATGTTATAGGTCACCGTAGCACCAATCTCATTTATTTTGGTGAATTTAGCACTGATAGTTTTTTTTTACAGGGACATAAAGAAAAATTCTTTACCATTATGGCCTATGGGCTCAAATTATTTCATACCTGCCAACCTGCAAAAATTCCAAGGAGTAAAACAATGCGCAAGCAAAATAATTCGTATCCTCCCCCCCCCCCCTGGAAAAAAATTAAAAACTAAACACAAATGGGATTTTTTTCTGTATTTGCATATAAGATTTAAAAAAAATTATACACTAATTTACTTTTTAAATACATTAACACTTGATAAAAAGTAATATAATGCATGCATAGTGTTAATGTGAACTCAGTAGGAAATAAGACACCTTTCAAATATTAATATATAATCATTCATAATTATTTACTATACTTATACATTTAATATATTCACACAGTGATGCAATTAGTCTGAATTTCACATTAGAATTAATTTAAAAATAGTTTTCAAACTGTTCAGAAGTATCAGATACAGTAATTATTTTTAAATATTTCAGATAGCTATTTTCAAATTTAATTAATTATTATATTTACAAACTCAAAAGGAAAAAAAAAAAAAAGAAAAGAAGAAAATATAAATTTAAAAGCTTCATTTATTAAAATACGATGTAAAAACTACATTTGTTGAAAGCATTTTTTTTTTTTTTTTTTCCTCTATCTTGTAGTAAAATTCAATTCAGCCCGCATAATAGCTAATTGATTATCTTCTTTTAGGTTGTTATGTATTTTACTCTTTTTGCTAATATTAGCTGATTTTGCATAATCCAGATGTTTTTTTCTTTCCAATGTTTTTAGTTTTATCATATTTGCCATCATGAGAAACTGTAAAACTGGATTGGCAATAAACCTAATATGCAAATTTTTCACCCTGACTAGATGCTCTTATACATGGAAATTCAGTTGTATCTTTAAACACTTGATAATAAGATTTCTTTTCAGTCATCATCAAAATTTTCAAAAGCGCACTGAATGCCGAACGATTACAAGCACAAGCACAAACACAATAACAAAACAAACCTCAACCTCATCCCCCACATTTCTGCGAGATGAGCAAGAGTTGAGGTGAACTGAGCATGTCTGGTGAGGAGGAAAAAAAATCTGCCACGCCTCTGAAGTAATGACGTTGAAACGGAGCATGCTTCAGCCAATAAACGATTGACCAACGACAGTTGTAGAAGCATCAACTCAGAATCAATCAATCAAATTCATTGCGATCTTTGTTTACTAAACATTTCAGCAAAAATCATACTTTTTAGATATTTTTTTATTAAGATGATTTCTTTCTTTCTTTCTTTTTACTTTTTTTAAAATTAAATTTAATCGAATATTTAAACCAAAAAAGAAAAAGGTATAAAAGCGTAAAAAATGTCAAAAAAGTGTAAATTTTATGCCTGGGGTGTAAAACTTGGCAGCTATGTTATTTAAGTGTGAAAGTGACTAAATGCCTTATTCAATTGGATTGAAAATTTATATTCATGTTATAAATAATTGTTGCACATACTGTAAGGTTTTAGTAAATCTAACACTTATAGATTTTTACAGGAACACAACAAAAAATTCAGAAAGTAGAGTGGCATCACTGTAGATTTTTAAATCTAAAATTCTGATAATTTTAGATTTCTCTGTTAGGAAATTTCGTCAACTCTCCACATTTTAATGAAATTGTAAATACATAAAATAGCAATTCAAAAAATCAGACAGTACTTATTTTGAAGAATTATTAACAAATAATCATCAGTGAAAAATAAAATGGTTTAAAATTGAAGACATATATATATATTTTAAATCAGATTATGTATTTTTATAAGATAGGCGATTTTTCAATTTTAAGCTTTCAAAAATTAATTTTATAATCTTTTTAACTGTTGCAATATATTTTTTACAATAAATTTATATAAAAATTGAATAAAAATCAACTGAATCATTCCCAGTTAAGCTCTGTATATTAGCCCAACAAAAATTTACATATGGGAAAATTGATAGCTATTGTTATATAACACTTTCCGACCCAGGACGTACGATCGTGAGGGTTAGACATCCACTTACATTTTTGCATCTGGGACAGTCGTGTGTAATAAAATCAGGAAATGAACAATTAACTAATTAGCAGAAAGTGTAAAGTATAATTTTCAATCAACAAATGTATGTTATAGTCCATATTTTTATATAAATTTTTATATTCAATATATATTCCATATTTTTATATAAATTTATTGTAAAAAATATACTACAATAATTAATCTGACTCTGTAGTTGATTTAGGTGTTACTTTTGATGTCAAACTTGACTTTCTACTCTATATCAATAGCATTATTTCTAAAGCATATAAAAAACTTGGGTTTCTTAAGCATAAAATTAAAGATTTTCCAATCAACTTGCGTTAAAAGTCCTATACTTCAGTATGGTTAGCTCCAATCTGGAATACTGTAGTCTTATTTGGGATCCTTTTTATGACAACAAAATAAAAGTGCTAGAGCAAGTTCAAACTAAATTTGCACATTATTTATATTTTAAAAGTAATCTTATTTATACTCAGGTTATTTCTTCCTTGTATCTGCGAAGTATTTTTAATCTTCCTAGTTTAAAATCTCGTCACAACCTTTTTTGTTTATTATTTTTTTTATAAAGTTATCAATAATATGATTGATTGTAGTGATATTTTTAACTGTATTCAAACTAATGTGCCAACCAGGTCTCTCAAAATAACCATTTATTTGTCATTCCATTTGTAAAATATAATTATATTGGCAATTTTTCATTATATAAATTTTACAAAATTTTTAATGATCTTTCTGCAGGGGTAAAACTACCTAGCTTGCAAAAACCCCGAAAACTGTTCCTTGCATGCAGATAGGGGAGATTTATTAATGATCTATCACAGGACCCGAAATTTCAACTTAGATTACACTCGCTGAAAAAAAAAAGTTACTCGCCATAAAATATGATTAATTTACTCTATTTTTTACGTATAAGGTGACCAAAATTTTTTATTGGAAAAAGAGGAGAAATTACACAGTGTCTTTTATTTTATAAGAAAATAGAAGACATTCAATTTTGAAAAAGAGGTCATTTTAGAGGATACAAAATTGAATGAATATGATTATAAAAGTCGATTCAAAAGCTACTTTACACGAGTGGTGGAAACATTTTTGTCCCAAATGATGAATTTGGATCAGTACACCATAATTTAAATTAATAATATAATAATATACGGATACGAGAGGAAAAATCCCTATTTTTTATAAATGCCACTGGACAATATAGATTTTTTTTTTTAAGTTAGTGTTCACCGGTTGATACAGCCAACAGCTGATTGAGCTTCATAGTTTTGCGAAAATTTGAAATTAAGGACAACATCCTTTTCATTTGAAAAGGAGGACAAAACATAAAAAAACGGACTTTTTAGTCCTGTAATTTTTTTTTTTTTTTTTGTTTAAGAAGGCAGAGCGTTGAAAAAGAAGACTGTACTCTTAAAAAGAGAATATCTGGTCACCTTACCAAAGATCAGCATGATCATACGTTTTAAAATCGATATATATGCATATATATATTATAGCACCGTGTACTGTAAGAATTCTATCTATATTTAGACAGAAATTTTACTCGCCACAGTAAAATTTCCACTCGCCAATGGCGAGCTGGCGAGCGGAAATTTCGCGCCCTGATCTATCATATGGTTACCTACATTAAGTGATATCTGTAGACATTATAATGCATTTATAAGGCAAATTAAACATTCAAAATAAGAAATTTCTGTAAAAACAAAGTGTTTTAACATGAAATTCAAAGACGGTAAAAATTTCAAAAATCCTGAATTCAGAGGTAGCCCCTGAAACATTTCATCCCTGTTTCTGTTAATTTGGATATTTTTAACATGTCTTTTACTGTTTTTAAAGCTAGGTATTTTAAACTTTTAAATTTATAACATTTTTTTTTTTTTTTAAATCTACGTTTGATGTATTGTATTACAGTTTTATTCAAGCAACACTGTAATTGGATGTTTTTGTAGTGTGCTTTTCCTTAAATAAATAAATAAAAAATAAATAAAATACTTTTCTTTCAGTTTGCAAAAACAGAAGAATGTAATGTTTTAAGGTAAAAATGTTTCGGGTCGGAAAGAGTTATATAACAAGACAAATAAAAAGAACGAGCAAATTTCTAAATGTAATCAAAAGTATTTATGAGTACTAAACAATTTTGTTACTACAGAAAAAAAAATCCCTTTTTAAAAAAGTTATTTTGCAACACAAATGAAATTTAACTTGTTGACCCAAAGTTGTTAATTTTACTAATGACAATAAAATAATGTGCTTAACTTAATATTTAGCAAAAAATTGATGCATAACAATGAAAATCAACTAAAGAAAAAGGAAAAAAATCAAAAAATGAAAGGAAATGGATTGAAAGAGTA
The DNA here is from genome assembly GCA_963930645.1 of Salticus scenicus. NCBI lineage: Eukaryota > Metazoa > Arthropoda > Arachnida > Araneae > Salticidae > Salticus > Salticus scenicus. The sequence continues at coordinate 170,723,885 of OZ005659.1, forward strand.
CAGAAGTAGTCAAAAATAGAAAATAAAGAAAACAAAATAACAATAACAAATAAAATAAAAATAAATGCAAAACATTTTTTTTTTTTTTTTTTCATTTTTTTAAATAAATTGGAGTGTAAAGGTTGATAAAGGTTGTATCAACCTTTACACTCCAATTTATTTAAAAAAAAAATGAATATTCACGGTTGATGAAATCATGAATAAATATTTCTAATTTTTTTTTTTTTTTTAAATAGATATTTTGTGTAAGATTGGTAGATGAAAATAAATTTCACAGAGAGAGAGAGAGAGAGAGAGAGAGAGAGAGAGAGAGAGAAATTCTAAATGATACTCCAGCAACATTTAAAAAACAATTTTTTATATGTGTTTATTAATGAAAATATATAAAATAGATTTAGTAATAAAACCAAAATCAATGTTTTCAAATAAACGAATTACTTAACTAACGCCTTTAGTACATGATGCAATATCGAATATTCCTATTTAAATAAGTAGTAAAGTCAAAATATAAATCATGTGAATAACATTGCCCAGTAAGAAAAAAATTAGAAAAACAAACAAGAGGTCGATGTAGGTTTAGAGTTGCTACACAAATCTGAAAAGAATTCCCTGAGTTTTCCCCATTCTCTTTTAAAAATAAAACAGACGATACACAATCATGACTCTTTAGAATTTAATATGCTTACAGACAATCAAACGTATGTATGATACATTAATTTTATTAACTTACTATAGTTGGCAAAAATCATATAATTAACTTTTCCCCCTCCATTATAAAGGAGTAAAATAATAACAATAATAAAAAGATCTTTCTACAAACTATAAAACTAGACAATTTAAAATTAAAACTTTATTATGAAAAATATTTTTCTATGTTTTGTCAAAATACTTCTACATTTTATGAATTTTCTCCGTTTTTGCAATAAATTTTTAAATCCTATGAGATTTTTTCTGTTTTTTAATAGATTTCTTAAATTCCCCGAATTTTCCAGGTTTTTTCTGAATCTCAGAAACCTTACCAGTCACGAGGTTTTAATTTTTGAAGACCATTAAAGAAAAAAAAAATGGAACATTTAAAATTTCATTTGAGCTGTCAGTTATTTTAAATATTCAGTAAAGTATTACAGTAAAGAGTCAAAAATCCACACAGCTCGGGACCAGAGGTTGTGTGGATTTTAGGATTTTGGGACCCATAAAAAATGATTTTCACTTTGAATAACAAAAACAGAATATTATTCAAACTAAATACATACTAGTCAATAATAACACTGAATATTAAATTACTAGGTACATAAGAATAATAATGAACATTAACAAAAATATATAATGAAAACAATAAATAAAAATGAAAAAATATATTTGTCAAATTTAGTTAAAATCTGTTCACATGCAGCTAGTTTTAAACTAAACTTGAACCTGTATGATTTTTTTTTTTTTAATTGTAAATAGTAGTAACACAAATTTATTTTTCTGTGAATTTTATTGAGTTCTTCTTTACGAATTATGCCTTCATCAGAAAGCATTTTAAACAATTAGTTTGTTATTATTTACCTGATTGATATCATCATATCACAACAATCATCATTTTCTTTTGATGAATTTAATATACTGTCAACTTCATTAGCAGCAACTTAGCTCTTGCAGTCCTTCATATTATTTTTGTTTTTTCTTTTTTGTAATCATAAAATGTAAACATAAAATCTGTATTCAAGATTTTTTTTCAAAATTCTGATTTGCAGTTTTGTAATTTATTAATAGTGAATTTCATTGTTTGTATCTGACAAGCTGTGTGGATTTTTGCGGACTTTGGCAGATTTTAGGTCAGCGGATTTCTAGCTCTCTACTGTATTTCCATGAATCATGCAAATGCAGTCACTTAACATAATACTAAAAATTGGATTTGAGTGTACGGAAAAAATTATAAAGGGATCACTTTTATAAAAATAAGTTCTGTAAAACATCATTTTTATTAATTTGAATTTTGTGAAGGGGGACCTTTTTTTTGAAGAGGTAACTAAATGGGCCTAATTCTTGTCTGGACTGATACCTGTAAACAAACAAAATATAAAAATACACTTACGCCCAAGGATTTTCCATTTTGTCATCAATATATACAGATTCGCCTTTTCGAAATGAGTCCCCTTTAAACAGTAATTTACCATCAGCAAAGCGAGCACAAACTCTTTGCTCAGGAGTATTAAATTCATCTAGAAAGAATTCAAGAAGATACTTGCAAACATGATATTAAAATAACAGAAACAATAAACTATTTTACTCCGACATCATTGATACACATGCCATAATAAATAAAAATTAACATAAAATATTATAGGGGGATGTAATACAGTTACTGCTTGGCAAGACTTTAAAGACTCACCTTGGCATGCAGCCAAAAAAAAAAAAAAAAAAAAAAAAACAGATTGCTCTGAAGGGAGGGAAACATACATTGGACCCAAACTTTCTAATTAGCGATTGATTATTTAAAAACATTGCTGATCTCCTGCTCATATTTGTTTTTTTTTTTTAATCATTATTTTGATACATAGCATAGAAATAACAAATAACAAATGATACATAGAAATGACAAATAGCATAGAAAAGTAGTTCTATGCTATTTGTCTACTTTATCTTACAAAAAGAGTTTTTCAGTATCAATTTAGAAAAAATATTTCACAAAAACATTATTTTTCTTTGCATTGATAAATATGCTCATTGATAAATCTGTACTGATAAGTATAAAGGATTTAAGTCCAAAAATGTCGATTTTGAGTTAAGTACATAGTAAGACTCAGAAAAAAATTCTCAATCGATTGGTATAAAGGATTTAAGTCTATGTCATTTAGTCTTTGAGAAAATCCATTCGTAAAAAAAAGGTTCAAGTCAGAAATGTACCATTCGTGTATGGTATAAAATAGTTTTAAATAGTATAAAATTTTTTTTTCACACCAGTATCTTTTTAGAGCATTTTTCTTCTCACTTAATCATAATTGCAGTTGAAGAATATTACTCGAAAAATTTATTGGTGTGAAAAAAAGGGCGGAACTAACAACACTACAGAATATTAATGAGGATGTTGGCAAGTATGAATATGTTGTTAGATGTTTATTGTACTACTGATGATTTTATCTATCGTAAGTAAGAACTTTTTTTTTTTTTCAATACTTTAAGTACGGTTATTCTATTATTTTATATGTAATTTTTAAACTATTCATTCTCACAGAGTTAAATAATTGGAAAAAATTCTACTGTAAAATTCAATTCATATTCCTTTTGATAAAAATTTAGACAATTGAAGAAATCGTCTTTAGTGAAAAAACAATTCATATTTCATTTCTATTGTTAACTTATAAATTAATACACAAGATAATGGCTCTAAAATAGATAATTTTAAGGTATTAAAGTTATGCTATTTATTATTACTTACATACTAGCTATTTTCTATTCATTTTCTTTCTCAATTTATGCACATGATATTTCATTTAAGAAATAATCTTTTAAGTTTATATAATATGATCAGGATACACATTTTCGGCTAATAGAAAAAATTAGCTGGCAACCAAGTTTTTTTAAATTTGTTAAAACATAAGTACTGTAATTGAAAAAAAAATGCATAAAAATAAAACTTACATTCACTACTTTGTTTAGATGCCTTCAGAGCCTGCAAAAAAAAAAAAAAAAAAAAAAAGTTTCACATTGGATTCTAATTTAGAAAGACATTAACAAAGAAAAAAAAAAAAAAAAAAGAAAAGAAAAGAAAAGAAAAAGAAAGAAAATACATTTAAAAGTCGCAAATATAAAAGTATGACCATAGTTACCTTTCTAATTGTAGTCCAGTCTTCTAAAATATCATTTTCATGCAACATATACACAATATAGGGACGTAATTACATGTTAAGGATATTAAGTCACAAACATTTGAAAAATAATATAATAAAACTTTTAATATACATATAACACATGCCATAAAGCTTGAAAAACAAGTTAAACATTTAAATATTACAATACCAAAGATAATAATAATTTATCAAGTGCTAAATTGGTACCTTATCAATTAAATAATGAAATTTTTAGCTGATTGCACAAAATATTTTTTAATAGAAATTAGTAACATTTTTAGTTAATTTAATTTTAAGATGTAATTGTATTAGTAAAAAAAAAAATACAATGTGGTTTTCTTTTAACTATACAGCATAGTGAATAAAATCAAACTTATTTATTTACTTAGAAACTGCATTCGGTGACGAATTTGTAACCGCTAAAAATTCTCAGTGCAGCAAATTTCTACTCAATGCACCTGCAGCGCGTTCGACTCAGTATATTGCATTAAATAATTCTGATCACGAGAAACTACCACTCGCAAGCGTATGTAGCTCCTTGCCTTTATGGCAGGTACCAGCAAGCCTGATAATATTTTTTATTTCAGGTAATAAGTGAGCTTATGTTTAATGTAACATATTAAGTTTAGGGTGCTACAGAGACTATTGAGTGGAGTTTGCACAGTCAGATTTTTCACAGGAAGCGAACAGGCTAGTGGTTATATATATATATATATATATAAAAGTGCAGACATTACATTAGATTTTTAGACAATCAAACAGGTTTTTACCTGAAAGTAAATCTGGCATAAAAATGATTGAACATACAAAACACTACCAATATTTAATTGCCTAGTAATATATGTAATTAAATTCTAAGTATAATTAAACATATTTAAAAGCATAGAAACCTACATAAGCACTTAAATATTTATGTGTTATTCACATTATATATATATATATATATATATATATATTTATATTGTTGTTTTCTGTTATTTCATGTTAAACATAATACTAGTTTTCACAGAAAAAACTTCCATTTATACTGCTATCTCTGTTCTATATATATGTATTGCTTATAAAATAGATAAAAATAACTGCATGCTCGCTCGCTCGCTCGCTCACTCACTCACACACACACACACACACACACACACACACACACACACACACACACACACACACAATTTTTTTTCTTTTCAAAACATAAATTTGAGAAAATGTAAATATATTCTACCTTTTAATCATGATACTGTTTCCCACAGTGAAAACAATAAACGAACAAAAGTAATTAAACATGGTCTACAAAGTGACAGAAATACACATAAATATTTAATTTTGTTATACGTAAAGATTTGTTTATTTTCACTTTTAAAGGAATAGGATCTCATGAGCTATTAGTTTGTCAACTTAGAGTAAACAAGTTCTATCATTTGTGTAGAATTTAATTAAAGTTAAGGTTAAAGGCATTTCTAGATAGGCATAAAATATTGCTAATATATATATAAGCACTAAAACATCTTGCTAGTAAATCATTGTATAGGCAAATTTTTAAAAATAATTAAAAGATGTTCTTTCAGGTCACTTTGACTAATTTTAATAAAAATTTGCGAGCTGGCAATCTCCCAATTTCATAGTCATGTTAAAATAAAAATGCCCCCATCCTTTTTTTTCAAATTATGTATTTTAAACAGATTTTGACAAAAGTTAAAATTTGGCTATAATTAGTAATTATGACTAATTCACAGTTCAACAATATCTGAATTTGTTTGAAAATTAAAGATTTTATAGACTTTCTTAAAAGCACTTAAAAATGTGAATTTTTTTTTTTTTTTCTAGACCACGTTGCATTGATATTTTAAAACTTGTGGCGTTATCAATTCAGTTAACTTCTGACTCATGTTAAATGATAAGTAATGTAGACAGTCTACTTTTTAAGTTTTTCTCTTTAGCTTTCAAGACGTCGAAGATTTTTCTGATATTAATTATCCAGCACCAAGTCTCCTTTTAATAAGTAATGCATTTTGTTTTATTAGAGAATAAAAAAGGTTTTTTTTTTTTTTTTTTAAGTGAAAATTTCTAATGAATTTTGACAAAAACTATTTAAATACAGATTGCACAATGAAACAAATTTCTAAATTCAGTTAACAATTAGAGATTTCAAAGAAGAATAATATTTAATTAAATTTAAGGCCAGTCACCAGCCTACAGATAACATTTTATAATTTACAAGCTATTGTTTTTTTAACTGAAAATTACAGTTTTTATAAATAATAATATTTACTTAAATTCCAGTTCAGAGAGTTTTATAAAGCTAGCTTTACACTTGTTTAAGGCTAAATCTTTTATTCTTTTTATTATCCCATAATAAGTAATGTGAAAAAAAAAAAAAAAGTTAAACATCTTTTTATGGGGGAAAAGAAAACTTTCAAAATATGTAGTTTATTTATTTAAATCAAATTGGAGTGTAAAGGTTGATATTTTTATTTATTACCAACTATGCGAAAAATACCAGAGCCAGGAATCGAACCCGGGCACCTCCGCTTATTCCGGTGCCCAGGTTCGATTCCCGGCTCTGGTATTTTTCACATAATTGGTAATAAATAAAAATATCAACCTTTACACTCCAATTTGATTTAAATAAATATTCACGGTTGATGAATTCATGAATAAAAATCTCTAAATTGAAATTTCGTGGTCTATGGAGTTGTGCTACGATTATTATTGTCTCACCTGATATATCTGCGTTTGCAGACTCGGTGACTTTGCCAACGAATATTATGCGAGAAGTGCCTAGCTGGTTGTCAGCCAGGGTAGCTCAGTGGTAGAGCATCCGTGCGTTAAGCAGAGGTGCCCGGGTTCGATTTCCGGCTCTGGTATTTTTCGCATAGTTGGTAATAAATAAAAATATCAACCTTTACACTCCACTTTGATTTAAATAAATATTCAAGGTTGATGAATTCACGAATAAAAATTTCTATGTAGTTTATTTTTAAAGATAAGAAATACACAGCTAAAAAAAAGATTTCAGAGAGCATTCTTATTCTAAAATCATTTCTGCATATATATATATATATATATAGTAAAAAGGATATCTGTCACAGTTACTGGCTTTTTCCTCTTTCCTACGTATAAGGAATCTGTTTTTCTTTTGTTTTTTCTGGTGTTTACTTGCTCGTTCCATAAATCTAAACAAATAATATTTAAAAAAAAAAAAAAAATCAGTTTAAATATGGTATAGCAAATGTTCAAAAAAATTTGCAATAAATAAAAACAATAATAATTACATGAAAATGAAAATTAACTGTATAGATAATACTAACTGTAATACTTACTGTGCAGATTTAAATAAGATAGTAACTGAAATATTTCTCTAATACGTTAAACTTCACTATAATTAAATTCAGTACAATGTTCATATAGTAAAAACTTTAGAAAATGCAGCTGAAAACAACTTTATCTACCTTTACTTACAATTATTTGTTAGCATAACTTCAAAAATAGTTTAAATTTTTCTGATAATTCTTATAAACATACACATGCTCGATGCATACAATAAAAAAGTGATCTCGAAATATAACTCATTACTAATTTAATATATATATATATATATATATTTTAATTAACTTAGTGAGATTCAACTATAAAGCAGTCAATCCTGTGCAATGATGATAACACTTGTTTGGTAATCTTTCAGTCATGTTTGCAGGGCAAAAATTAAAACTTCCATGAATTTTAAATGTGTGAAACTTCTCTGATTTTTCCCTGATATCTCCGGATTGATAAAGTGCCCTGATTTTTCCAAGATTTCCTTAATGGTCATCACCCTGTACTTTGAATGGTTCTATCGCAAGTCATGGTTCTATTATTAATATTTATTACTTTAATGATTATTAACCTGTTACTAATTACAAAATTAGAAACTTCAAATTCTTTGAGTTTTTTTAGTTCTTCTGAAAATTCCAGGAAATATAGGAATCTTGTGGGATTTTTTCACCACTGCTTAAATTAAATTACATTCAAACACAGCTAATTGCACATTTATTTTTTAAAGTCGACTGCAGACTTTTTAAATTATTTCACAGTTAATAGACAATATTCTTACTTTTCCCAAAGTTGATTCCCAAAATATACCATATCATTTCTGCTGATTTGGAAATGTGGAATCATTTTACTGCAGTTTTACTTAATTTATGTTTATGCAGTCGATTCATGAAATTTGTGCTAATGAAGTTTAAGGGAGGGGGGAAAAAAGAGGCAAGTTATTTTTTTTTAGTCACCATTTTATTTTTGAGACAAAGTGGCAAATAGATTTTTTCAAGCATAGAGCAACATATATTTTAAACAGAATTAATAACTGCTACAATAAAATATTATTTGGAAATTTATATCCCCCCCCCCCCTCGAAATTCTTCAGAATTTAGAAAACTGAAATATTTTTACTCACCTGAAGTGATATCTATACTGTTACGATCTTCTTCTAACCTTCGTATTTTTTCTTCAAGGTCACATTTTATAGAATCCCATAATAAGGCTTTCTCGCTCTGTAATAAAGTTTAATTATTGAATTGAAACATATTGCCATCATTATAAAAGTTCTAAATATAGAAAAAGCATTTTTATAAAACTGCAAAATTCAATTTAATTTATTTCTAATTTTAAATGAATTCATTAGAAAAATATCATACAAATTAGTTCCCTAGCATACTATATGTGAAGTGGATGAGCGGCCGTCGTAAAAGAAAGTATATTTTTGCTGATGGCTTTAGCTGAAAGGTAAAAATTATTAAAACTGAATTTCGATTAAAAGGTCCAGGCTCGGAATTAACTCAGAGACATATTTTGTTCTCATGCCAGTTTATTGCAGGAATTCCAAATGTACGTGACCATAGTCAATTATCAGAGCATAATAAGTTTTTAACGAAAACATTCTGGAGTGGGGAAACAGTAAGGAGGATCAGGCCGGGCCCTAGGCCCGAATCGCTCTTGAGTTGTTACATATCTTCTGTGTTCAGTAAACAGTAAGAAAAAAGTGTTAGCTCCTAAACTGAAGCAAAACGAATGACAATTCCTTTGGCGTTGAATTATACGCCAAGTCCAAAGTATGAAGAAAGGGAATGGTTGCTTTACTTTATGAACATTCACATGTATATTTTTAAAAAGTGACGAGTACTTTATTGACCGTTGATAGAGAATGTTGGCATGATTTCGCCAAGATTTAGACCCATGGGAAAATAACAAACTAAGCACATATTTTCTTTGATCGTTGATGTAAAATTGGTGACAAGAGGTTGTAGGAGTTACATTTCAATGTAAGATTAAAAGAGACCGAATTAATTATTTTCTGGTTTCCCAAAACAAAAGGATAGAAATAAGACAAAACATTATCATTTACAGAGCAAAAAGAATTTCCAGTACGTTAGGCTTGCTAAATGAATACTGGGAACTGATCAAAGATTTTTGTTTCAGTTACATTGAAAAAGGGATGAAAGGGAAGATATAAAAATTAGAAAATGCATATTGTAAAATTTATTATTTATAGGTTAAAAACAGTTATTCCAGTATACTTTAAATAGTTGATTTAGATTAAAGAATTTAATTTATAATTTTATTTATTTAGAGAATTTACCTATCCTTTAAAGAGAAAAATATAATTTTTATAATATGTGATAATCTATATCACATATTTTCTCCCCCTTGCCACAAAAAATTGCAACCATGCTCTTTCTAAATTAACAAATGTATAGGAACGTAATTGACACAAATAAATAATGAAGTATAGTAAAATAACACACTAATATAATAAAATATAACACACTAATATAATGAAATAAGCATATATGTAATTACACAAGTAACTGATTAATATGGATCTATGGTCACGTATAAACACAAATACAATTCAATAATAAGCAAGCAATGATTATAAAAAGCTATACTTAAAATGACATGTCAATAACAGAAAATTTTATTTATTTCATAAAGTCCATTGCTTATCAGGTCAAACATATATATTTTGTGAGATCTCCTTTTTTATTTATTTATGTATCTATAAGTGCACTTTTCAATATAAGTCATGACACAAAATTTTATTACAGATGAGCCATCAGGTTGCTAAAAATGAATAAAACCATAGCTTTATTTTAGCTAGGTATATTTATGCTCATCACCATTTATTTATTTATTTATTTTTAAACTGCAGTATCAAATTTCATGTAATACAAAACATTACATTAGCAACCAATATATTTTTCATATGTATCTTAAGCAACAAATTCTGAAATTTTACTTAGAATATTTGCAAGCAGTAGTAAAAGACATATCCGTGATAAATGTGGAGAAAAATCTTTACTCCATTTCTCTGACACAATGAGGATGTACATCATCAATGATAGCAATTCAAAGTGCAAACAGAATAGAAAATTACATAGATATACAGTGAATGTGATTGCATTTCATTAATTGACATTAAAATTATGTGATAATGTGTATATTTGAGGAGGAAATAATTCCTTTTATTTACTTATTTATTTATTTATTTTTTTAGCAACATTTATTTATTTATTTGTAAAGAAAGAAAAAGAGTGTGTATGCTTGAGTATAATACCATAAAATTGAAATAGGTATATAAGTAAACTTCTGTGTGCATAACATGTAATTTTTTTTTTTTTTTTTTTTTATGTAAAATGTAATTATTTATTTATATATATATATATTGTTTTAATGTGTGTGTTTGTTTATGAAAAATGTAACATTAGTATATCATAAAATTCAAACAAAAATTGTGGAAAAAGAGTAAAAAGAGTAAAAACATATAATATAATAAGAAATGTGGTGTAATTCTATTTGCATATACAAGATTTATCCCTCGATTTATTTGTTAATTCAGAACATATCTGATTTTTTTTTTTTTTTTTTTATGCATTACTAATATTAAATCACATTGTGTATTCTGGAAATTAGTGTGAAAAGTAAAATCATGCACCAAATGCCATACCTGCTACCACCCCACAAAAGAAAAATTGGCCAGATATTCAAATGCAAGGATAACAACATGCATGACAAAATTACCACATATGCATTGGAGCTCTACAATACACATGTAGGGCAGAAATTTACATTAAAATGAAAAACAAAATGATAAATTAAATTTATTTTTATTATTATAATTTTATTTATTTATTTATTTATTTTTAGTGAATATTAAATTCTGTTAAGATGTAAAATTATCTTTTACATATTTGACAAAATATGAATGTGAACGTATGTGAATGTGTTGTTGGAATTAAAATATCATTTAGATATATAATTCAGACAAATATAAAGTAATGTGTATCTAAGAGAAAATATGTAGATATAGAATATTTGTAGCATATTATTGAAAATAATGTTGCTAAGTGCACAAAATATCATTAAATATCTTCATTTAGTTATTCAATTAAAAATGTTTATAATATTTATTATATTCAATTTCAGTATGATCAATGTTTATTATAATCAGCTTCAAAATCAAAATTATTTTATGTATGATGTATGTATATGAAAGTGTGTCTGTATGTTTAAGAAAAACAAAGATTATCTCATATGCAAAAGTCAGAAGTAAATATTTTTTACAGTTACTGAGCAAGGCAAATCAATCATGTAAACTTATGATTGATCAAAAATTACCTTAACATAATTGTTAGGGTTTTTTTTTTTTTTTTTTTTTTTTTTTTTATGTACAATGTCTGAGAAAATATTTGTAAAATTGTGTGTAAATAAATGTGTGTAGAGTGGAGAAGTCCTGCCCAAAGTAACTTATAAATATTACAATACTAAACAATGCTTCGAGAAATCTTAAGTTTTTTTTTATTATTATTATTATTATTATTATTATCAAAATATAAGAAATATATGTGTGAAAGGTATAAAATATTATAATGAGTTGTAGAGGACAATGTGACAAGCATCATGTTTGTTATAGTAGAAATGCAAGTGTAAAAACTCTCAGCAAATTATCAAAATACCATGTAATAGCAAACAAACATTGACAAATACCAGACAATATCATAAAATAACGTGAAGTATCTCATATATGTAAACACTGCAAATATGTTGATATGTAAATGTGCAGAAAAAAAAATTCCCCTTTTTTTTTTTTTTTTTTTTTTTTTAATTCTAATTATTATATAAATAATTGTGTTTGTAAGAATAATACCTGTAAAAACATGTCTGAAAAAATCATTGTAATAATGAAATATATTTGAAATTTTGAAACATATAAATACTGATACAAGTTTTCAGTGACACTATTCATGTGTGAAATATGCAGCATTTTGTCATAAATTTAAAGAAATGCAAAACAAAATAATGATTAAAATATAACAATGAGTAATGTGTAAATAACTAAATATTTAAAAATATTTTTGGTTGTATACAAACAATAAAAACTGAAGTAATTCTCAAATGAGTGAAGTCAATACCTATATGTGTGTGTGCGTGTGTGAAATTTAATTTAAAAATTCTCTCATTTTCAAGAAATAGAGATAAGTAAACACTGTATATAAAGACTAACTGTTGATACTGCACAAGATTGCTATCAAACTAGAACGTGATCAAATATTACACATCTAAAATAATTGTGTACGTATACACATAATGTATATAAATATTTTTCAGAGTAAACTGAGAAAAATCATTATTAAATATTTCTGCATACTCAAAAACATAATTTTAATTATTTAAACATTTTTAAATGTCATTGTAAAAGTATATAAAGTTTAGAAATTAACAAAAATATCAATCGAATGGATCAATGAAATTAAATTGTTTTAATTGCATAAAGTAAAATGTCAAAATACCTTATTAGCAAAAAATAGCATTGGTCATTAGTACACATATAAAAAGCATTTTATTTCACCAATAAATGAAAACTTTATTTTAACTGTATTTCACTTATCTATTTCTATCAATTTTATTTGTCTATCAATATTTTTTTTTTTTTTTTTTTTTTTTATGTGAAAGGAAAGTAAGCCATGTGAACCATACACAAAAAGATGTACTTGAAATTTTTTATATTACATAATTAATCTTTTATTATTATTATTGCAATTACCTGGAAGGCTTTAAAACATGTGATAAGTATCTTGCCCCATTCATGATGTTATACATGTTCTGCTAACTTTCAAGTCAGATAAGAAAAATGTGTAAACTCAGTTACATACTATGCCTGATTAATAGGTCGTGAATCTATTATCATAACATAGATTACTGAGAAAAATGTGTGAATGTGTATGTGTAGGAGGAAAAGAAAACTATTGGAAAATTTGTTATTTAACTGCGCCCCAAAAACAGTTAAAAAACATGAAGGTCTGACTGAAAATAAAAGCGTATACGTCGAAACATGCATGTTGTGCTGCAAAACACTCATCAAAGCAAGAACAGATAGGTGTAAATTATTTATCTTAATAAAAACTTCTGTAAGAAAATTATAGATATACATATTAAACAAATTATGACCTTCCACCTAATAATTTAATCTGTGAATCAACTGTAAAAAGAAAAGTGAAATCAAGATGTGTATATAAAAATAAATAAATGTGTAGATAATTTAAAATGTATCAATTTTGAAGGAAGGATTATGTGTCCCATAAAGGAATGCAAGAATGAGTGACTATGACATCTATGACGGCAAATATCTTTGACAAGAGTGATTAATAACTATGACAATTCAAACATTCCCAAAAGACACATGCACCTACAGATTATTTAAAATATTTATTTATCTATTTTTAAACTATGGCTTACTGATACTTTTTATTTGAAATATGAAATATCTTGATTTTTTTTTTTTTTTAATTTTTTTTTTTTTTTTTTTTTTTTTTTTTAACATGTTAAAAAATATCGATTTAAATAAAAGAATATGCAACATTTTTGGGCAATATTGTTATGTCAACTTGCACCCTTGAACATGCAAAAAGTGGGCCCGCCAATAATGGCATGCAATGATGCAGTAAGCACAACAAAGATCCTTTGCGCATAGGAATCACAACAAAAACGCTTACATATTCCTTTTTTTTTTTTATTAAACCATATAATAGAAATGCTGTTAAGAATATCTTTTGAGAAACTGATAAATTGATTGTAAAATAAAATTTCAAATTATAAATATTAAATAAATAAAGTATAAAAGTCATTTATGAGTATATGATTTTTATGACAATAAGTTTACCCCTGCAGTGGTACCCCTACAGTGGTAACTAGTTCCACCCTTTTTTTTTTTTTTTTTTTACAAGTAATTGATTTCAAATATTATTGAAAAAAAATTCTGTGAAATTGTATTAAAAATTCAGCACATAATTATATAGTGCCTTGTTAACTTGAACATATGTGATATACATCACTATTCGTTGCTCTTCATGAAACTAACTGAATTGATTAAAAATCTTTCACATAAATTACCAACGGTATAATAAAATGTAACAAACATTAAACACATATACATAAGAAAAATATGAGATATTTTTACACCTTATTAATTATTAGCAGATGTAAAAATATTAATTGCAACATATACAAAAAGTAATAAAGAAATTGAAAATAAAATATTAGAACTTACTATAGACATATCAATGCTGCTTTTATTTTTATTTATTTATTTATTTATTTTTGTTACGAATATTTTAGTTAAATATGTAAGTAATATTATTTATTAAAATAGCAAAAAATATGCAAATTTATGCATTGTAAAAATTTAAAATTGAGAAATGTCTATACTATGGTATGAACACAGTAATGATTATAGAAAAAATTGCAATTTTTTTTTTTTTTTTAAACAAAATGTTATTCTTAATTTAATTTTGAATAATGTTTTATAGAAAAAAGTACTTACCTATTGACAATCCAAAATGATTTCATTTTATTTATTTATTTATTTATTTTTTTAAATCAATGATTATCTAATTTCAGTTTATAGGCAGTCTATGTCTTGAGTACTTTAAAAGAAAAAAATACGCTAAACGAAGTTAAAAAAAAGTAAAAGTAGGATGCAATCACTCTGACTGGAGACTCACATTGTTAATCAGATTGCATATAAAATTTATTTTGTTTATTCATTGACTTCTTTTTATCATAAGTCTCATTTGTTTACTTTTTATTTGTAGCTTCAACAGAAGAAGAAATTTGGTATATAGTTGATAAATTGCATCATCACAACGCAAATGTGATATGATTATGATTTAATAGCGAGGATTTATGCTACATTGTCGTTCTACACTGTAAAAATCTTTAACTGTTTCTTAACATTTGTAACTACAACGCAAGCATAATTTCGTTAATCATAAAATTATTCGATCTGATGAAAAGAAAAATATTATTCAGGAGCATCAGAACTTTTTCTTGCGGTATAATGAAATGAGAACTAATTTGGAAGTTTTATTTCTCTTCTTTTTATAAGAGAAAGATGTAGAAACGCTTGTCGCTGCAAGACTTGCTGTTTCATCATGAAAAAGAATATAAAGTCTCGTCGATTGTAAAAGGATGTAACCGCAAATCTAAAAAGCGAAAGAGGTGGCAAGTATCTTGTATCACAAATCATTCTTCAAAATTTTCACTCGCAGATTAATTATTCAAGAATACTTTTCGAAAGAAGGAAACTGGAATCCACGTAATGAATGAATAGCGGCACAAATATTTTTCTTAATCACTGACACTAGGATTCACCTTTTTTTTTTTTTTTTTTTTTTGAAAACGAGGAAACTATACTACATATTCCGAATAGTAGAATAGAAAGTAACTTATCGGAGTATTACATTTGTGGTTCGAAGTCGAAACAATTGCAAGGTGAATAGTTTCCGAAGCATATAAACTGTTTAGTCACAAGTTAAATCGAACAAGAAAAAATTAGCAACTCGAACTGCTTGTTTTGTTGTTCTTTTTCCATGCAAAGAGTTTCCACATTAAAATATTTCTATATTCCAAGGCGTTCCAAGTACGTAACAGGAGTTTTGAGGAATCCTCGAAAATTAGTTAAATGTCCGAGAAATATTCCTTCCGTAAAGCACAAAATTATTCGAATTTACCAATGCAATGAAGCACATTTACTTTTTCAACACCGAGACACAATAACAATTTTGGTTTCCCCACTCCATTAAATTTTTGAAGAACAAATGTCTCTGACCCTTTCGGCACCAGTATGTGAAGTGGATGAGCGGCCGTCGTAAAAGAAAGTATATTTTTGCTTATGGCTTTAGCTGAAAGGTAAAAATTATTAAAACTGAATTTCGATTAAAAGGTCCAGGCTCGGAATTAACTCAGAGACATATTTTGTTCTCATGCCAGTTTATTGCAGGAATTCCAAATGTACGTGACCATAGTCAATTATCAGAGCATAATAAGTTTTTAACGAAAACATTCTGGAGTGGGGAAACAGTAAGGAGGATCAGGCCGGGCCCTAGGCCCGAATCGCTCTTGAGTTGTTACATATCTTCTGTGTTCAGTAAACAGTAAGAAAAAAGTGTTAGCTCCTAAACTGAAGCAAAACGAATGACAATTCCTTTGGCGTTGAATTATACGCCAAGTCCAAAGTATGAAGAAAGGGAATGGTTGCTTTACTTTATGAACATTCACATGTATATTTTTAAAAAGTGACGAGTACTTTATTGACCGTTGATAGAGAATGTTGGCATGATTTCGCCAAGATTTAGACCCATGGGAAAATAACAAACTAAGCACATATTTTCTTTGATCGTTGATGTAAAATTGGTGACAAGAGGTTGTAGGAGTTACATTTCAATGTAAGATTAAAAGAGACCGAATTAATTATTTTCTGGTTTCCCAAAACAAAAGGATAGAAATAAGACAAAACATTATCATTTACAGAGCAAAAAGAATTTCCAGTACGTTAGGCTTGCTAAATGAATACTGGGAACTGATCAAAGATTTTTGTTTCAGTTACATTGAAAAAGGGATGAAAGGGAAGATATAAAAATTAGAAAATGCATATTGTAAAATTTATTATTTATAGGTTAAAAACAGTTATTCCAGTATACTTTAAATAGTTGATTTAGATTAAAGAATTTAATTTATAATTTTATTTATTTAGAGAATTTACCTATCCTTTAAAGAGAAAAATATAATTTTTATAATATGTGATAATCTATATCACACTATACATATGTTAAACTTTGATATTTGTGAAAAATTTCCCTATTTTTTTTTTTTTTCGATGTTTTCATATGTTTTGAGTTTGAAAAATTTATGTAGGTCTTCGAGAGCATGGGCTTGTGTGTGTGTGAGTATGTATGTGCAAGGATGGTTGGCACACATTTGAATGATTCTAAGTGATAACAAACCAATTTACTTTTGATTGTGCAAGAAAAAAAGTATGTTTCAAGATGTATTCATTTTTTAATATAAGCAATTTCCCATTTTAATTTTAGACACAAATTATTAAATTTATAATACTATAATTATAAATAATATAAATTTTTAAAAGAAAAATGAGAGAAAATAATAATCTCTAAAGGCAATGATGATTAATTTTCTATCATACAATATCTGGTATGAAAAACACATAATTTCCATTACCAACTACTATATATATTATAAACAAACTTAATATGTTGTAAAAAGATCTAAAAGAGATTTTATATAGAAAATTTAAAGGAAATCAGTAGAACACCTTTTTGAGAAACCTACTTCTGAAACTAAAACGGCCTATCTAATTGGGATGCCTATCAGCCTTCCTGGAGTAACTAACTAATAAAACAACATATATGAAAGAACTCGAAGTTCTATACTGGCTTCTGATTGGTTCACTGGGATCCTCTCAAAACAAGATTCTGGTTGATCCTCCAGAATCCGGTCGAAGTTCAATAGTTTATTTTCATTAGAAATTTTCTCTAATTTTAATTAAGACATATGGCCCTCCTGTTTTTTACTAATTGCGGGACTCTAAGTGATTTCCTGTATTTTTTGAAGCACCTTGCCTACGGTTTTAATTCCTATTTGCCATTTACACTCGTCTCATCAACACACACAACAGTTTCTCTGTTGCACTTAGGATTTTTCAAGGAGTTTCTCTCTCTCGTTTTTTTTTTTTTTTTTTTTTTGTGTGTGTGTGTGTATATGTGTGTAACACCTGGTGCTTCAC
This sequence comes from Salticus scenicus, assembly GCA_963930645.1. NCBI lineage: Eukaryota > Metazoa > Arthropoda > Arachnida > Araneae > Salticidae > Salticus > Salticus scenicus. Next base: position 170,741,834 of record OZ005659.1, read on the forward strand.
CTAAAAAAAAAAAAAATCTGCCAATGTGGAGAAATTTTCAGAGACTAAATTCTAAATTTAAGCTCTTTTAAGAAAATATTTCTCTATGTTTCATAATACTTTTGATGGAGGGAAGCATTGATTGCGACCAAATGCAGGTACTTTGAAACAATCACATTGATGCTGACAAAAGAATGACTAAGAAGGGGCTAGCAAATTTGGTGAACTAAATTAGATACATTACTCAGATACCAACTTTTGTTTTCGCTTCCAATTTTCAGTAAAACTTGGTAAACACCAGAAAGTAATTACTAGATAAAATCTTTTTAAAAATGATCCCCTTTACTTTTTTTAATGTAGCGCTAGGATGATTTAAATTAACACAAAGTAAAAATTTCTGTGAGTTTGTAATTCTAACTACAATGACAGGGTTGCCACTGAAACAGGAGAATGAAATTCCCTCACTTTTCCAGGTGTTTTCTAAGAAAATTCCAGTCTAACCGTATATTGAGCATTGGCTGTGTTGAGGACAAAATAATTGTGGTACTACATGAAAACACAAAAAATGCATATGACAAAAGTTACATATAGTGATAGCTTCTGTTGCTTATAAGCGAGATAAGAAATTTCTTTCACGAGCAGAAGGGAAGGCCAAGGGTGCGGGGGGTGTTAAAAAAATGGTCAAAGCTAAGAAAAAAAAAGAAAAATGACTCTATGTTGGCAGAAAAATTGTTTTTTCTTTAGCAATCATCTGTGAAATTTCTTGACTTTTCCAGATTCTGGCTAAAATATTCAAATTCCCTGACTTTTATGGTCAGTTTTCAAATTCTCTGACTATTCCAGGTTTGCCAGGTAGTGTGGCAACCCTGCAATGAGTATATATACTTCATACAGATAACACAAACTTTTCAGATAATTTCTTATTGTTAGTAACTATTCTAAATTTTTGTTAATCACACACTGCTACATTATATTCACAAGACAATTTATAAACAAAATCAAACTATTAGAAAATAATAATATTTTTTTAAATTCACAAATAAAAATAAAATGCAAAATCAATGTAATTTAAAGAGAGAAAGATAAAACATACTTCAAAATTTTGTAATGATGCTTGTTGTTCAGCTTCATATACATGTTTGATGTTCACCAACTTCAAATCTTTCAAAATTTCTGAAAAAGAAGGTACATTTTAAGTGAGTTTATAAGATCATGTTTATCTTTTTTTTTTTTTTTCTTACATTTTCTGTCAATTAGTAACATTTATTTTGATGACAAAATTATTACACAGTTGATCCTGTGAAATTCGAAACAGCTGGAACCAAAGCTTATGCAGATTACAGATCATTACTTTGTTTACATTTATTTATCTTCTTATTAGAGTATAAATTTACAATGTTGCAAAATTTATTAATTATATTAAATAAGTCTTTATTTCAGAAAATTTTGGAGTGGAAGGCTGATTTTTATACCAACTATGTGAAAAATACCAGAGCCGGGAATCGAACCCGGGCCTTTCGCTTTACGTGCGAATGCTCAAACCATTGAGCTACCCTGGCTGATTACTAGCTTGGCATTTCTCACATAACATTCATTGGCAAAGTCACTGAGTCTGTAAACACAGCTATATCAAGTGACATCAATATTCATGGCACAACTCCAATAAACCACAAAATTTAAATTTTTAATCTAGAAATTTATTCATCAACCTTGAATGTTCATTTCAGAAAATTTTGGAGTGGAAGGCTTTTTTTTTTTTTTTTTTTTAATACCAACTATGAGAAAAATACCAGAGCCAGGAATCGAACCCGGGCCTTCCGCTTTACTCATAGCTGCATGAATACGATTAGAGAATTTCAGATACTAGAAAAGTTCTTCTTTAAAAAATATGCAAAAATGAAAGTTACACAAGATAAGTGAAATACAAGTAAATAAACAAGTAACCTGCAACTTCAAGCCGATTTTTTAGATTCTGATGTAATTCTTCTAACGGCTGAGTGTATTCCAGTGCAGTACCAAGCTTTACTTCTTCAAGACGTAATTCAACTTGTGAGTTTCTCTCTTCATATAATCTAAAAATTACAGCAATTCTTAAATTTGAAAAATACTGACAGAAAAAAAGTGTTATTTATTTATTTACATATCTGAAAAATTACATTAAAATTACAGTCATTCAACTTTATTATTATAATTTTCAGATATTTAATAAACCCTACTCTGATGGTATTAAAGCAGATATAACGGTTGCATAAGCATGATCTGTAATACTAGACTTGAAATATCAATTAAAAAGTTTGATATTAAATTTTCATCTGATTTACATGTTTTAAGGTTGAGTAAAATATGTATACCAGACCAGTCTTAAATATGAAGTTTCGTCATTCTATCTTTATTAGTTTTGGAGACAGTGTTAGAAATAAGAATTTTGAAACTAGGCATCAAAATGACGCCTGGATTAAATTTTTTGGGCCTCAAAATGAAAAATCTAGGTGCCATCTATAATTAAATATGTATATTAAAATAATAATAATAATAAAGCTTCAACTTAAAAATAATATATGCAAGATTATATAAAAAATATTTATGTAATGAATATAATTACATTGACATACAATATTAAACGTACATATTTAAAATCGCAAATTTATTCTTCGCCCAGAAGATACATCATTCCACCACAATTTAATAGCATTTTCCCGGCAGAAATCTTCCAATTTAGGGCTGTTTAATTTAATTATTTACAAATCGTCAGCTATTTTCATAGAGATATGATTTCTTAAATCAGTTTTTATTAGGTTCAATTGACTGAAATAGACTTGTTTACAATCTGATGGGATTGGGAAAATTATTAGGTATGATGAGGAAAAAATCCAGGCGTCAAATATGGCACCTGTGATTGAAATTCCAGGTGTCAAAATGAAAAAACTGGTTGCAAAATGCGACTAACGACCGCTTATTTCTAACCCTGTTTGGAGATATGATAGTAAGAAGATTCCACACATACATACTGATCAATTGTCAAAAAAAAATTTCTTTGGACTCCGTCTGAGTCAAAAAAAAAAAAAAAAAAGTTCTTTGGCAGGGCAGTTGATTAGTGTGTATGAGTAGAATCTTCTGACTATCATACCACCAAAACTGATGAAGGTAGAATGATGATACTTCAGATTTAGGACTGGCTTAGTATACAGATTTTCCCAACTTTTGGTGAAAAGTGGAAAAACAGAAGATGAAGCATAGGTTTGTATCTCAAAAACAGCTCTAACAACTTTCTTCAAAGTTGCTATATAAATACCCTTTTGTATGCATTAATTGGTTAGTTCAGGAAAACTGACAGACGTCCTGTATAAATAAGTCAATTTAAAAGAGTAAAATCCGCTGTAAAAGGCACGTTAAAATATTTAAAAGAATTTTAAAAAATCAAAAAACAGTTAGACAACATGTTTCGTGCTTATTTACTAGCACATCATCAGGTCTCGTTAGTTAATGAAAGCCACCGAGCTTTATCTTGTTGTTCTAAGAAAGGCTGCCATAGGGTTGCTAAGTCTTTACTCTGATTCTCGTTGATGCATTTATCGCCAAATTTCCAAATCATGATCTTTTCGTATATGTCTAATGTGTATTCGGTGTGGGGGGTTGCTAGAATTTTACTTTCCTTCTACTTTGGCTGGGCTTCTTTATTGTCGAGTAAAAGCTGCTTTAATGCCGTGTTTCCGTACAATGATTTAATGGAATGTTTATGTTCTTTAATCCTTTTACTCAAATTACGCTTTGTTTTGCCAATATAATAAGATGTTATATTATTGATTGAGATGGGGATTGCATATACGCCGCCAACTTTTGTTTTTTTGTCACGATCGGATATTATCAGATTTTTCAATGTTGAGGTTTTAAATGCAATATTATATCCAATATTTTTAAATTGTCGTATTACGGGATGGAACCCTTTATTAAATGAGATTGCGCCAATAAATCTACTAGTTTCGTTTCCAGTTTTTAGATTCGTATTGTTAAGCCGGTTTATTATTCTGCGTTTCAACTTATTAAATATTGTGATATTGTAACCTTGATTAAGCATAGTCTTTTTAATTAAGTTTAATTCTTTATCTGAGGAGGATTTATAGGTGCAATGTGTGAAGGCTCTATTAATTAATGGTGTAATGGCGTTGAAAAGTAGTTGTTTAGATGTGTAAGAGTTAACAGGTGCTATGGTGAGGGGGGATGTTGGTTTGTGATAAACTTCAGTCCAGATAGTACTATTATCATGATTTCTATGTATCAATACATCGAGGAACGGTATGGCTCTATCTTTTTCTTTCTCGATTGTGAGATTTACAGAATCAAAAATGTTGTTCATATTGTTTACTAGGGTTAGAAGGCTATTATGTGTATATTCCCAAAGTGTATATTATGTGTATATATGTGTATATTCTCAATGTGTATATATGTGTTCTATGTGTTCTCTATGTGTATATATGTGTATGCTATTATGTGTATATTCTCAAACTTGAAACGGTTACGTATGGTGTCCCATACGTAACCGTTTCAAGTTTGAATTTTTTAGAAGATATCCATAAAATTAAACTACAACCTACTGCTAAATTCTACAGCTTAGATGTAAAGTCTCTTTACCCATCAGTTCCACTTAATGCAGTTAAAGATATAATTATTGACAAGTGCAATAATCACAATAACCTAAGTAAGCATGTTAAATTCATAGAAGCCAGTTTAAACCTGATATTTAAAACCAATCACTTTAGAGTTAATAACACTATTTATCAACAAACCACAGGTACACCAATGGGATCATGTTTAGCACCTACTCTTGGTGAAATAACCATGCAATATATTGAGAATACAGTTTTAACAAATAGCATACTTAAACCCTCCTTCTATAAGAGATATGTAGACGACATCTACATAATTTGGGAATATACACATAATAGCCTTCTAACCCTAGTAAACAATATGAACAACATTTTTGATTCTGTAAATCTCACAATCGAGAAAGAAAAAGATAGAGCCATACCGTTTCTCGATGTATTGATACATAGAAATCATGATAATAGTACTATCTGGACTGAAGTTTATCACAAACCAACATCCCCCCTCACCATAGCACCTGTTAACTCTTACACATCTAAACAACTACTTTTCAACGCCATTACACCATTGATTAATAGAGCCTTCACACATTGCACCTATAAATCCTCCTCAGATAAAGAATTAAACTTAATTAAAAAGACTATGCTTAATCAAGGTTACAATATCACAATATTTAATAAGTTGAAACGCAGAATAATAAACCGGCTTAACAATACGAATCTAAAAACTGGAAACGAAACTAGTAGATTTATTGGCGCAATCTCATTTAATAAAGGTTTCCATCCCGTAATACGACAATTTAAAAATATTGGATATAATATTGCATTTAAAACCTCAACATTGAAAAATCTGATAATATCCGATCGTGACAAAAAAACAAAAGTTGGCGGCGTATATGCAATCCCCATCTCAATCAATAATATAACATCTTATTATATTGGCAAAACAAAGCGTAATTTGAGTAAAAGGATTAAAGAACATAAACATTCCATTAAATCATTGTACGGAAACACGGCATTAAAGCAACTTTTACTCGACAATAAAGAAGCCCAGCCAAAGTGGGAGGAAAGTAAAATTCTAGCAACCCCCCACACCGAATACACATTAGACATATACGAAAAGATCATGATTTGGAAATTTGGCGATAAATGCATCAACGAGAATCAGAGTAAAGACTTAGCAACCCTATGGCAGCCTTTCTTAGAACAACAAGATAAAGCTCGGTGGCTTTCATTAACTAACGAGACCTGATGATGTGCTAGTAAATAAGCACGAAACATGTTGTCTAACTGTTTTTTGATTTTTTAAAATTCTTTTAAATATTTTAACGTGCCTTTTACAGCGGATTTTACTCTTTTAAATAGTTATTTCGCACGTGGTTTTTAATTATTTAGTAAATAAGTCAATTTTAAGTCTTATAAGCATATTCCTTAAAAATTTGCTTACAGATTTTTCTCAAACTCACTACATTGATTCCCTAACAGACAGTCTTAAGTTTGCTAAGTTTTAGTGAAAATATTTGTAATTTTGAAATAATTTAATCTGCAAATTGCAAAAGCAGGGGTAGTACTAGCATAAGTTGAAATTTCAGGACATATATTTTTGAAAATTTCAGGACATTTTCAGGACTAAATTACTAGTCTACCTACATAAGCAAAACGCCTTGAATCTACTGTGCATGGGTAAAAAGAGCTAATTTTATTTAAATAGCGAAAAACATCCAGTTTTTGAAAGGGTTTATATATCATATTGCTTTTTGATGATAACTCAAAATTTTACTTATGATTAAAATATAAAACAAAAAGCAAGTAGAAATGAAAATTAATTAGTGTGCATTTTAATTCATACAAGAAAATTTAAAATGGAATAAAAATGAAACATTTGGGTCACTATTTTAAGTTTTAAAAAATCTAACTTTAATTAGAGCACCTGAAGCACCACTATAATATGCATTCATTTATAGTGATCATTTCAAAAACTTTCTTAGACTTATGTTTTTTTTCAATCGTTTCTACATCAAAAAGGTAGAAACCAAGTAATACACATGAAAGGACATCTAAAATGCAAATTTGAAGAAAACCATTAGAACTATTTTTCAGATACCAACTTTCGGGGTCCCACTGCCAATTTCGACAAAGACTTGGCAAACTCCTCGACTCACCAGAAACTGACAAACAATTACATACAAAAGGACTTTTAAAAGATAGTTAATACGGTGAGTTTGGAGAAAATCCATAGAGACAATAAGAAACGCACTCGCAAAACCTAAAATTGACATATTTATATAGGACATCTATCAATCTTCCTGAACTAACCAATTAATACATCCAAAATTACATCTAAAAAAGATGTTTATAAAGCAACTTTGAAGAAAATTGTTACAGCTGTTTTGAGATATGCACTTGCAGTCTTACTACTGGATTTCAATGTCCTACTTCCGATTTTGCAATTTTCACTAAGAGTTGGAAAAATCATCTGTATATCAGACCAGTCTCAATTCTTAAGTTTTGTCATTCTATTTTTATTAGTTAAGAGATATGATAATCAGAAGATTCCTCATACACATACATACATACTGAACAATTGCTAAAAACCACTTTATATATATATATATATGTATATATATATATATACAGTTGAAGATCTTTAATCCGCACACCTTGGTTCTAGAACTTGTGCGGATTATGGATTTTTGCAAATTATAAATCATTGATGCCATTTCCTTGCTATATAAATTAGTATAAGGTACATAAAACTATAAACTTTATTTAATGAAGCTAGAATTAGAATTGTTTGTTTTTATACAATGTAATGAAGGTAATACTAATATATAAAACAATAAAATTTATTTAATGAAGTAGAAGCAATGTATAATTTAAACCCTTAAATGAGTAATTCATTAAAAAACTGTACTCCTACTTCTGGACTGTGATTAACAGTATGCAGCCAGATACAGTTTTTAATGACTGCATTGTAGATTTTATCAAATGCAGGTATTTGTATTTGAAACAAATGCTGGTATAAATTTTTCAAAGTTTTGTGTATTTTTGAAATACCACCCTAAAAAGAACATTTACACTAACAGTCTTTAAACATCTGTGAAAATACACAATCTCACCAACGCATATGATGTCATTTTTTTTCAACCAATGAGCAATGCTGTTACTAGCAGGAGTTAGAAAACTGTATTTGCATGTGTTTTGTTTGATCACTAATTGAATATTATTCAGACGTTGTTCAGATTCGCTAAAAAAGTATAAAGGCAATAAAAGTATAATTATTTTTTTTCCTTTAAAAATTAATTATGTACATCTAAATTAAATTTTACACTCATTTATTATTTTTTTTTTTTCATTTTAGTATGTGAATTAACACATTTTCTCATATACATCCAAAATATCGGATTTTCGTTACTGCAAAATCTTTTGTTTACATTTGTAAAGTGAGTGTGGATTATAGACAATTGCGAATTATAGGTATGCGGATTATAGATCCTCAACTGTATATATATATATAAAAAGTGGGACATATGACACACATATATCGGGAAACCTTAAAAACATGCAAATCAGGTGAAAATTTGGTATCAAAAATACAATACTCCCACTGCCTTTGGTATTTGGTCATGGAAATAAAAAGTAAGCATGAAGGCATCTGTGCAGAAACAAAGCTGCTTACAAAGTTTTAATCTATTATTTATCTGGTGATCACAGTAAAGCGTGGCAATACAGAGTGAGTTTGAGTTTTGATCACTTAATTTGGGTAGTTTGAATGTCAATATATAGCATAATAGTTGAAAATTTCAGGAATTTTAGGACAACTTATCAAATTTAAGGACATTTCAGGACGTTTTTTAAATTTTCAGGAATTTCAGGAAAATCAGGACAAGTACTACCCCTGCAAAAGGGATTTTGTATAATTTTTTCAACAGCTTTTCATATCAAAAGAAATATATTACATTAGTTAATATTGTGCAAATAGCAGGCTTTGCCTACTTCGATGGTTACTATATTTAAATGATTTTTTTTTTTTAAAAAGGTTATAACTGAACTGTTTAAATAAGTATACTTTGAATGAAGATTATGTTTTGTGTATAAATGTACTTTTACTTCCTCCCCCTACAAAAGGAGGAAGGGAAAAAATTTCACAAAATCCCTTTATAGTGGGTGTTAGATATTTGTACCCCCCCCTAAAAAAAAAAAAAAAAAAAAATAATAATAATAATTAGTCATTCCGAGATAATTTAAGACAGAGTTACACGTGAAAAAAATTTTTTTTTTAGACCCTATATAGGGTTCCCACTCAATTTCAAAAATAAAATTCCCTGACTTTTCCAGGTCTATTTTTAGAAAATTCCAGTCACAAAATTTCGTTCGAGACATAAAAAATAGCTCGTGGTATGAAACAGAACATAGCTCGCAACATAAAATACAACATAGTAACATGAGTTGCGATATAAATTGAATGCTCAAAAAGCATTTTCCAGGTTTGTATCATCATTTTTCCAGGTTTTTTAGCAATATTCACAATTTTCCCTGATATTTCCCTGACTTTTCCAGATTTTCTCTTTCTCCCTGACCCATGGGAACCCTGTAAGATAATGAATAACAGCACCAGTTGTTTTCTTAGCGCTCACAACAAAAAGACTATCACAGCAGCTTCACAGACAGTTAATCGACAGTACAACCTGGTAACCACTACCAACAGAACGAAAATATCGCTCATATAATGTCATACTCAATAGGAAGAGGAGTATTGTAGTGACTCCATCTTCCAAACAGCTTAAAATGAGAAGTGAGCAACAATCAATGAATTGACATATTGCTCATAGTGAGCATGTCCATTTTCTGCATGTCAGTCCTGGGTACAAAATTAAATCATGTCTGAAAGTCTACACTGTTAAAAAATTGCAACTTTGCTGCCAAAAATTTTCTGTAATTTGAGAAAAAAAATTGTAAATTACAGAAAATTTATGTTGACAAAATGCATTTTTCTGTAATTACAGAAAATTTCTGGCAGCAAAGTTGCATTTTTTTAACAGTGTAGAAATAAAGGCTTATATATCTTTGTTCTTTGCAAGAAAAATAATCACAATGCTGGGACAGATTTAAGATATGTCAGAATTTTATACCTGTGGGTGAAAAGCATAATCAAAAGAAAGGAATAAAATTATTTTAGGATTGCACATGGAACATGCAATATTGTAAATTCGAAATTGCTTTTAAAAATCACTTAACATTATTTATAATAATTTAAGAATAATAAATTTTCAATATATTTTAATTTAATTAATTTATATATAATATATATATTGTGTGTGTGTTGGGGGGGGGAGGGGAGTAAGGGATGTGTTTCTTATACTAGCTATAGGAAACAGTACATGTGAGATAAGATTTCCCCATATTTTGAAATTCCTGTCATAATTTATATAAATAAAACATAAAAAACATATTCTACACTTACTGTTCTTTAACATGATAAAACTGGGTTTGAATTTCAGCCATCTGTGCAAGACATTCACTAAGTTTTTTCTCACAATCTTCATCATCCATTTCTTTAAATACAAGTAAAGAGAAGGAAGAAAAAATGCTTTTTTTAATTAACATTGCAATTTACAATGAATATATAGTTACAAATAAAGTAATTTTATAATAAAGATTGTCTTGAAATAATTCATGTATATAGTATATATATATATACACACACACATCAGTGGTTGATCCAGGTTTTTATTTTTGAGGCACATTTTTGAGAAAAAATTATTATCATTTAAACAGGGTTCTCAGCATGAAAGACAATCAAAAATAACTGCTTTAGTTGCCTTTAATTTAGGAAATGGTAGCCAAAATAGTAGCTATTCCGAATGAAATAGTATCCAAAATAGTAGCTACTCCGAATGAAATAGTATCCAAAATAGTAGCTACTCCGATCCATATAGAAGTCTAAAAAAACCCTTTGTACATCAGACCTGCCATAATTCTAAGGTTTCATCGTTCTATATTTATTAGTTTCAGAGATATGGTAGTCAGAAGGTCTCTCTCTGTCTCACACATACACAGAAATTGCCAAAACTCACTTTTTTGGGTATTTATAGGAGATCTTAAAACATGTAATTCAAATTAAAACTTGATATAAAATTTTTTGACCGAATACAATATAAGTATTCCCATTACCAAGGGTAATGGAAGTAAAAATGCAGTGAACGCACAGAAAAAATAGCAGGGGAAAATTTTTTGTTCATAATAGTCTCTATTTTCCTGAAAATAGTACTGACTACACTGAAATTAGTAGCTTTTAAGCCACTTTTACACATAAATAGTTGCCATAATAGTCTGGGGTTGATTTTAATAGGAAATAGCTGTTTTTAGTTGCCATTGGGAACCCTGTTTAAAGCTTTTTGTCAGTCACTATCAAGTTAATAGTGCTTCATTAAATCAAGTATAGGCAATCATTTGAAGTAATATGGAAAACATAAAACAAAAAAAATTATAAATGAATCATTTTTATAAAACAAAATTTGTGCCATTTTAATGTGTTTTTTTGTTCCATTTTAATCAAGAGCCATTTTTATGAATCTGAATTTTGTGAAAGGACCCATATGGATTTGAATTTTGTGAATGGGCAGTTAAATGTCCCCAAATTTTTTCCTGGATCAAACCCTGTACATATAATAAAAATTTACAGTAAAAAAATATTTCATAAATTTTAGTATATTTTTAAAACTTAGCTTATCTATTATTAATGTGTATCAAACAGAGGTGTTGAAAAAAATAAAATTAAATGATAATACACATAAAAATTAACTCTCTACAACAATTTAATTCAGACAACACAGTTTTGATAATAACAGGAGACTTGGCATTGGAATATTAAAACAGCTAGCGAAACAGCTGTATGCATCGGAAATATTTTTCTTTTGGCGTTTCTGACGTAGCAGTTTATTCGTGTTTTAACACAATTTTGATCTTCAAAATTATGCTATATAAAAATGTTTTTATTTATTTGCCTTTTTTTTTTTTTTTTTTTTTTTTTTTTTTTAAATTAATAGACTGGCCAGATTACAAGATTTTATTTGCAGATAGATATTCTATCCTATCAAGAAACTTCAGTGGAGAAAAAAAACAAAAAAAAACAATATGAGTTATAGCCAAGGAAAATTGAATGAAAGTCTCTGGGAAAAAAGAACACTATAAAAATATAGAGAAAACTAACACTGAGCAATGGATTCAAAACAGTTATTAATAATGATTTCACTTTAATCGGATAATGGACTATTAATCAGAATGGATATTTTTCTTAAATTCAGTGTGATAACACAATTAAATCAGGAGAAAAAATTCCCTGAGTTTTCCCTGTCTCTCTTAAAAGTAAAATAGATGGCATGCAATCATGCAGCATTAGAATCTAACATGTTTACAAGTAAATTGAACATATTTAGGGTTTATTAATTTTATTAACTTAATATAGTTGAGAAAAAAAAAAAAAAAAAAAAAAAAACATAATTGAATTTTTCTTCTTTATTATAAAGCATTGAAATTTAAAAAAAGATTTGATTAGGAAAGAAATTTCCAATGGTTTTCCAAAAGATTTCAAAATTCCCTGAATTTTCCCTGTTTTTGCAATAAATGTTGAAATTCCCTGAGTTTTCCAGGTACTGTAGCAACCCTGTAAATAAAATTGTGAGCATACAAGGATTCAAAAATTCTCTTATCAATTACATATTCAATATCTTAACACTTAACAGTTGGGCCACATAAATCCATGTTTTTGCATTCTGACTGCCTAAGACGGGCAACGTTTGCTGTTTTAAAGGGCAGGGTTACGTCGAAAAGTTATTGACTATGATATGTCAATTATGCAAGTCCCACTTCGTAAGAGTGGATATTTTAGAAAATAAAAAATCACATTCATAAGAACTACTAGACATGTAAATGAAAACATTATACAATTTTATTCAAAAACAGTACTTATTCAATAAAACTACAATGCCTATATATCCATGTTTATTTAATTCTTTTAAAAAATTTCCGGAAACCGGGACAGACAGAGAAAATGCAACCCGTCTGTTAAGTGTTAAGATAATTTTGACTAATTTTTGTAGAATAAATGTTTGTAATTAAAAATAAATAAATAAAGCATAAGTAATTAGTTTAAAAGAACAACATACATGCATTATCTATAACTTCAGCAAATTCAATACAAATTAGATTAAAGGAAATTATCCATTAATTATTAAAAAATATTTACATTTATATCATATACAACATATATTGCTGTTAAAATTCATTAATTATAAGCATTTTAACTTGATCTGACAGTATTTAGTTTTAAATATTGGGAGGTAAATGTGATGATAAATTTGCAAAAATAATATAAGATCATAAAATATGATAAAACTTCATATTATAAAATTTAAAATATAAGATAAAAACTACGAATATGATGCTAAAAAAGAAAGAAAAGAAAAATGATTAAAAAGGGCAGACCAACCATTTTAGGTTCGATCTTGGAGATCCTTCGTCAGTGCAGTCAGAATATGAGACAAAATAAATAAATAGAAAAAAGAAAAAAAGGAGTATTGTACTGAGGAGGTATAATGGGTAAAGTTATGCTAGAGAATAAAACTTGTAATGGTTGAATTCCTACGTGATCACAAATATATTTTAACAGGTTTGAGACTTTTTGCATATGCAGCTTAATCAAAGGATTTGAGTTAGACTAACCTAGAAAAATAATACGATAAATACCTGTAACCAAAGTTTCCCCTTTGTTTAAAAAAGAGCAAGGTGCTGCTAGTAAGAGAAAGGCACTTTTTTAATGTTTTTAAGGGCAGTTTGGTATTCTTAAGGCGATATTTGACATTTAAAATCCACACTCATGTCAAAATTCTATTATAAATATGCATAGTATAATAAATATTTTTTTAATTTTAACTTTCTTTGCTTTGCTTGCTACTAATAAATAAATAAGTGTTGAAGGTAATACAGGGTTCATACTCAAATATGGAGAAAAAATTCCCTGAGTTCCCAGACAATTTTCAAGAAAATATTAACGGTATATAATATTACAAGAAACGCTTTTCTAGACAGAACAAAATACAGCCACTTCTGCTGTATGATGTCATATTACTGCCAATCATGCTAGAAATTCAGGTAGAAATCCTTATTTACATATGTATTTTCACAATACTTAATCATTTAAATTTTGATATGAAGCTAAACGAGAAAAACATAACTTGAGAGGAAAAAAAATTTGTTTTTCCAGGTTTTATAACTGATTTTCCCTGACTTTTAATGAAAATGTTTATTTTCCCTGGCTTTTTTTAAAGAAATTTCAAATTCCCTGAGTATTCTTTGTTTTCCAGGTTTTCCCTGATGAGTATGAACCCTGTAATACAAAATAATTTTACTTATATACGTATATATTTATTTTCAGTCTATCATTAGTCTTCTGTCTATAAGTTGTTCTCTCTTAAATTTGTGCTCTAATACAAGGAGGCAATAACTCTGTGTAACCAATAGATAAAAGTGGGAGTAATGATGAAAGGATGACTAATTTGTCATCTGACTCAGTACAATGCACTTTTGTAGACAAATTCTGTTGGCCTGTTTCATCGTTTGCTTTCTGATGTCATTACTAATGAGGGCCTAATAGGGCTCAAAACATAATTTCATATAGTGCATATAATATTTTAAAGGTTTTTATTGTACACCATAGTAATTGTGTCAATTTTATTGTAATTAAAAAGTTATTTTAAATAAGTCTTTGCATCTGAGATGCTCCTCAACACAATGCTATTCCAATTGTCAAGAGGCTGGAATAGCATAATAAAAAATAGGTCACAAACAATGAGATGTTTGCTCCTATATGTTGTCTCCTTGAGTATAAGCCCTATTCTATTACCAGTGAGATTCAGGAGGCGCAGAGTGGTTTCTTTTAAAGAATATTTTTTAAGAAGTTACTCGAGTTTGCAGATAGTTCTACATTTTAAAATCTAGGTCTGGAAACGACATCTAGTAGAAAAGATGTAGGAACATCAAGCGTCTGTTCTTTTTATCAAATACCCCCTGGCGGCCCTTTTATTCTAGAGTCAGCACTATGTAGCATTTCCAATTAGTGTATTATAATAATAATTATTATACCTGAACTAGCATCTTCTGAGCCAGAACCTGATGACGATTCAGTATCATCATTACTGCTTTTTTCACTTTCTGCAGTTTCTTGATCCATGTCTTCGCCATCACTGTCATGAACACTTTTTACTCCTGGCATGGTTACAACACCTGAAAAATGCAGTTACATGAAAATGTTAAATAAGTTTAAAAACATAAAAAGATATAAATAAGTTTTTGAATATTTATTTTACTGTTTAGTTGAATTTAAGATCATAATTCTAAATTCCATATTAAGAGCTATTTCAGATATAAAAGGAAAGTTAACTTTAGTAGCAACAATGCTTTCTCCCCATTCACTCATAAACTCACATAATCTCTTTACATTTGATATATGTGTTAACCTATTAACAATGCTTACTTTCTTCTATTAATATTTACAAGGAGTCACTGTCAGAGCCTGATTAAGGGGGAAGCACACATTATCTCCGCTCTCACCGGAATATTTTTCCAATTATTTTTTACTTCATGTCATAGAAATTCCACGTTTTCACGAGGAAATATTTTTTATAAAAAATGAACGGTGTAAAACAATCCAATTTACTCACCGTTATTAGACACCAGAATTCTTTTAAAATAATTTTTAATGAGAATTTTCTGTTTATTACAGAAGGAAAGTATTTGTTAAAAAATAACGGTGTAAGTATAAATAATGTGTGCTTCCCCCTTAATCAGGCTCTGGTCACTGTTTAAATTGCAACAAGGAATTAAAAAGGGGGGAAAAAAAAGCTCAAAAATGTCCACTAGCTGGTGCTTCATATAAAAAATATCTGGAATGATTCCACTCGACTTTCCATTAAGTAATTAACGGTTGTATAAATAAAGTAAGAGAAGTCGTCAAACAAACAAAAATGAAAATTATAATAAGGTGTTTGAGCCTATTTTTCTCCATATAATATGTTTAATTTTACACTATTGTAATTCAAATAATCTGAGCCCATAGATCATAAAAATAAAAAAAATTTCGTTGTGTCTCTGTGAAAATCTATAAATACAAGATTCACCAAAATAAAATCTATACAGTTCATGAGACGGTGACCTATAGCCATATGCCCAGTAGCAGAAATTTCCACATCGATCAGCAACAAAACAAAATTTATCTGTGATTCAGAAATTCTCTATTCACATTCAGATATTAGAAAAAAAAATAGCAATTAATAAATTATGTAAAATCTATATTTAAAAAAAAAATGAGAATTAAGAATATGCAACAAGTAATGAAATCTAGAGACATAATGCAAATTATATTTGAGTATTTTTAAATTTAGCATTTCTTTTGAGCTATTAAATTAATCTGTAGAGCTTTAAATAATTCTGTAGCGCTTGCTGCTGTGCTGCACTGTTGCTGTTACTGTGAAAATATGTATAAATTTTCAGCTCAATCAAATAAGCCGTTTAGACGCTATCACACTTTTAAAAACTTTAGGCTCATAGGTCATAATGATAAAGAATTTTTCTTTATATTCTTGTAAAAAAAATTATAAGTGTGCTAGATTTATCAAAATCAATAGGGTTTATGCTATGGTGACCTATAACATAAAGTAGCAACTTTCAGCTCATTCAAACAAAGTGTTTAGATGTTACGGTGTTCACTCACATGCATACATATACTACTGTAAAAATAGCAAAAATGAATTCAGGGGACCTCAAAACATATAGAAACACTAAAATCTCAAACTCAAAGTCTGATTTTTGACATGGTTACAATACTTTTCTTACATATATATGTTCCGACGGTAAAAACAGCAAGTTTTTACCGTCACATTAACATTGGGCTATTTTTCCACTGCACCTAGGTACAGATGCTCAGCCTCCGATCGGCAGGCATAGCACTGAATGTGTTAACAAAAAAGACGACTGACATGGAATGCAAAATCCCCTTTGTAAGTGTATCAATGATCTAAATGAAAAATGTTTTCTTCTAATTTCTTGTCGACATTTGGGCAGTGGTGGATCTAGGGAGGGGGGGGGGCATTCACAATTGAATATTACAATTATAAACTTTTCATTGATCTGGAATAACATCTTGAAAAATCTGGCAAAAGTAGTTTAGGGTTGCCAAAGTTTGGAAGCTCCAACTTCAATAATAACTGGAATATTCTGGAAAAAATCATTGGTTTATTGCACAGAACTGAATTCTTCAAAAGTTCTATAAATAATTCACAGAACATAGAACTATTAAGAAAAAAAAAAAAAGAAAGAAAAAAGATTGATTCTTCATGATTATAAGACTAGAACTTGCCAATATAATAACAGGAGACTTGGCATTGGAATATTAAAACCCGAATAAACTACTACGTCAGAAACGCCAAAGAAAAATATTGGAAAAGCATACAGCTGTTTCGGCAGCCTTAAGCGTTCCGTGAATGAATCCTTTTTGCACTGAAGACGGCACGCTTAAGGCTGCCGAAACAGCTGTATGCTTTTCCAATATTTTTCTTTGGCGTTTCTGACGTAGTAGTTTATTCAGGTTTTAACTTGCCAATATCTTTACGTGTTACTTTCTACACTGTATTAAAGTAAAAGTGGAAACAGATGGAAGTTTTTTCACTTCCATGAAGGTGGACATTGACTTAACGTTAAATTAGGCATTCAAATGTTGCAAAAAATAGTAGTAAGGGACTTACAAAATTTGGAAACTTTACTTCAATAGAAGTGCAGTTCTGGAAATTTTGTAATGACACACTGGTTTCTCACACAGAACTACCTTGAAAATTCTACAGACAAATTCAAATTCCATTCAGAGTTCGAAATATTTAATTGTTCCTGATTTAGCAAAATTTATGCTCCGCAGTGTATTTAAAAATGTTTATTTGATTTCTGTAGTAAAAAGGACCATTTCGTTAGATTGTTTCAAGAATATTAATTTTTGTAGAACAAAAAAAGAGATTTATTCAACTATTTACTGAATATTAATTAAATAAAGTGCATTCGTTGATTAGAACTTGCTTATTTCTTGTGAAGAATTACTTTCTACACACTAATATGTCGACTTTTTTTTTTATCAACATTATTACAGGCTCTATCTATGGGCTGAATATTTGTTAAATGAAATACATTGGTCGACTAGAACCTATTTCTGTCTTAAAGAAACAATTTGAAAATGCTAAAATATCGACAACTTTTACAACAATAAAATTACGGGCTCTATCTTCGAGCTGAATATTCATTAAATAAAATGCATTAGTCGACAAGAACGTGATTAAGTCTTTACAAATTACTTTCTACACGCTAAAATGTCTTCAACTTTCATAATATCATTATTAGAGCTCTATCTTTAGCTTCTTTTGAAATCTTTATGATGGTGGGTCTTATTTAATGGCCAAAGCCTTTGTATTCTTGGTCATTCTGATTATAATTTTCCTAAATATCTAAAAAACGGTTGGTTGGTTAGTTGGAGGATTTGAGGCCGATTGACTCCGTATGTGTCCTAGGCCTAGTGATGACTCTAGGCTAATTTGGAAGGGTGCTCCACCCTGCTGCCCTTTCAAACCCATTTTAGCACCCTGCTGCCCTTTTTCAACCCATTTTAGCACCCTGCTGCCCTTTTAAAAACATTTTTGCACCAAGTAGCCTTTTTTAACATTTTAAATGTTCAGGCCTTTAGATACTTTTCTTTCTGACTTTTCAACCTTCTAGCAATAGTTCTACAGCATTTCTGAAAAAAAAAAAACAAATGCATATAACCTATATATATACATATATTATATATACAGGTAAAATTAGTAATTTACTTTTGTCATGCACAAAAATCCCAACATAGAAGACCGCAAATTATGCTAAAAATGCCCTTCTTGAAAATCGGTTGCCCTTTTTATTGAATTCCACCCCGACAGCCCTTTTATTCTAGAGTCAGCACTACCTAGGCCTATAGGGAGAGTGCCCTCCGTGGGGGTCTTTCTAAGGGGTCCTATCTCATATTTACGTGGGTTTCGGAGGAAACCATGGAAAATTCCGAACGGCTAGGTTGATGAGCATGATCTGGGATCGAACCCGACACCTCCCATCTACCAGCTTGGAGTGCAGAACCACTCGGCCGCTGGTGGGCCTCCAAAACGGAAAATCATATAAAGTCCAAAAAGGAAGGTGCACAACTAGATGTTATAAGAAACCTATTACCAATTTGCAACGTTCTACGTTCAACCGTTTTTGAGTTATGTGAGATACATACACACACACATAACTTACATACCGACATCATGAAAATTTGTGTAAAATCGTTGATATCTCTGAAACAGGAATTCGTATTAAAAGCAAAGGTGCAAGTGTACAACTAGACTAGGAGTCCACAACCTTTTTGGCTGGTGGGCCACCCTCGCTGTTGAGTGGGACATGAAGGGCCACAGATGAGGTAATATAAAAGAATGGAACTGTGCAGATGTATTCGCTGTATAACATATATATATCTATATATGTATGTATGTGTGTGTGTTTCTTAAAATATATATAATAAAAATTTTTCAATCAGCGAGTCAAGTGAATCTCAAGGTGTAATAATCAGAAAGTTTTTGAATAGTAAGCAAAAGAATTAAATACATATATCATATATATAAAATCCAAAAAAAAAAAAAGGATAAATATAATGTATTGCTTTGCAGAGAAAAGGGAAAAAAAAGGTTTTATTGGGATTCTCAAAAACACCTAGCACAAATGTAAAGGCAGATAGAGGGTGCCAAAACAAGCAGTTTTAGTGTAGGTAAGTGTGTATGAAAATACCGCTTTGAGGTATTAGATGGCACTGGCGAGATCTATGTGAAAAAGCTTTTCCGGGTTTTAATCGTCATTTTCCACATGAATTTCAAACAATGTATTATGTCACCTTCCTGTTCTGGCATAACAGAAAGAACATTGTCTGCAAAAGTCTTAAGGAATTTAATGAGGATTTGGTTGCTAAACTATTATGTCAGCAACCAAGGGGACCCTTTAGACGAATTAGGAAATCAGCCTCAGCCTTCTACATGCCTCCTGCTGATAACATCTGTAGTTACGTCCCCGTTAGGAATCAGCTAAATTATCATAATAGTTACCATTTGCAACGACTAACTGAACATTTGAAGTTTTTTAATAGAAAGTAATTACTATTATAAATTTACGTTTCTTCATCATTAATTTTAACACACATAAGAGAAATATTTAAAAAAAAGGAGGGGGAGGAGCTTTTACTTACTAATTGTTACATTTTTCAGTTTTTAATCTTCTCAGGTAGATGAAGATCACTTACCAATAGATTATTCCATGATTTTTCCAATAAAAAATGAAGGAACACACTGTGGGTTACATTATTGAAAAATTGAATGGAAAACTTAGCTCTCAAACAGAAATGTGTGTATAAACCAACAATTTCCCCCACCCCACCCACCCCCTGCAAACAACAGCAACAACAAAAAGTTTTCCTAAATGCCAGTTTTGCAAATGCAATAAATAAAATATTTTTTCTTTCTTTCTTTCTTTTTCATTTTTTCTCTCCTATTGATGACTAAGGCGTGCTAAAATATCTGTCCTTCTGCGGGCCGCAAATTGATGGCTAGTGGGCTGCATGTGGCCCCCGCACCACATGTTGTGCACCTCTAAACTAGACATTATACTAGTTAGTTGTACACACGAATTTGCAACATTCTACGATCATTCATTTTTGAGCTACACAAAATACAAAATCCATTTCGCAAATCAGGATTACTATACTTCTTTATACTTTGTATTTAGGAAATAAAAACAAAAAAACCTGGTGGCTGCAAAATACTGCCAGGTGTTGTGTCTTGCGAAATGTTTAAAACCTTCTTGTTCCACTATTATTGAAGTCTTAGACAAATTATACTATGTTTAGTTTAAGATGTCAATAAGTAATATGCGGTTGGAATGTGCTTTACGGTCCTTCTTGGCGACTGGCGGATAAAGATGCCAACCTTAGTAACCACGGTGTTTATGCGCCGCTGAACGATCGATGTTTGAAATGTGGTAACCTCCCCATGATGTTTTGAAACTGATTTTCGCGTACGTTATTGTTGCCAAACGAATTTCGTGCATTTTAAAGACTCATGGAGTTTGTGTGAGACGTATTTAGTAATATTTTTTTTTTTTGGTTTTTATATACGGGTTACTGATCGATGCAAAACGAAATTTCCTACGTTTTAAAGATTCATGGAGTTTGTGTGAGACGTATTTAGTGATATTTCTTTGGTTTTTATGTACGCTTTACTGATCGATGCGAAACGAAATTTCGTATGTTTAAGAGATTCATGCAGAATGCGGGTGAGGTATAGAGTGATGTTTTGTTTGTGGTTTTCATGTACGCTCTTTTCATGTACGCTTTTTTGAGGGGGGGGGGGGGGGGGGGTGAATTTTTTTTTTTTTTTTATATATTTTTTTTTTTTTTTTTTTTTTGGGGGGGGGGGGGGGGATTTTTTTTTTTTTTTTGTTGGGGGGGGCAGTGTTTTTTTTTTGGGGGGGGGGGGGCTGTGATTTTTTTTTTTTTTTTGTAGGGGGGGGCAGTGGTTTTTTTTTTGTGGGGGGGCAGTGAATTTTTTTTTTTTGTGGGGGGGCAGTGGGTTTTTTTTGTGGGGGGGCTGTGATTTTTTTTTTGTGGGGGGGGGGGCAGTGGTTTTTTTGTGGGGGGGGGGGGCAGTGATTTTTTTTTTTTTTTGTAGGGGGGGGGGCAGTGGTTTTTTTTTGTGGGGGGGGCAGTGAATTTTTTTTTTTTTTTGTGGGGGGGCAGTGGGTTTTTTTTGTGGGGGGGGCTGTGATTTTTTTTTTGTGGGGGGGGCAGTGGTTTTTTTTTGTGGGGGGGGCAGTGTTTTTTTGGGAGGGAGCAGTGTTTTTTTGGGGGGCAGTGTTTTTTTTGGGGGGAGGGAGGGGGCAGTGATTTTTTTTTTGTGGGGGGGGCAGTGAAATTTTTTTTTTTTTTGTGGGGGGGCAGTGATTTTTTTTTTTTGTGGGGGGGCAGTGAATTTTTTTTTTTTTTTTTTTTTTTGTGGGGGGGCAGTGGTTTTTTTTTTGTGGGGGGAGGCTGTGATTTTTTTTTTTTTTTTTTTGTGGGGGGGCAGTGGTTTTTTTGTGGGGGGGCAGTGTTTTTTTGGGAGGGAGCAGTGTTTTTTTGGGGGGGCAGTGTTTTTTTTGGGGGGAGGGAGGGGGCAGTGATTTTTTTTTTAGTGGGGGGCAGTGAAATTTTTTTTTTGTGGGGGGGCAGTGTTTTTTTGGGGGGGGCAGTGTTTTTTTTTTGGGAGGGAGCAGTGTTTTTTTGGGGGGGGGGGCGCAGTGTTTTTTTCGAAGGGGGCAGTGTTTTTTTTGTGGGGGGGCAGTGCTTTTTTTGGGGGGGAGGGGGTTCATGTACGCGGAGCGTACAGACGTGCATATTACTGTTCCCTGCAAAACGAATGCTTCGTTACTCATGTCATAAAGCTTTTTCGCCGGAGGGCCCTCCGCGTCCTCGGTGCCTCCCGCTTGCAGTGGACGCAGTCCACTGCAAGCGGGAGGCACCGAGGACGCGGAGGGCCCTCCGGCGAAAAAGCTTTATGAAGCAGTAAATTTTGTTTTGCAGCAATCAGTAAAATTAAAAAAATCCCTTTATTTTGCTTCGTTACTCATGTCATAAAGCTTTTTCGCCGGAGGGCCCTCCGCGTCCTCGGTGCCTCCCGCTTGCAGTGGACGCGTCCACTGCAAGCGGGAGGTACCGAGGACGCGGAGGGCCCTCCGGCGAAAAAGCTTTATGAAGCAGTAAATTTTGTTTTGCAGCAATCAGTAAAATTAAAAAAATCCCTTTATTTTGCTTCGTTACTCATGTCATAAAGCTTTTTCGCCGGAGGTAAAGGGCAAAATTAACGGTCGCCACCGGCCACATGGCGACTAAATAAAAAAAGATGGCGATTAAAAATTATGCATCGATCGCCACTAAAGTCGCCACTTTTTGTGATCATTAAAAGATTCTAAAAATCGAGCGACAATAGGCAATCGAAGCCTTGTGATTTCCAATCTTTTTCCATCCATGGCATAAATGTCAATGTTCATTTTAAACTTGCTTTATTATATTCTACAACCTATAAAAAAGTAAAATTGTTTAATATATCTCACTCATATAATTTTTTGGACCCCCTTTTCCCTCCCCCTAACGATCTGTGATCACACAGCTTATAGAAAGCTTTATAACTTCTAATCATTCTCCATTTGCCGCAAAAATATAAATATCTACTTTAAACTTACTTTATTAGATTCTAGAATCTGTAAAGAAGTAGAATTGTTTAATATATCTTACTCATAATTCTTGTAATCCCCCCCCCCCTCCAACGATTGGCAATCACATGCTCCACTGAAGCCTTGTATTTACAATCTTACTCCATCCATAACATAAATGTAAATATTCATTTTAAACTTTCTTGATTAGATTCTAGAACCTATAAAGAAGTACATGGATGTATTTCCTTCCCCCCCCCCACACACACACAGCCCACACACATGTGCGCTCCATTTCAACTAGCAGTTAATAATCAAATGTCCTGCAAAACACAATCTTTTTCCATTATTATCTCCATAGTATATAGTGTATATTTAACCCATTTAAGATATTTGACAAATGCGAGTATCAAAATTTGATTTGGCTTAAATGTGTATTTTTCAAAAATTTTTGTATTTGCTTTCTTTTAAGCAGAAATCTTCCTTTTTCCTTCCCATTTTAAAGTAGAAATTGTCCTATTTTTAAAGCTACAAATTTGGCAGCTAAGTAAATTATTTTTAATGAAGCAGCTAAATTTTCATATCTATACCTTTTAAGAGGAAATATTTTAACTCTATTGAAATAAAATCATTTAAAATAAATTTAATATTGAAATAAAATCATCATCGTAAGTGTGTCTTTAGAAATAAGAAAAAAAATAATAAAACTGCTAACTGTATTTACACATGACCATGTAAAAGGTTGTGATTATGATGAATCAGCTGATTCATTTACTAGAAAATATTAATGTGAACTGTGAATGATAACAGCTTATTTCACTTAAATAAATTTAAAAAAAAAAAGTACTACTGAATTATCTGAAAGATAAAAGCTTCTGCTGTTATTATTACAGCCCTAAGCAGATTTTAATTTAGGATGTGCAACTTAGGATTTTTAAAAAGAGCGTAATTACAAATTACAATTTCAGTGTCCTTGGGATAATTTTATTATTATATGTATTTCTTATTTTCATATTTTTCTTGTGGTGATTATACCTCAAAATGGTGACAATGCTTTTTGCAGTATGAAAGAAATAGTCTTATGTGAAAAGTGGCCACTAACTTAAAAAAAGTGGCTACTAATGAAACTGACAGTACCGGCCACTGGCCACTAATGAATTTTCCCAGTTTTGCCCTTTAGCCGGAGGGCCCTCCGCGTCCTCGGTGCCTCCCGCTTGCAGTGGACGCAGTCCACTGCAAGCGGGAGGCACCGAGGACGCGGAGGGCCCTCCGGCGAAAAAGCTTTATGACATGAGTAACGAAGCAAAATAAAGGGATTTTTTTAATTTTACTGATTGCTGCAAAACAAAATTTCGTAGGTTTTATACATTCATGCACAATGCGGGTGTGGTATCCAGTGTTTTTTTTCTTTTTTGGTTTCATATACGCGGACCGTACAAACGTGCATATTACTCATTCCTGCGAAAAGTCACGGAAGCACAGTGCTAGTGCGAAGTTAAATGCTACCTTACTGGCGTATCTCAGAGATTGTCGCCGAAGCGCAGTGCTAGTGCGAAGTTAAATGCTACCTTACTGGCGTATCTCCGAGATTGTCGCCGAAGCGCAGTGCTAGTGCGAAGTTAAATGCTACCTTACTGGCGTATCTCCGAGATTGTCGCCGAAGCGCAGTGCTAGTGCGAAGTTAAATGCTACCTTACTGGCGTATCTCCGAGATTGTCGCCGAAGCGCAGTGCAAGTGCGAAGTTAAATGCTACCTTACTGTAAGGTGACCATACGTCCGCGAAATTCGAGGACTGTCCTCGAATTTCGGCCTTTTCTATTTTTTGTCCCCAAAAATTCTTTGACTACTCGGGGACGCTAAATGTCCCGAAATTTAAATATTTGCGTGTATTTTTTCAAAATCACAGTCCATTCCGTGGAGGATCAAAATTGTGATGGCATGTCTCCGGACTACCTGTGGGGGTAAGTGCTAGACTGTCGCCAATTGCCCATTGTACAGCACTAATGAGACGTTAAACCCATCTATTCCAATCCAATCAAAATCACATTCTAATAATTGGATTATCTTGAAAATCAACGGAACTTTGAAATAAAGACCCTCATACTTCATGAGCAGAGAAAGAATCATGCACTACTAATCAGTATATAAATTCTATCTTGCCCGATTTATGTTAAGTGAAAAATAAAATTTGCTTAATGAAATTATTTCTTTAGTTATATAATCGGGAATAACTTCTGCATTTCAGGGAGTGGGGATTCTAAAGATTAAAATGAAATGGTGCTATTTTGTGTTTTCTCCTATCATCATAATCAGGGCCCGACTTAGGGTACCTGGAGCCCCGGGGCAAGCCTATTCTGGGGGCCCCCCTTGCAGTGGCAAAAGAGCTTTTTAGGTTGCAGAATTTCTGCATACGTCTGTAGGGGGGCCCCTTCCAGAAGGGGGGCCCAGGCCATTTGCCCCGTATGCCCTGCCGTTAGTCAGGGCCTGATCATAATAAAGTGTAAATGGGTTCTATAGACTTGATTATTTTAATAATGCTGGGATAGTTTAATTTGCATAAACTTACCTTAGGCTCAGCAATTTTTCGTAGAAAAAAGTGATTCAAAGCATTTTGTAATGTATAAATCAGAGTTCTTTTTATTAATAATGCATATAGATATTGGTCTATCGTGTCCTCGAAAAAGTCCCCAAATACAGTTTTCAAGGTCCTCGACATTTACTTCGA
The DNA here is from genome assembly GCA_963930645.1 of Salticus scenicus. Classification (NCBI taxonomy): domain Eukaryota; kingdom Metazoa; phylum Arthropoda; class Arachnida; order Araneae; family Salticidae; genus Salticus; species Salticus scenicus. Next base: position 170,767,476 of record OZ005659.1, read on the forward strand.
TTTGGGGACAAACGGTAATTTGTCCTCAAATCAGTGTTTGAAAATATGGTCACCTTACCTTACTGGCGTATCTCCGAGATTGTCGCCGAAGGGTAGTGCTAGTGCGATGTTAAATGCAACATTACTTGCGAATCTCCGAGATTATCGCCCATAACGCAGTAGTAGTGTGACGTTAAATGCACTGTGCTTATCTGGGTTATATTTAAGGTTATTGTTGTATTCTCTGTTTTTTTTTTTTTTTTTTGGTCCTTTTAAGACTACTTATACAGTAGTCTTAGGTCCTTTCAGAAAGAGTCTGGTATTTCGATTTGTTTCTTTTGTTTTTTGAATTTTGGCAACAGTAGGCCGTTTCATTGCATCATATGTGAGGCATGGATGCACACGTTTGTTGTTTTTCTTCTGTGAAATTGCGATTTATTTTAAATTGATTATTTGTGTTGAATATCATAAGAAATACGTTGAGTACGGTTTGCAATTGTGTTGATGTGGTTGGTGTACATGATAAAATCGAAATCTCCAGAGATTATTTTCTTCGTTTTTCCAAGAGTTTCGTTTTTCAGTGTGCCGCTTTTCTTATTTAGGTAAAATTGTCATTTGTTGGTTTTGTAAAATTGAATATTTAGATTGAGTATCTTAAAAAAAAAGCTTTTGAGTAGCGTTTATTGGTTTTGTACTATTGAATGTTTATGCTAAAAAAAAGCTTTGGATTAGTGTTTAAGAGTGATGCTAGAGTGGTTGGTGTACATGGTTATATCGTTATATGCAGAGGGGATATTTCTTTTTTTCAAGGAAAATGCTAGTTTTTTCGGAAATTATAAAACGGGTAAGTAAATAAACTTTCTTTTTTATTTAAATGCTTATTTATGTATATTAAGTTACTTGTGCTGTTTTTGTTTTGTAATATTTCTTAGATTTAATTGATAACAATTGTTAAAAATTTGTATTTTTCTTTACTCAAGTATTTGTAAGATATTTCTGACGCTTTATGTTTACATAATCGCTTTAAATTGCGTAAATCGGCCTTCTTGGAACGGTTAGAAAAACTGGGAAACCGTGCTTCCTGTCCGCCATTTTGGAAAGGACGGGAGAGAAAAAAAACACCGCGCAGACTCGGCGAGTTCGGAAAAAACTCGCCAAAAAATCGCCAAGAAGGACCGTAAAGCACATTTTTACCTAATATGCTAATCTTGACTTTCCCATTTTTAAGAACTCTGACTAGCAGTAAGTCATCCAGGGGTAAAACCACCTAACCTGCAAAAACCCTGAAAACTAATACTTGCATGCAGATAGGGAACACCTACTAGTGATATATTATATGACTACCTATAACAAGTGATATTTGAGGACTTCTTAATACATTTTAAGGCAAATTAAACATTCAAATGAGGAATTTCTGCAAAAACAAAATAATTTAACATGAAAATCTGAGACAGCAAAATTTTCAAAAACCCTGAATTCAGGGGTAGCCCCTGAAAAGTTTCACCCCTGGTCATCTCCTGTACATTTCTCTAGTAAATAAGATAGTGTCTAGGAAGGGAGAAAAAAAATAATATATATATACAAAAAAAAAAAAAAAAAAAAAAACTTGCAGTTGTAACATTGAAATTCTAAACTATCAATTGCATTGAATTTCTGGATCATTAGTTATTGCTGCATTCCCTTACATTTTAGATTACACTCAAAATTATTTGTTATGTTTGTAAATTTATATGAAATTGTTAAACACATTATAGTTTCAAAATTTTGGGAAACTGTAGAACTTGTTGGATTAAATTTTTGAAATTGTATAGTAATTGATAATATTTTCAATGAAGAAAAATGATATATTTTATAACATGTAAATGTTTTTTTAAATAATGTTAATCATGTACTTAGTTCAATGTGGCATAAAAAAAAATGCAAATAATTTTTATATATACAGTACTGTTGACCTTCCTTAGACCTAGTATTTGACATTATAAAAAAAAAAAAAAAAAAAAAAAAAAAACCTCTAATATATATATATGTGGCAACAGTCAACACATGCGTTTAATATATTGAAATGTGCGTATGTAATAATTAATCCCTTATCTATGCAATAATAAATAAATGGCAGTTCTTTCACCCAAGCACTTCAAATTATTAAAAACCCAGCAACTCTAAGGATCATCTGAGCCAAAAAATGTCGTAAAACAATAAATAAAATTTACTTACAGCGTATCCTGTTTTAATAGACTACAAAATCAGTAGATATACAAATTAATTCAATAAAACCATAAAAAAAAAAAAGTAAGAAACACTAAAATATTTGCAATACTTCAAACAAATGTTTGTTGAATAAAAATTACATTAAATCATATTGAAAAAGAAAATGAAAAACACATTAAGTGTAATAATGCAAAAAAAATTATGTTGTCATTACTTGCACATTCTTTAAATTTAACAAAATATTTAAGCTCTAACCAAGCTTTTAACGTTTTAACATACAACGTAAGCATTACACAATTGTCATAATATTTGTTCCAAAAATTTCCCATAACAGAATAGTAATGAGGTGTAAGTGATTACAATATAGTACAAAAAACAGTGACATATAGTTATAAAAATGAATGCAAAATATATGGAATCTTATATACAACAGAAGCAAATAAACTTACAAAATCAAGATTCCAAATAATATTTTACTTGAGAAGAATATTCCTTCAGAAAGATGTGGATTTAATATTTCTATCTTTTTAAAAAGTCACAATCCAATTTCAAAAAAATGACCACAAACTTTGAAAAAGAAAAGGCATTTTAAAATTTTGCTAATCCAGATCCAGAGTTGTATGTAAACAACGGAAAGTAACTCAAAAATGTTGCCAAAACCAGTACAGATATTTCAAAGCGCAGTAACGGAAGGCCGTGACCACTGAGCTGACGAACAGTGGCCGTGACTAGGCTGCCGGCCATGAAGGTAGAGAGACCCTCTAATACCATGCTGCCGGCTGATGCAGTAGACCATCGAGCTTTAATTTAGAGTTACATCCAGGCTGCAACGCTCGCTCGCAATCGAGTGATCACAAATCCGAAATTTGTGATCGCCAAGAAAGTTTCATTCCAAACGGAACAATTTCAGTCGTTCACAAATGACGACGGCTGATCGCAAGTTTGTGATTTCCGGTTTCCAATACATCGATTATTTTAAACGATAAGCCGTATTGATTGGCTAGAGAGAAACATGTGACCTAGCATATGCTTGCGTTTTTGTTTATATTTATTTATTAACGTATCCGTGATTAAAAATACCGAAATGTTTTATTCCCTTCCGTGGAGGAATTGCCCACCTGCGCAGCATTAGTGCGACGTAAAACCCAACCACAACCACAACACTTCCGTGGAGGATCAAAATTGCGATGGCATGTCTCCGGACTACCTCTAGTGGTGAGTCCCAGACCGCGCAATTGCTCATCTGCGCAGCACTAGTGCGACGTAAAACCCAACCAACCAACCAACCGAAATGTTTAAATGTAATTTGTGTATTATCAGAAGGAGATAAAATAAAAGGATATTCACACTTATATATGAAGTTTAATGCAGTTTTTGTTAAAAAAAAAAAAAAAAAAAAAAAAATTAGTTGAACTTTTTTTTTTGTTGTTATAGATGTTTACATGCAGCTTTTTTAAACTTAGTTTAGAAATATTAATGTATTTGTATCTTTTATATTTTTAGCTTCAGAAACGTTTTGTATACGCGTCAACTAATCTAACATTTAATCCATATTTTAAGCATTTATTTTAAAAAAATTCTAAAGTTATTATATTTGCATAGTACATGAAAACTAGCATTTATTACTTTGTTCTATATTCAATAGAAGAAAGTATTGGATTCGTAAAAATTTTCGACCTCGGGTTTTTGATGGATTTACACGTTTTGAGAGCTGTAGAACATGATTTGACCATTTTTAGAAAATGTCTGTCTGTCTGTGTCTGTGTGTGTGACAACTGTATCTCAGGAACTACTGCACAGAATTTCATACAAATTGGTATGTAGTTGCACCTTGACATAAATTAGTGCCTATGAACTTTTGGTGAAAATTGTCTTACAGGTTGCGTTGCATTCTCGCTTTTTCTAATTTTTTAACATGGTGATATAAGACAAAATTTTGCATAAATGTGCATAAAGGGAATTGTTTTTTAATAATCATTATGAAATTTACAAGAATTATTTATAATAGAGATAGTCAACTGGGAAATTTTTTTGTATGTGTAGGGAAGTTTCCCCTCGAGGGGAGTAAATTTTCAAGATGGGTATCTTTCGAAAGGCCTCGTCAATACCTTTAAAGTGAATGCTTGAACTGTAAATCTGTGATAATTTAAAACAAAGTTATCGATTTTTTTTTACTTTTAACGAGAAAAAAAAAAAAAAATTAGAAAATAAACCTTTTTTTTTAATAATGAAATTTAACCAAACTTGGTATTTAGTTGGCCCCTGACATAAACTGATGCTGATTAGATTTGGGGATCAATCGCTCAACAGGTGGCGATGTGATCGTATTTTTTCTAAATTTTTAACATGGCAGTATAGGACAAAATTTCGTATAAATGTACATAAGGAAAATTATTCTTAACCTGTGATTGTAAAATTAATATGAATTATTGATAATAGTAGTAGTTAATTTGGAAAAAAAAAAAAATTGTGCATGTAGGGGCATTGCTCCCCCCTCCCCCCTAAAAAAAAAAAAAAAAAAAAAAAAAAAAAAAAAAAAAAAAGTTTTTTTTTTTTTTTTTAATGTTTCTGAGTGAATTTGTATAGGAAAATATAGAAGAAAGTCTTCTGGTGGCCACAACATACTAGTTTTAATTGTTTAGTAGGTAATTTTTAGCAATTAAAAGCTTATAAAGCTTTTGTAAATTGATTTAATTTTGGATAAACTGTCAGGTTGTTTCATATTATTTAATGACTAGGGACAAATGATACACTACTTAATTATTTTTTTAAAAATAAATTAAGGTTTATCTTTATCGGTACTTTCCATTTCGCTGGTGCAAATATCACGAAACAAAAATGTTAATAATGCTGCAAATCTCGCGAAGCAAACTTTATTGGTGACAACACACAGTTTACATATAAATTTTTTTAAATAAATGTTAGTTCTAAGAATTTTTTTGCACAAGAAGTAATTTTAGGCTAAATGTCTTTTGCTTGAAATAAACTGACAGATTTTCCCCTTGTTCAGGCAAATCCCAAATTTTTATTGATTTTGGTTTCTGATCCACTTTTGATGTATTAGGAAAAAGATGTGACAAATAAGAAATGAATGCAGCTAGTTTTGAAAATGTGGTGGTAAAAAGTTACCAGTAAGGATATTCCATTTGGTGTTGGTAGTATATTTTATGGTGACTTTATAGAGCGGTACTTTACTATCATTCATTATTATAGGCAAATAACCATTTTCCTTCATTATCAGTTACATCCAGACTGCAACGCTCGCTCGCTCGCAATCGAGTGATCACAAATCTGAAATTTGTGATCGCCAAGAAAGTTTCATTCCAAACGGAACATTTCAGTTGCTCACAAATGACGACGGCTGATCGCAAGTTTGTGATTTCCGGTTTCCAATACATCGATTATTTTAAATGATAAACCAATGATTGGCTAGAGAGAAACATCTGACCTAGCATATGCTTGTGTTTTTGTTTATATTTATTTATTAATAATCTGTGATAAAAAATACCGAAATGTTTGAATGTCATTATTTTACTGGAAATATCTCTCCTTGTGCATTATCAGAGGGAGATAAAATACAAAATAAGATAATATTCACAATTATACAAAAAGTTTTATACAGTTTTTGTTTTTCAAAAAAATTAGTTGAACTTTTTTTTTTTTTCTAATAGATTGTTTACATGCAGCTTTTAAAAACTTAGTTTAGAAATATTAATGTATTTGTACCTTATATTTTTGACTTCAGAAACATTATCTTTCATTTACTATCTATATTGAATTTAGTTTAATAAAATTCAGCAGCTTAAAAATGTTATAGTTAATACTTATAGATGTGAGCATATATATATATATATATGAGCATATATATGAGCATATATATATATATATATATATATATGTATATAATCTTTTTCGTAATGTGTTTTATGTAATGTTAATAGATGTAAAATTAGTTTTCTACACACACACAGATATATATACACTGCATAAAAAAAGTAGACGGACACTTCTTTACAATTTTTTAAAACCCCGTCTTTGTTTAATAGGAAATGTCAATTAAAATTCTTTAACATGTTTATACTTATCAATCTTCATATTTTTGACAGACAAATAAAAATATTCAATTATTTATTTTTTTAATGAAGGAAAATGCAGAAAAGAGAAAAGATATAGATTTGCACAATATATATTTTAAAAAAGTAGACGGACACTGGTCAAAAACTGCAATTATCTAAGTGGGTGTTTCTTGCGGAATACCAGTTTTGCATGTACATGTACATTTGGCATTTTGCCAATTGCTAACGTGCTTGACAAGATGGTTTTACATAGTTAAATTTCTTGATGATGAATGCGCCATGCCACGAGGAATTCCTCTAACTGATTATCAGAAAGGACAGATTATAGTGCTGAAAAAAGTTAATAAAGGAGTCAGAGAAATTAGTAGGTTACTTCTAATAAGCAAAAGTAGCATCAACGATTTTCTACGTACGTGCTCCTGAAGCCCATGGCGTAAGGAAAAAGAGTCGCCGGCCAAAGAAACTTTCGCTTAGAGACCAAAGAAAAATTTTTACTGAGCTGAAAAAAACTAGATCATCAATTCCCAGAGTTCAAATTAGCACAGGAATTACTAACGTAATTTCTCAGACAATTTAAAACGACATTAAGCACTCAGAGCTCTTTCAATATAAGAAGAGAAAACATCATCCATGCTGGAAGGATCACCACGTGACAGAACGCCTACAGTGGGCTCAAAACCATATGTCTTGGACTACAGAATGGATATCTGTAGTTTTTTCAGATGAGAAAAAATTAGACGGCCCAGATGGATGCCAATATTATTGGCACAGTTTGGAGAAAGAAGACGAAGTGTACTCCACTCGGCAAGTTGGTGGTGGTGGCGTGATGGTGTGGCTAGCTGTTGACTATGGTGGAAGGACAAATTCAGTGTTCCTAAGTAAGAAGCAGACTCACAAAGATTATATTTAAACACTAAGCTGTGAGCTTTTGCCATTTGCGTGTGATCTTGGAGGAGAAAATTGGATTTTCCAACAAGATGGAGCCTCAATACACACTGCTAACAACGTTAAAAAATGGTTTCATGAGAACAACTTCAATGTTTTACCCTGGCCAGCCAAGAGTCTGGATATGAATACTGTAAAAAACATTTGGGCTATACTTGTTCATAAAATTTATGAGGGTGGACACCAGTATGAATCAATTCACCAGCTCAAAGAAACTTTTACAAACATTTGGGAAATTTTCTGTCAAAAAAAGATTCAGAATCTCATTGATTCGATGCTTAACAGAGTATACGAACTTATTAAAAGCAAATGGGAGACGAACCCCTTACTAAAAACGTTTTGTTTTAGAGATATAAGATGTGTCCGTCTACTTTTTTTAAGAAAAATTACAGTGCAAATATGCACCATTTTTGTTTCCTGAATTTTTCCACTACATAATTCAAAAGGATTGAATCTATATCCAAAAAATAATAATATATGATGTCTCATGAATATAATTATATTAGAGAAATGAACCTCATATCTCTAATTAAAGAAATAAACGGCTTTAAAGTATGACAAGTAAGTGTCCGTCTACTTTTTTTATGCAGTGTATATTAACTTTGTTTCATATTAATATCCACAATTCTCTAATTCAGAAATGATTTTAATGAAAATGCTTGTAGATTTTGAGTTTTTAGTTATGTCAGGCTCTTTCTCTAGGAACAAGTGACACATTGCTTAATTATTGTTTTTTTAAAATAAATTAAGGTTTATTATTATCGGTACTTTTCCATTTCACTAGCGCAAATCTCACTAAGCAAAAATGTTAATCATGCTGCAAATCTCGCGAAGCAAACTTTATTAATGACAGCACACAGTATACATATAATATTTTTTAAATAAAAGTTAGTTCTAAGAACTTTTTATCACAAGTAGCAGTTTTAGGCTAAATTTTTTTTGCTTGAAATAAACTGATAGATTCTTCCTCTGTTCGGGCAAATCCCAAATTTTTATTGATTTTGGTTTCTCATCCATTTTTGATGTATTAGGAAAAATATGTGACTGATAAGAAATTGCCACATTTTGTTTTGAAAATGTGGCGGTAAAAAGCTACCAGTAAGGATATTTCATTTGATGTTGGTAGTATCGTTTTTGGCGACTTTATAGCGTGCACCAGCAAAATGGAACGGTACTTTACTATCATTCATTATTATAGGCAAATATCCATTTCCCTTCACTATGATTACGTCATTAGTTATATAGTAAAGATATGGAAGCCAAGTACTCAAAATCAGTCGCCTAGCAGTGTGAAATCGCCTTAATTAATGCTTATATGCTTAATATGCTTAATTTCGATAATTTTTTGTGATCGCTGTAATTAATTTCAGCCGATAATTTTTTCATTTTCTGGTGTTTTATGAAGAGTAGAATGAAATATATATTTTTTAATACTTTTTGAAGATGACACCTTTTGAATGTTTCCTTGTAAGTTATAAAAGAAAAATTTTATAAAAAAAAAAATTCCGGGGACAGTTTTTGAAATTTTAAATTAAAATTTGTGGTTGCACTATGTAACCACCGCCCCTGAAATGGTTAACGTTCTTTTATCATTTGTCTAGCAAACATATGTGAGTATAACTACTTTTTCAAGCTGTTGATGTGTTTTTTTTTTTCCTGTTAAAATGTCAAAAAAAAAAAAAAGAAAGAAAGAAAGAAAGAAAGAAATTTGGTTGATTAGACTGAAAGGCAGATAAATACAAAAGTTAATAGGGATATGTATCGTCATGTAAGATGTTAGTAGTGGTTTTTATCCTCCTTTGCGGCGCAAGACAATTCAGATCATTTAAATTATACTGCCACCGGAATTCATGAACTAAATTAAACTAAAAGAAATTTTAAATTTTAAGGTTAAAAAACTGGCCATTTCTGATATGTTATAAACGTAAATTTTTGCTAAAAAACTTCTGGGATGAATTTTTGCAGCTTTATCTTAAATTTTGCGTCCTCGCAGCGAGGACGACGCGCGTTAAGGGGTTAACCGTATTGAACTTGAACTTCTCAATTATATATTGCTGGCTACTATGTTACTTAAGTACACCTGATGATGCTATTTTGATAATAGCGAAAAGCTTTGTGTCTGGTTTTAATAAAGAAAATTTTTATCTACGTGTTTTTAAAAGTGGTTTTATACTTTTTTTTATATAATATGTGTACACGTGAAACGCTTTGTAATTTTAAACTTTTAGTAGTTTTTAATTTTAACTATATTTTTTATTAGTATAAAATATGACTTCTGTTTTCAATTAGACATTTCGCGTTGTTAGCATTTGCTGTGTTAAACATTGAATATGTCAGTTTTTTCCCTTTTATAACAAGTTAAAAAAAAAAAAAAAAAAAAAATTAAGAAATGAACGTAGCATCAGTCGCTAAGGCATGCAACTTCATATTTTAAAGTAAAAAATCGGTTATTTAGTTTTTATTTATTTATTCTTACGCTTTTTTGTATATTTAGACGAATAAAAACATATTTTTCCTTTTTTTCCACTCTCACATCAAGTAAAAATTAAATTAAAAAACAAAAAAATAGTTTGAAAGAAATTTTAAGAAATGAATATAGTAACCATTGCTAAAGAACCCAACACAGTTACCTCATGCCTCTACATGGAAGAATAGACTCTGTTGTACTAAATTAAATTTTGTTTTGTACAGAATTTTATATCTGTTACATAGAAAGAAAAAATCGGCTCCGGTTTATTTATTTATTTTTAAGTGGATGTTGTCGGACGCAGGTTCTCTGCTATATGGTAATAAAATTTTTTGTTTACCTGAAAGAAACAGTTTTCCTGCCCTTAGAAATCTGTTTTTAAAGATTTTAATTCAGTACCAATATTTATAAAAGTACGTGTTTTTGCTGTTTACGGTGTTAGTACACTAGTATTTAGATTCATTGTTCTAATTGAATATACATACATATATATATATATATATATATATATTTATTTATAACTAATTTGTTGTATGTACTTCTCAGATAACAAATATATATATATATATATATATAACTATTCGAAATTCTGGGTTTCAATCTGAAACTTGAATACAAAATTTACACAGTTTTCAGTTGCTGTGTAAAAGCCTCTGAGAGGAAAAACAATCTTTGAAAATAACCAGTTTATGATCAAAATTGTTTTGTTAAATGTTGCTCCTAAAAATTTAAACAATTACCACAATACAGTTTTTGTAATATAAATAAACATCAGAAATATTTATTCCACTTTTTTATATATGCTGTTTTAATAATTATAAAAGCAATATACAAAATAACTTTCAGCATATCAATCTTAAAAACTTTAATAAATTTTATTTTATTTCCAACGTTTCGGTTAAATTCCTTTATTAACCTTCTTCATGGAAGAAACGATGTTTAAAAAACTTAAACATAGATAATTTAGGTTATTCCTTGATATCACAAATACAACTTCTAGAAAAATTAACAGATGATTGCATAACTTATAAAAATATACTATATACATTTTAAAAATATGCTAAAACATTTAAATGAACTTGAAACATGACACTACAAGAAAAGGAACTACTAAAGCAAATGGAATCAAAAGTATCAATATTGCGGGGTTGCCAGAACTAAGCTAAAAGCAGGGTAACCATAAATTAATTTAAGCCCAAGAAATGAAGCTAAATTGATGGGGGGTCTATGGATAGGGAATCGTTACAATTTTCTGTTTTTCTTTTAATAATTTCGAATGATTCATAAAGAAGAGCTTGGTTTCTATTGTCAGTATTGTAAATTATCCTGGCATTTTCAAAATCGGGGTCAATGGGATTAGTATTATAATTTCGTGAAAAAGCTGTGTTGGGTCTGTTATATTTTAAATCTGCAATATGTTCTTTCATTCTATCACAAAAAGGTCTATTATTCCTATATAGTAGTTAGTTTTATTATCCACTTTATATGGGATTTCATAAACACCAGATTTTAATTTGGAGGGAGAGGATCAAATTTTTTAGAAATTAATGAATTTAATTTTAGAGGAGCTTTAGCAACCAAATGACCTTTTTTATGTTTAAATAATTTAGAAACTCCTTCATGAATACCAGGCCAATATTGAATTTTCTTAAATTTATTAATAGAGGAGATATTATCATTAGAAGATGAAGAAGGGGGAGGAGGGGACATAATTTTATAAATTAATTTATTTATAGTCTTGATTTTATAACCATAATTTAAAGCCAAATTATAAATAAAATCGATTTCTTGGTCTAAGGCCTCAAGGGTAGAACAATGACTAAAAGGCCGTTTAATCAAAAATCTAAAATTAGCTATTTTATAGGACCAGGGTAAAGGATAATTGCTATGAAAAGTATATGGTATAATATTGGGCTTTCTATAAACAGAAGTTTCAACATATTGATTAAAACGTTTAATTTTAATATCCAAAAAGGTTAAAACATTTTCATTATTTTCAGTTTCTAAAGTATATTGAAGGTTGGGTTTTACGTTATTGATTATATCTAAAAAATCCTTAGGAGAACTAGATGGATTTTGCCATATTATAAAAATATCATCTGCAAATATTTTCCACAATTTAATACAATGCTTATGTTTTTTAATAAAATTATTCTCAAAATCCCTTAATTCAGACTCAGCTAATAGACCAGATATAGCTGAGCCCATAGGTGCTCCGTTAAGTTGTTTATAGATTTTACCGTTAAATTAAAAATAATTATTATATATATTATCAGTTTTAATGCTTCTTTAATAGCAGTTTTTTTCAGATTGAGAATAGTCAGTAGATAAATTGAGTCTATTACTTATTATATGAAAAACACAGTCCAAATCTATTGATGGAAATAAGTTCACAATATCTAAACTAGCAATGGAATCTTGCGGTTGTATATTCTGTTCAAACAGATCATCTAAAAATTTAGCTGGATCTGAAATTGAATAAGTAGATTCAGGAAGTAAACTCTTTAATACAGGAACTAAAGCTTTTTCAATAAAATATGCAGGGCTTGAATATTATGTTTAAATAATTTAGAAACTCCTTCATGAATACCAGGCCAATATTGAATTTTCTTAAATTTATTAATAGAGGAGATATTGACATTAGAAGATGAAGAAGGGGGAGGAGGGGACATAATTTTATAAATTAATTTATTTATAGTCTTGATTTTATAACCATAATTTAAAGCCAAATTATAAATAAAATCGATTTCTTGGTCTAAGGCCTCAAGGGTAGAACAATGACTAAAAGGCCGTTTAATCAAAAATCTAAAATTAGCTATTTTATAGGACCAGGGTAAAGGATAATTGCTATGAAAAGTATATGGTATAATATTGGGCTTTCTATAAACAGAAGTTTCAACATATTGATTAAAACGTTTAATTTTAATATCCAAAAAGGTTAAAACATTTTCATTATTTTCAGTTTCTAAAGTATATTGAAGGTTGGGTTTTACGTTATTGATTATATCTAAAAAATCCTTAGGAGAACTAGATGGATTTTGCCATATTATAAAAATATCATCTGCAAATCTTTTCCACAATTTAATACAATGCTTATGTTTTTTAATAAAATTATTCTCAAAATCTCTTAATTCAAACTCAGCTAATAGACCAGATATAGCTGAGCCCATAGGTGCTCCGTTAAGTTGTTTATAGATTTTACCGTTAAATTTAAAATAATTATTATATATATTATCAGTTTTAATGCTTCTTTAATAGCAGTTTTTTTCAGATTGAGAATAGTCAGTAGATAAATTGAGTCTATTACTTATTATATGAAAAACACAGTCCAAATCTATTGATGGAAATAAGTTCACAATATCTAAACTAGCAATGGAATCTTGCGGCTGTATATTCTGTTCAAATAGATCATCTAAAAATTTAGCTGGATCTGAAATTGAATAAGTAGATTCAGGAAGTAAACTCTTTAATACAGGAACTAAAGCTTTTTCAATAAAATATGTAGGGCTTGAATATTATGTTTAAATAATTTAGAAACTCCTTCATGAATACCAGGCCAATATTGAATTTTCTTAAATTTATTAATAGAGGAGATCATTAGAAGATGAAGAAGGGGGAGGAGGGGACATAATTTTATAAATTAATTTATTTATAGTCTTGATTTTATAACCATAATTTAAAGCCAAATTATAAATAAAATCGATTTCTTGGTCTAAGACCTCAAGGGTAGAACAATGACTAAAAGCCCGTTTAATCAAAAATCTAAAATTAGCTATTTTATAGGACCAGAGTAAAGGATAATTGCTATGAAAAGTATATGGTATAATATTGGGCTTTCTATAAACAGAAGTTTCAACATATTGATTAAAACGTTTAATTTTAATATCCAAAAAGGTTAAAACATTTTCATTATTTTCAGTTTCTAAAGTATATTGAAGGTTGGGTTTTACGTTATTGATTATATGTAAAAATTCTTAGGAGAACTAGATGGATTTTGCCATATTATAAAAATATCATCTACAAATCTTTTCCACAATTTAATACAATGCTTATGTTTTTTAATAAAATTATTCTCAAAATCCCTTAATTCAAACTCAGCTAATGGATTAATTTTAATATCCAAAAAGGTTAAAACATTTTCATTATTTTCAGTTTCTAAAGTATATTGAAGGTTGGGTTTTACGTTATTGATTATATCTAAAAAATCCTTAGGAGAACTAGATGGATTTTGCCATATTATAAAAATATCATCTACAAATATTTTCCACAATTTAATACAATGCTTATGTTTTTTAATAAAATTATTTTCAAACTCAGCTAATAGATCTATTAGCTGAGTTTGAATTAAGGGATTTTGAGAATAATTTTATTAAAAAACATAAGCATTGTATTAAATTGTGGAAAAGATTTGCAGATGATATTTTTATAATATGGCAAAATCCATCTAGTTCTCCTAAGGATTTTTTAGATATAATCAATAACGTAAAACCCAACCTTCAATATACTTTAGAAACTGAAAATAATGAAAATGTTTTAACCTTTTTGGATATTAAAATTAATCTATTAGCTGATTTTGAATTAAAGGATTTTGAGAATAATTTTATTAAAAAGCATAAGCATTGTATTGAATTGTGGAAAAGATTTGCAGATGATATTTTTATAATATGGCAAAATCCATCTAGTTCTCCTAAGGATTTTTTAGATATAATCAATAACGTAAAACCCAACCTTCAATATACTTTAGAAACTGAAAATAATGAAAATGTTTTAACCTTTTTGGATATTAAAATTAAACGTTTTAATCAATATGTTGAAACTTCTGTTTATAGAAAGCCCAATATTATACCATATACTTTTCATAGCAATTATCCTTTACCCTGGTCCTATAAAATAGCTAATTTTAGATTTTTGATTAAACGGGCTTTTAGTCATTGTTCTACCCTTGAAGCTTTAGACCAAGAAATCGATTTTATTTATAATTTGGCTTTAAATTATGGTTATAAAATCAAGACTATAAATAAATTAATTTATAAAATTATGTCCCCTCCTCCCCCTTCTTCATCTTCTAATGATAATATCTCCTCTATTAATAAATTTAAGAAAATTCAATATTGGCCTGGTATTCATGAAGGAGTTTCTAAATTATTTAAACATAATATTCAAGCCCTACATATTTTATTGAAAAAGCTTTAGTTCCTGTATTAAAGAGTTTACTTCCTGAATCTACTTATTCAATTTCAGATCCAGCTAAATTTTTAGATGATCTATTTGAGCAGAATATACAGCCGCAACGTCAACGTCAACGTGAGTGCTTCGGAGTACCTGCATTTGGTCGCAACCAATGCTTACCTCCAACGAAAAATGAGAAAAACATAAAAATAATTTTCTATAAAATGATTAAAAGCCAAAAGGATGAATTTAGAATTTAGAACTCTGAATAAATCTCCGCGTGAGCAGAGACCAATCAGAGTGAAGCACCAGGAGTTAAAAAAAAAAAAAAAAAAAAAAAAAAAAAAAAAAAAAATTAAATAAATAATAAAATAAATAATAAATAAATAACTCCTTGAAAAGATTCCATTGCTAGTTTAGATATTGTGAACTTATTTCCATCAATAGATTTGGACTGTCTTTTTCATATAATAAGTAATAGACTCAATTTATCTACTGACTATTCTCAATCTGAAAAAAACTGCTATTAAAGAAGCATTAAAACTGATAATATATAGAATAATTATTTTAAATTTAACGGTAAAATCTATAAACAACTTAACGGAGCACCTATGGGCTCAGCTATATCTGGTCTATTAGCTGAGTGTGAATTAAGGGATTTTGAGAATAATTTTATTAAAAAACATAAGCATTGTATTAAATTGTGGAAAATATTTGCAGATGATATTTTTATAATATGGCAAAATCCATCTAGTTCTCCTAAGGATTTTTAGATATAATCAATAACGTAAAACCCAACCTTCAATATACTTTAGAAACTGAAAATAATGAAAATGTTTTAACCTTTTTGGATAATAAAATTAAACGTTTTAATCAATATGTTGAAACTTCTGTTTATAGAAAGCCCAATATTATACCATATACTTTTCATAGCAATTATCCTTTTCCCTTGTCCTACAAAATAGCTAATTTTAGATTTTTGATTAAACGGGCTTTTAGTCATTGTTCTACCCTTGAGGCCTTAGACCAAGAAATCGATTTTATTTATAATTTGGCTTTAAATTATGGTTATAAAATCAAGACTATAAATAAATTAATTTATAAAATTACGTCCCCTCCTCCCCCTTCTAATGATAATATCTCCTCTATTAATAAATTTAAGAAAATTCAATATTGGCCTGGTATTCATGAAGGAGTTTCTAAATTATTTAAACATAAAAAAGTTCATTTGGTTGCTAAAGCTCCTCTAAAATTAAATTCATTAATTTCTAAAAAAATTTGATCCTCCTCCCTCCAAATTAATTTCTGGTGTTTATGAAATCCCATATAAAGTGGATAATAAAACTAACTACTATATAGGAATGACTAATAGACCTTTTTGTGATAGAATGAAAGAACATATTGCAGATTTAAAATATAACAGACCCAACACAGCTTTTTCACGAAATTATAATACTAATCCCATTGACCCCGATTTTGAAAATGCCAGGATAATTTACAATACTGACAATAGAAACCAAGCTCTTCTTTATGAATCATTCGAAATTATTAAAAGAAAAACAGAAATTTGTAACGATTCCCTATCCATAAACCCCCCATCAATTTGGCTTCATTTCTTGAGCTTAAATTAATTTATGGTTACCTTGCTTTTAGCTTAGTTCTGGCAACCCCGCAATATTGATACTTTTGATTCCATTTGCTTTAGTAGTTCCTTTTCTTGTAGTGTCATGTTTCAAGTTCATTTAAATGTTTTAGCATATTTTTAAAATGTATATAGTATATTTTTATAAGTTGTGTAATCATCTGTTAATTTTTCTAGAAGTTGTATTTGTGATATCAAGGAATAACCTAAATTATCAATGTTAATTTTTTTAAACATCGTTTCTTCCCTGAAGAAGGTTAATAAAGGAATTTAAGCGAAACGTTGGAAATAAAATAAAATTTATTAAAGTTTTTAAGATTGATATGCTGAAAGTTATTTTGTATATTGCTTTTTCATAATAAATAAACATCATTAATATATTTTTTCTATTCTCTGTATCGTAAAGCAGCCTCAGTAATGTAAAACGGACGACAACATTTATTGTTGTCCTGTTTCCAACCGCTTTCTCAGTCACTGTAAAAAAATAACTATTACCAGCTGCAAGAAACTCTCTGTGATTGGAGAAAATAATTATTTTACACTGTAAAAAAAAATAACTATTACCAGCTGCATAAAACTCTCTGTGATTGGAAAAAATAATTATTTTCTCCAATCACAGAGAGTTTCTTGCAGCTGGTAATAGTTATTTTTTTACAGTGTATCACAGAGAGTTTCTTGCAGCTGGTAATAGTTATTTTTTTTTTACAGTGTAGTAACGAGTAACGGGTAGTAATATTTAAAGTAACGGGTAGTCATTTTTTCGTTATTTTACAGCTCTAACAAATATTGAATAAACATTGTGTTGAAATAAACATAATCATTGGACAGTAATTTACTTATCTTTATGATATCATTGGCGTCATAAGTATTTCATTTAACAGCAATTTATCACAGATATGAGGGGAAAAAAAAGAAAAAAACCCCTAGAGTGACTCCACTCGACTTTCCGATTAAATAATTATTGAACGATTGTGTAAATAAATTAAAGTAAGGCAAGTCGTAAAATACGCAGAAGTGAAAAATATAATAGGGGGGTTGAGTATTTTCCCCCATTCTTTAATTTTACGGTATTGCACTTCATATAATTTGAGCCCATGGATCATAATGATACAGAATTTCCAGCTCAATCGAATAAGGCGTTTAAATGCTATTGCACTTTAAAATATTTGGGCACATCGACCATAATAATAAAGAATTTTTCTTTCTGTCCCTGTAAAAAAACTATAAATGCTAGATTCACCAAAATCTATTCACTTCATGGGACGGTGATTTATAACATGTGTATAACTTTTTAGCTCAGAAGAATGAGGCGTTTAGACGTTATCGCATTTTGAAAAATTTGGCCCCACAGGCCGTAATGATAAAGAAATTTTCATTGTGTCCCTGAAAAAAATCTATAAGTGCTAGATTCAATAAAAGCAATAGGGTTTGTGTTATGGTGACATACAACATACGTGCCAGATAAAGCTAAAAATAATGCAATATCCCTTATATTTGAAAAATTTAAACCTGCTACATAGAAAGCAAGTTCATATTTTAAAAATTCTAAAAAAATTCTACAAAATGACATCATTTGTGTTTAAATATATAGATTTAATGACGAGTTACAAGAGCTGAAAAAGTGCAAAACTAATATCCGCCAAAATATTTAATCGTCAATTCCGAAAAAATAAACCCGTTCTTGATGCAACGGAATTTTTTTTTATAAGAACTGCCCTGTTCCAATAAGTTTTGAATAAGCTTACAATTAACCATATCGGCTGATTAGAGCCGGCGAAATTTAACTGTTTGTTTAACATAACACTATTCGTTTTAATATATTTAAAAAGCGAGACCCCTCCCATCGCGTTTTGAAACTCACTTTCAACTTCCATTAGAAATTCATTATTAATCACACTGATATATACTTGCCAACCATCTCATTATGAACCGTACAATTTTTAGTACCCGCCTTTTTTTTCACACCAATAATTTTTTAGAGTAATTTTAGTCTAATTTAATTGTAACAACGAGAAATATATAGTGGTGTGAGAAAAGGGGCGTTTTTTCAGGGAGCGTTAACAATTGTACGGTTATTAATGAGATGGTTGGCAAGCAGGGCCTGATTAAGGGGGAAGCTCGCTCATACCGGAATATTTTTACAATTATTTTTTACTTCATGTCATAGAAATTCCACGCTTTGACGAGGAAATATTTTTTATAAAAAATGAACGGTGTAAAACAATCCAATTTACTCACCGTTATTAGACACCAGAATTCTTTTAAAATAATTTTTAATGAAAATTTTCTGTTTATTATAAAATTAAAGTATTTGTTAAAAAATAACGGTGTCAGTATAAATAATGTGTCAGGAGCGAGCTTCCCCTTTAATCAGGCCCTGTTGGCAAGTATGCTGATACCCAATACTTTTTCTATTTATTCCATAGACAATAATTTATGCTTAACTGTATTATAATATTATGATATGCATTCATTTGCACTTTGTTAAAAAAAGAAAACATGTTAATAGAGAAATTCTTGTAATTAATTAAGAATAACGTCCAGAGGTGGAACATACTTTTAAAAAGACGAAAACATGCGGTCGCGAAAATGCTAATACATAAATTCTTGTAATTAATTATACGTAGGAGGAGTTTAATTTTAAAATATGGAAAACAACCATATAAAATATGAAAATTTTACAAAGCAATCGAAGCTAAAATGTTGGGGGTAAACTTCCTTAAAAATATTGCATACATACTGAGATTTCAGATATGGCATACGTGTCTGTCTTTTCTTAATACTTTTTTTTCTTCTTTTTTTAAAATTCCTTTTGTAAAATAATCTCATTTTATGCATTTTTAATTTTTTGTCTTTCATGCATTTTGAACGCTAAACTCCTTCTATGCTTAACTAAAATAAATTCTGCATTATTGTTTTTTATTTATTTATATTTTAATTATTATTTATGTAATAAAAAATGTAAATTAATGCATATAAGTATGAGCAAAGGGAATTACTAATGAGAATTGATAAGGGGTGATTCAAAATGTAATGGGAGGAGTCTCGCTTTTTAAAAACAAAAATGATAGACATATAGTCCGGAGAGAAAAAGAAAAAAAAAAAAACAGAAACTCTCGACATAATTTTGTGTCAAAACGATGCATAAAAATGAAATAGCATGGATGGAAATATAACACAGAACTCATACCACTATCAATGTAATATATCTTTCTATTACTTAAATCGACTATATTATAACTAGAGAAATTTCTTAAACAAATACCGGTATGAATTCTGCGCCCGTGTTCCTTCCCTGCAATAGGTATTATGTGAGGGGAATAGTGAGTACTTTTAGAAAATGAAGTGAAATTTTGAATTGGGGATCGTATATATATATATATATTAAACGCGTACCAACTTCGATGTTTTTTCAATAAAAATACCATTTTTTTTTTTTTTTTTAATATTTAGATTTTTGATGTCTGGGAAATGCGAAAAAGTATATTCGTTGTACATTATTTATTTATTTATTTATTTTTTATTGAGTTATAGACGTTCAAAGTTTGAACGTGGTAATGTTAAATTCATTCCTGAAACTTTTATTAATATCTTCACAAAAAAATAACTTGATACAAATAATTTTCTCTCTCTCTCTCTCTTTTTTTTTTTTTTTTTTTTTTTTTTTAACGAGATACAGTGAAGAAACCCAAACATAATCAATGATAACGTTTGATTTAAAAAAAATATTGTTAATTATGAGAAATATTAACACTTTTACGACCGCATACTTTTGTCTTTTTGACAATAAGATCCGCCTGTGAGCGTTATTTTTATTAGTCACAATATTTCAGAACAAAATTTTCTGCATTCACATTAGATATACATTATAATTATATTCTTTCGAATCAAAATAATTGTATCTATAATAGTATATTTCACTGTAAAAATATGAATATTGGGTATATACTTAAGAAATAAATAACATTCAATTTGCGAAAGATACACCCACTGATGGAGTTACAGATTTTCAAATGACGTGAAGCTACGTAAGGTCGTGAAAGTATTAATAAATTCATATTAAAAAAATGATGAATTATGACATATATTAATTTTTACTTAAAAAGAATCCTAATGCTGAAAAATATGGGTGCGCAAATTTGCAGCTCATTCCAGTTATTAGTTTTCGAGGTATAACTCATTCTTTTTTTTGGAGTGTCTTAGGGGGCCGCCTCTTATTAAGTTTTTCACAAGGGAACAAAGAAAATCTTTAAAAATAAAAGAGAAAATTAACTTTCCGGCATCTTCTCTCAAGAATTTTACATGAGTGCGCGAGAGTCGTATTTTTTACGACAGGTATTATTTTGCCGTTTTGGGCACGAAAATTGCCAAAAATGAAAAATTATTGAAAATAAATTTGTCAAGAAATAAAAAAATATGATATCACATTCATATGAAATCAAATCGCTATCGCTCACAAATCCAAATATGTTTCTCGCCTTTTTGTTCTTCATTATATAATTCTTAAAGAATACATAAAAAATCATATGGTTTTATATATTTTCGCCATGAAAACTGATTAAAAACTGTATAATCGACTTTTTACGGTTTAAAATTATAATAAATGTCAATTTTCTAACACAAAATTACAAAACACTTGAGAAAAACATTTTCCAAATTTTCAACCACGACCACGCGCGTGTCGTTCATTTTATGAACAAGCTACCACGCACCACGAAAGCCCCATTAAAAATAAAAATTTTCGCGTGTTTCCTGTTTGGCAGAAGGGCACATTCCATGGTGCGGAGAAGGGTTGAAAGGAGGAACAGAAATTATCTACAGACGTCGCACTCGCAGCTGCGATACGCGTAAAAAGTGCATTAAAAGCCAAATTTGTTGTAAACTTTGTGCTGCCGCGCGTACTTAAAGTTTAAGCAAAATATTTTTTATTTTTATTTACGGGTCAAAGTATATACAGCAACAACGTCAAACGCAAAGAAATGAAACAGAAAAGATAATTGTTAGACATTAGTGATAGAAAAACAAAAATTCCCGTTTTCCATAGAAAACAAGCCTCGTCTATCATTGTTCTTCAAAATCAAAGCAATAAGGAAAAGGTAATTAAAAAGAGACTTTGCATATTCGTGTTAAACTCCTAATTTCCGCTGGCAAAAAAACATGCAAGCGACATGCACCTCAGCGATTACTGATGATGAATTTTGAATCCTTAAATAAATACTGGAATAGAAAAAATAAACTAAATAGCCGGGGCTTACTGCTTAAAGTAGAAAAATAAATAAAACATAAAAATTGTGGGAAAAAAAAAAAAAAAAAAATTGCAATGCAAGGCAGACTTGTTAAATAGCTTCTTAACTACCGTGATAGTTCAAGGGTTAATCATTTAGTTCCTATATAGCTTCTTTTTTTTTGAAGGGGATGGAAGGGAGTGGATGATTATTATTTTAAGAATACTTTAGTTTTAAAAATTACTTATATATATATATATCTTCACACTTGCCAACCATCTCATTATGACCCGTACAATTTTTAGTACTCGCCTTCTTCTTCACACCAGTCATTTTTTTGAGTAATTTTATTCTTATTTAATCGTAACAACATTTAGAGAGAATTAGTCTAAAAATATAGTGGTGTGAAAAAAAGGGCATTTTTCCAAGGGGCGTTAACAATTGTACGGTTAGTAATGAGATGGTTGGCAAGTATGTATCTTAATTAAGAAACTATATTTTCTTAGAAATTACAAAATAAATTGTTCTATTTGAAAGAGTTAAAATGACTCAAAATTGGTAAATACGATTAACATTATTTAATGTTTAGTTTACTTCATGATACCTTACCAAAATTTAACTGAAAAGATTTACAGGGGTCGTACTCTCCGCCCTTTTTTCAGGACACTCTTGGAGACAAGACATCTTGGCCTTTTTTACCACCACTAATTTCATGCAGAAATATTTCCGACGTATTTAGAGTAACGTTCCTTGATTATAGAGGGTAGAGATTATTTTATAAGAATAGTGGTAGCAATAAATTAAACAAATTCTCATCTCTGAAAGTGTCCTGAAAAAAGGGCGGAGAGTACGACCCCTGGATTTAGTTTATGCGTTGTTGTAGTTATATATACTTATATTATTTCCGTTCATATATTATGCCACAACTACAAAATAAAGTAAAAGAAAATTTAAGATTTACTGGTGATCAGTATAGCCACGTTAATACTGTTTAACCAATCTTATGTACAATATATTTAAATACGTCTAAAATCTTTTATGTACTAGCAAGGAGAGGTTCCGACATGTAAAATTCAGATCGGGACGAAATTTCGCAGAATTGTAGTATACTATGAAAGTAACAACATATTAAAGCGGTAGCGCGCACTAGCCACACAATTTCAAGGAAACACCTTTAAATTTTCAGTAATCTTTAAGTACAAGTTATTTCACAAACGAATTAGCGCTCTAATGGCGTACTTGGTACAACAAGTGGCTGTCACGCAGACGAGATGTTTTCTATGGGAATTTCTTTTTCTCTCTTTAATTATTTATTTAATCTAAACTTTTTAATTTTACTTTCTTTTATAACTCGATTCAAAATTTGAAAATTTTAATAAGCAATTATTTAATTTTCTTGAATAATAATAATAATAATAATAATAATTCGGTTTGTAATATTTATAATTTAAAAATACAATAAATTTCTATAACTTAAAAAAATAAATTTTAACTTTGTTTTAACTATAAAATACGGTAAAAATAAAGAAATCTCTGTGTAATTTTTATCTAAACATTTCATTTTATTTTAGGTATATTTAAAACAGTACTAATTTTTGTTTTTTAAATTACGCAAAATAAAATAATATTACAGAGAAATGATTTTAATTGCAGATATATTAACTATTCAAACAAAATAAATAATTCCTTCTCCAATGAATACAACTTCCTGAAAAATTGTAGTGCAGTACAGGGATGGAACACGGGCGCAGAATTCATACCACTATGAATGTAAGAAAATTTTCTACCTCTTAGATCAACGATATTATAGGCATGGAAATTTCTTAAACAGATTCCGGTATGAATTCTGCGCCCGTGTTCCATCCCTGGCAGTATTAAGACCAACGCAGGAAGCTCAAACCAATATTTAAGCACATCTGCTAACTATTTTACACATCAATTTATTTTTTAATTATTTACACTTTTTTTTTTTTTTTGGTCTAATTTTGCTGTATTTTAATTTTTGTTATTCATGGTTTTGTTTGTATATCTTTTATATTTATTTATTTATTTTATTTTATTTTTTTTACTTATTTTGCCATTAAAGCTGAAATTGAAAGATGGACCACTGTTAAAATTTTATCTTTTGAATAATTAAACCAACAATTAAAAAAAAATTAATAAAAAATAATTATTGATGATTTAACCCCTTAACGCGCGCTGTGCTCGCTGCGAGGACGTAAAATATAAGATCCAGCTGCAAAAATTCATCCCGGAAATTTTTTTGCAAAAATTTACGTTTATAACCTATCAGAATAGGCCGGGTTTTTTAACCTTAAAATTAAAAATTTCTTTTAGTTTAATTCAGTTCATTAATTCCGGTGGCAGTATAATTTAAATCAGACTAATTGTCTTGAGCCGCAAAGGGTTAAAATATCCTATAGGTTATATGGTTTTATTTTTCTATTTAAAATATTTATAATTTTCTATAACTTATATATATATTTATAAAACAACTTTGTTTTAATCATAAAATAAAGTAAAAGTAAAATAAAAGGCTTAGATAAATAATAATAATAATAATAATAAAATTAATTAAATAAATAAAAGGCTTCTTATATATATATATATATCTTTACAGTTAAAACGAAAGTAACATTTATTTTTTGAGTTATAGAAAATTATAAATATTACAAATAGAAAAGTTTAAACCTATATATGAGGAGCAAACATTCAAACCGTGTTTTCTCCTTCGAATGCAATTTTTCAGAAAACACAAAAAACTGATAAATTAAAAAATAACCCTTCTTAGACCTTAATTATCATTTGTTTAGTTGTATTATTGGTTACTAGGAAGATCTGTAGGCCTACTTTACCTAATAAAAGTGGAGTTAATTAGAAAAATGCATTTGAAATTTGGAGAAAGCATGTTTTGACCGAAACACAGAGGAGAAAACATGTTCTGAATGTTTCCAATGTGGAGAAAGCATGTTTTGACCGAAACACAGAGGAAAAAACATGTTTTGAATGTTTCCAATGTGGACAAAACATTTTTTTAATGAAAAAGTATGTAGCTCGAATATTGATGAAATAACATTCTTAATGTAATAAAGTAATTAACAGAACAGATTTTGTTATGTAATTATAAAAATAAATTAAATATTTACGCTTGAAAAATCATCATGCAACTTGTAGGGAAGAACTAAAATTTTTAAGCCAATTTGAAATTTAAATTTTTAAACCAATATCTTCACTTAAGCAATTTCATGCTTCCTCTGTTTCTTCATATTCTACATGAAAGTTATTAGTAATGATATCTTTATACCATTTAAAATCAGGCTGATTTTTTCACTCTTCACCATACAGTAATTGTAAAAGTTTGTTTACGTCATTCTGATGCCTTTAAGTTTGAGATGAATTCTCTTACCTTGTTTTTTTTATTAATGCTGAAGTGGCTTTTTCTATCACCTCCTCTCTTTTCCTCAATAGGTTCACCAGCATGTACCTCAGTAACAATATCGGCTAGCATTGTACGACCTATTTTAGTTATAGCCATGAAATTGTTTTTACACACAGGAATTCTCCTACCACTGCTACTAGTAATAAAATAAGAAGCAGAAAATGCATGCTGTAAACCAGATGATTGCGATTTATTTTGGGTTGGGTTATTAGGTCTACTTCGAGTTACATTTTTTGTAACAACCAATGAGGCTATAATAGAATCTTGTCCCTGTTTGTCCGGAATTTCGTAAAGTCTATCCCGAAACTTCTTAACGTCATTAGGTCTAACATCAGTGCATGAAAAAGTATTAATAGAATGTTTGCATGGAGCATAAATGTTGTTATCTAAAGGTGCTGAATATCGTTTCTTTTTCGCTTCTTTTTTTTTTTTCCACCAATTCTCTGTCTTTTTCTAGTTCCATAATTAGAAGTACTCGCTAATACACCATCTATTAATTCTTTCATTTGAAAAAAATAAAATAAATAAATAAATAAATAATAAAGTACACTCCTCTAAAATGAAGAAAACAAGATAGAACTAACGAAAAAACAAACATAAAGGCTGGTACATGTACGAGTCACGCGACCATAGAGAGCAGTACTGACTGGTTGGCTGGAGAAATCACAGTTTGACTGAAAACAGGCTCTGAAGGAAACACTGTTTGATTGAAACCCTAACTTTCTAAGAGCATTTATAATGTGATAAAAAGTATTTTGGTTTAAAATAATAGTATAATTTTGTGCTATTTAATGTTGAGTTCACAGAAAAATTACTAACTTATTTATTTTAATTTTTGGAGAAAACACGGTTTGAATGTTTGCTCCTCATATATATATATTACATACTTGCCAACCATCTCATTAATAACCGTGCAATTGTTAACGCCCCCTAAAAATAAACGCCCCTTTTCTCACACCACTATATTTTTAGAGTAATTCTCTCTAAATACTGTCACAATTAAATAAGACTAAAATTATTCTAAAAAATTATTGGTGTGAAAAAAAAAGGCGGGTACTAAAAATTGTACGGTTTATAATGAGATAGTTGCATGGATGGAACACGGGCGCAGAATTCGTACCGGAATGTGTTTAAGAAATTTCTCTACCTATAATATCATCAATTTAAGAGGTAGAAAATTTTCTTATATTGATAGTGGTATGAATTCTGCGCCCGTGTTCCATCCCTGTAGTTGGCAAGTATGATATTAATTCAAGAACATTAAATAATAATTATTTATTAAAATTTTAAAATTTCCAATTGAATTATAAAAGAAAGTAAAAATAAAATAAATAGGAAAGAAGAAATAAAAAATTAAAGAAAAAAAAAATTAAATTCCCGTGAGTAGTATTGAACTTAGGTTGTCCGAGTGACAGCCTTTTACTCTACCAAGTACGCCATTGGAACGTGGACACGTTTGTGAAATAACTTGTACTTAGAGATTACTGAAATTTTAAAGTTTTTTTTTTTTTTTTTTTTTTTTGGTGTGGCTAGTGTGCGCTACTGCTATAATATGTTGTTACCTTCATAGTATACTGCAGTTCTGCACAATTTCGTTCCGATTTGAATTTTCTATGTTGTGACCTCTCCTTGTAAGTACAGGGTGATCAGAAAATGAGTATACATTTGAAAAATCGATAATTCCCGGAATAATGTAGGTAGAGAGGTAAAAATTGACATACATGCTTGGAATGACATGGGATTTTTATTGCAAATTCAAAAAAAAGAAGACGAAGTTCAAAAAATGGCCAAGAGATGGTGCTGGACATAAATAATAATAATAATAATAATAATAATAAAAATCCACTATATTATTCAGTATTAAAAACATTTAATAAAAATTTAATATTTTAAAATGTTACGTCTTGCGATAAAATTTAAATAGCATTTGCTTACAAACGGTACAGTAAACGAATGCGAAAATGTCACAACAAGATTAAAACAGAAAATTTGTTTTAAAAAATCTGATAAAAATTAATAAAAATTAATTATATTAATTTAAAAAAAATTATTGTTCACCGCGTATTGCTCTTTCAAATAATAACCCTCGTTTTACCATGTTTTCTAAATCATGACATTTAATTTGAGGTGCACGAATCTTAGAATATTCAAGTTAAAAAAAAAAAAAATGACATCAGGGATAAAATAGAATTTTAGCAGTGAGAAACTAGGAAAAGTTATGTAATATTTAAGAACAAAGACTTAGCATTTCAAAATCGAGTATACACCACTTTGCAACGGAAGCCACGCCTTTACACAATTTTCTAAAATTTTACATTATAAAACAAAATTATTTTACAGACTTCCTATTAAATCATTTAAATTTTGTCTTAAGCATTCGATGTATGGAATGCCATTGGCATTTATGCATACCAGCGTCATATGTAGAGTCATATACGAATATGCAAACTAGTTTTTTTTAATATTGTTTTCGCAACATAGAGGCGGGGTTTCATTTCCTTTGGAATTCTTTCACAATATCTCGCTTGCATTGCGATAATTTTATAAAATACTAGCAGGCTTTGCCCGCTTCGCTGGCCACTAAATTTAAAGGAAATTCTTTTCTATATAGCTTTATAAAAATAAAATAAAATACTAAAATTGCTCAAAAGCTCGCTTCGGATCCCTGCTGCCTTCGGTAGCGATTTGGTCATCCGTTAAAACTCGGGCGCTTGTCCCTATTACCTGAGACAATGGTTTACCAATAGGCTTCCATTAAGTCCTTATTAGATAACAGTTTCGAAATAGATAGTATCGAAAAAAAATGAAGTATCCCCTTTATATTTGAATCCCAGTTACATATGAACAACACTATACGTGGTGCACATAATATTTGCTTTTATGTTATTTCCTATGTTTATTTTGTTTATCCCCGATCAGCCATAAAAATGATAACAATTTCACGCTAAATATTATAATATGCTATGACCGGCTACGTCTGTTGCATGAGACAATTAATTTTTTGTGGTTATATATAATTCATGGTTTGTAAGCATGATCATAGTACCGCCTTAATATAGCTCTCTTTGGCGACTTTTGAATTTTTGTCACCATTTTAGATTTAATCCCTTGTAAAAATAAGACTTAATACCTTGTAACAATATGCTATGAGCGCTATTTCTGCCATATTTTAGACACCTAAACTTTTAATGGTTATATATATTTCCCATTAAACATATTTTTATTTTCATTTATTTATTTAAATATCGATGAAATTTGAACTTCAATTCGGTTAGTGTTGTACAGGATGTATACTATATGTTTGTGTTTGTGAAAGAAAATGTAAAAAAAAAATTCAAAACTGCAATTTTTAATCCCACTTAAAAAAAAAAAAAAAAAAAAAAACATGTGACTTAATTAGTAGCACATTTAAAAAAATTTCCAAACGGTTTCCATACAATCTCCTTCTCTTGCCACCTAAAATACATACATTAGTTAATTTTAAAAAAATCTAATTGTCCGATCGATAAGCTGTTTAATCCGTTGGATTCACAAAAATTTCATCTTTCATTTGGTATCTTATTTGTAACGATACGACTGATATTTCAAATTTTTAAAATTTACTCTCCTCATTTTAAATAAATGTAATTTTTATTGTTCACGTTTTTTTTTTTTTTTTTTTTTTTTTTCTGTCGAAAAAATAATCATAATTTTTTTGGCAACAATTAAATTAAGGAATAAAATTAAATATTTTAAATAAATGTAATTTTTATTGTTCACGGTTTTTTTTTTTCTGTCCAAAAAATAATGATAATTTTTTTGGCAACAATTAAATTAATTATTAAAATTAAATGGCCAATTCATCAGTAATTAGAAGGTTTTTATTTTAACATTTTAATTAATTAAAAGAAAACTAAAACAAAATTCGAAAATCGGGCTTCGAGGTGCATCAGAAGAGGTCATTACGAACCACCATGCAAATTTTGTAGCTCAGCCATCAGCCGTTTTCTTAAAAAGCTCTGGAAACCATACACAATGACACACACACAAACATCTTATTTTATTATCTGTATAGATAATCCAATTTGTATCATAAACATCGAAATATTGCTTAGAAAACAATTAGAATAACATAAAGGTAAATTAAAAGAGTTTTTCGTCAAAATATATACAGATATTTACTCACAGAGGATACAAATTATAAGAAGTGACGGCCCCCTAACAACAGTAAAAAAGGAAATATCACTGTAACTCAAAAAATAATGTTAGAAACGAGTTGTAAATTTGGAAACCTACGTTTTTGATGATGCTCGTTCTATTCATGCAAAAATTAACATAGATAACTAACATAATACATAATTTTTTCAAATATGAAATTATTAATATTTTTCATAATTCAAAAAATGTTTGTTTTTTTTCTAACCCTTTGCGGCGCAAGACAATTTGAAACATTTAAATTATACTGCCACCGGAATTCATGAACTACATTAAACTAAAAGAAATTTTAAATTTTAAGGTTTAAAAATCCGGCCTCTTCTGATATGTTATAAACGTGAATTTTTCCTAAAAAATTTCCGGGATGAATTTTTGCAGCTGGATCTTAAATTTTGCGTCCTCGCAGCGAGGACAGAGCGCGTTAAGGGGTTAATCAAAAATATACATGGAATATGTTTGGGTCATTTCATTTTATTGTATAAAAAGAAAACAGAATTTGAATATCATAATTATTTTGAACGATATGAATTAATGTTTGTCACATTTATTTAACATAAGCATCCTTATTTTTTGACAGCGTATAATTCTATGAAAAATTGAGAAAAATATATAAACTCCATTTTGCGCGATGATTTGATCCAAAGAATTCAAATAAATTATAAAAAATGGGGGTTACTATTGAAAAAAAATTCAGTTGATGCAAGTTTTAATATGTAGACGACCTCTTAAGCAAAATCTAACTTTACCATCATAAACTAGACGTTATTACAAATCGGTTTGTACCAACCACATGTTTCTAAGACAACTTATGGCGAAATTAGGTTGGAGGGGAGGGGTGATGACTGTACAAGTATGAATGTTGTGAATATTCTTAAGAAGTATAGTAACATAAATATTTCAAATGAAACGCCCACTGACCGATGTATTTACAGTTGTCTTTTTTAATTCTAGTTTGATTTAAAGTAATTTTAACTTGATTATGTATTTTATTGTAACTTATAACTTATCAATTTTCAATAAAATACATAATCAAGTTAAAATTACTTTAAATCAAACTAGAATTAAAAAAGACAACTATAAATACATCGGTTCAATAGATTTTCATAAACAATTTATCCCAATCAGAAATATATTAAAGAACTACAATTATTATTTACTATTTAAAACACAAAAATTACAAAGTTTGTTAAAAATTAAACATCTGATTAACCCTCCCCAAAAAGGTGTCTATAAAATACCCATTGAAATTGAGAATAACACTGTCTATTACATAGGGAAAACAAAAAGAAGTTTAAAAAAACGCATTTCCGAACATCAGTATTCTTTACGATCCCCGTACGGAAACACAGCTCTTAAAGATTACATATTAGAAAATAAAAATGCTAAACCTGTATGGAATCAAGCTGAAATAATAGCAACCCCCTCCAGTCTAATTAAGGGGGTATTCTGGTCTAGAAGCCTGAATTTTAGGCATTTTTTAAAGTAAGATAAAAAAAAAAAAATGAAAAACATTTTTACTATCCATTTTTTTATATGTTTTTTATTGACATTTTGAGAATGTAAAAAAAAAAATCACAAAAAAAAAAAAAAAAAAAAAAACACGAAAATTCGCCGAGATACAGGCCGATGGAGTGGGGGCTTCAAAAAAAAAAAAAAAAAAAAAAAACGGTGCGTCCTGGTTGACATGATTTCAACCCTTGTAGTGATCTAAAACAAAAAAAAATCAAACAAATTCTTCATTAATAAAGATGTCGCTATCGGGTTGACCATTTTCAAAAAAAAAAAAAAAAAAAAAAAAAAAAGACAAAATGGCGTCGACTTGAAAAAAAAAAAATTTTTTACCCGACTTTTTTCGACCTTTTCGAATTTTTTAAAAATATTGAAAATCAAAATTTTTTAAAATCCAAGGCAGACGCGATAGAGAGTTGTATAAACAAGATATATACCAAATTTCAAAGCAATCGGTTCAGTAGAACTTGAAATATCATGTCAACCACCTCAAAAAAAGTAGTTTCGAGAAAAACGCGTTTAAAGTTTAGGAAACAATTCTAATGGAATAACTCTGAAAATAATATGTTATACTCACTTTTCATCAATCGGCGATCCCAGATCCATACATTGGGCCTTCCTCCTTCTCATAATTCAGCTCTTGAGAAGTTCTTTCAGCTAATCGAGCTGTTCTACCTTCTTTTGAAGCAGCAGAAGCTCGTAGTTCAGAGCGGTCAATTCTAGCTTCGTTTCGCCTTACAGCAAATGCATGAGCTTCAGTACCAACGGTGATGTCCATAAGTTCCATTATTTTCAAGATCGGTAAAAAACCTTCATTAAAAATAGCGACAGCTAGATAATTTGCAATTTGAATTGTATGAGTTCCAGCGTGAATATGCTTCGGAGCAAAAGTCCATATCAAAGAATTCAGTGATTCATTATTATTTTGTGTTTCGGACCCCAAACATCGATGTAATAAATCATCAGATGATAAGCTGGTATAAATAGGCTTTATTACATCCAAAACTTTTACATCCCAACTATATTACTTAACATAAACTATTACATCCCAAACGGCCGGCTCGGACGCCACGTCACAAAATCGGCTGTATCTCCGAAAATAATTCGAATTTTGAAAAATCCTTTTAGGATCATATTTTTGAAAGTCTAAACTTTCAAAATATGAAAAAAAAAAAAAAAAAATCGATTTTTTTAAATTTCTAGACCAGAATACCCCCTTAAACTTGAAATACAAGAAAAAATACAGATAATAAAATACGATAAACGCGCCATCAATTATGCACATTCTAGAGAATTGGAGAAGGTATGGCAACCCATTCTACATATATTAAAGGATCAAGACGCTGGCAGTAAGCGAACTAAACCTGAAGATGTCCACAAGCAACAATGCTTAGACGAAGCGTCGTGATGTTCTATCTTTTATACTGTAACTTTTAAACTATGTCTTTTGACTAGGATTTCTGTGTGAACTGCTGTGTCTTATATGTTTTATCGATTTCCAAATGATGAAAATCTACGTCAGCAGTCGCGAAAGTGTTAAATTGTATTTTCCAGGAGTTCTATTCTGGCCTCATCGCATAAAGACGATTCAATAGTGATTAAAATTGTTATTCATAAGGATAATTTTTAGTGAAGCTATTCAGCCCTTTGACCATACTTGCCATCTTAACAGTTTTTAGTTAATGTTTTTAATGTGTTAAGCTTTAAGATGAGGCCTTTTAGTTTTTAAATTCACAAAATTGTTTCTAAGTCGATGTTAAAGCTTTCAAACAGATATTATTAAATATAAATTATGTAGAAGAGCTGACGTGAAAGTTAACTTAATTAAGTTTAAGCGAATAATTCTAGTTTGATTATAGAACAACTTCCTATTACCTTGGAACAACGAATATACATTTTTGTGCCACTATACTAACGGCACATTTTACTGTTAAAAAAAAAAAAAAATAAATAAAAAAATAAATCATAAAAAAAAATAATAATAATAAAAATAAATAAATAAAAAATAAAAATAAAATAAAATAAATAAAAATAATAAAAATGAAAGCTAATATATTTTAATATTTAGTTAAACATGAATTTTTAAAAGTGGATATTCTACCAAATTTATTATTGAAATGTGGAAACAATACTCAAATTAAATAGAGTGTTTTCCTTTTTTTTTTTTTTTTAATGAATTTTTCGAATACTAAATGAGTGCTCTGGGATAAGTTAAAATATTTGTTATAGCCCTAAATCTGAATACACTTTATCACTATACGTAAAAAGTTCAATATTAATTTTTCATTATTCACACCAGATGTATTTTGCAGTAAAATGTTTTATATAAATATTCTTCCACGATTTACACAATCTATCAAAGACATATTTTCTGATTAGAGCATGTTGGAATCGGCTACCGATAGGTATGTCCGGTTCCTGCAGAGAAATTTTCGAAGGGCTACGCCGGTTTTCTGTTATGCGTGTCTGGCCACTCCTTTGATTGTTAAAACACAGTGCTTCAGAACGATCCCTTGGCAATATAAATCTAGCAACGGACAATTTTACTTGTTTAGAAATCTGCTACGTCGTAGAAACATCGTAGATTATTATTTTCTTTTAATTACAGCAATAGTACTTAGAAATACGTCTATTCAATAGCATATGTATAAAGAAAGAAAAAAAGAATAAAGAGAGAAAATAATGGCATATAAAAACTTTCAAGTAAAACGCAACAAATTAAAATGTATATATTTAAATATACATTGAAATACTCATGACCACAGACTAAGCTAAAAAATAAACAACTTACAACAGAAATAAAATGAAAATGAATTTACATTTACAGTAAGGGGGAAAAAAAAAACAAAAAAAAACCGTATTTGAATGTTTTCTATTTATCTTTCTGAAACGGCAAATTTTCGAATAGATTTTATTACGTCGTTCCTCCACGTACACTTTAGGATTGAGCCCATTGTTAAAAACAAAATGCAGTTGTCAAGAAAACTGTTTCGGAAAGTATTTCAAAAATAGTAAGTATAAGGTAATTAACCCTTAGGGTACATTTGACGAGTGAGACTTGTCATCTGCTTACTTGGGCGAAGTTACAGTGGACGAGTCTGACTCGTCATCTCAATTTAAGAAGTAGGCGTTGACGTTTGCGGCACCCCCGCCAGTGGGCGTTGATCGCAAACAACTGCAGGGGTCGTACTCCCCGCCCCTTTTTTTAGGACGCTCTGAGGAATGAAATTTTTTAAAATTAATTGTACCACTATTTGACCTGCTAACTATACTAGTTTATCCGTAATGGTATTAAGCCCCGCCTTTTTTTCACACCAGAATAGCTGTAGAGTAATATTCAGCAATATGTTCTCATGATTAAATAAGAAGACTATTGCTCTACAACTATTCTGGTGTGAAAAAAAGGCGGGGCTTAAAACCATTACGGATAAACTAGTAGTAGTATAGTTAGCAGGTCTACACTATTTTTATACAATAATTTCTACTATGTTTTTTTGTGGTAGATTACAAAACATATATTTAGAAGTTTTTCTGATAAAGAGGACTCTCCACTTACTGTGGCCGGACACCAAAACCCGTATATTTCTATAGGAAAATTTGCCCCAATCTAACTCATTAAATTTTTATATTCTGTTTTACATTCAGAAAATGCACAACTAGTAAAAATTTTTTCGCTTTGAAAAATTATTTTTTTTTTAAATTTTAATATTTCATTTTTAAGCTAAAAAATGCGAAATTTGCCTTGATTGTTTTCATAGTTCGTAAGAAATTAACAAATGATATCGAAAGGCTGAAAAGCGAAAAAATCTTCTAAATAATCAGGCTTACTATTAATTCCTAAGAAAAAAGTTTAATTTTAAATGCGTATTAATAACAAAGGGGCAAAGTATGTTTTTTTGCTAAAAATTTCGCATTTTTTCCTCAAACTCCTCCCTAGAAGGATTCTCGCACTAGAGGAAGTAATTACTATTGATTGATGATCTTTGTTTAAGGCGTTCTTTCAAAAAGGGGGTACTTCTTAGAGGAAACCGGCTTGTATCACAAAACAGGGTTTTACCTCAGATCTATAAATGAATAAGTTGTTCTTTTAGAAAAAATAAATAAATAAATAAATAAAATAAAATAAAATAAAATAAAATAAATACTTTTTATTTTTCGAAAATTTATTGCGCAATGGAAATGTTGCAATATTGTAATCTGATTTTTACTTTATTTACTAATTTATTATTATAGATTATTATTAATTTTCTTTTCTATTTCTTTCAAAAAAAAAAAAAAAAAAATGGTGAAATTCTGAGAAAAGCAGAATTTAGTTTGGTATGGAGGACTATTAGTTTTTATTTCTTTATTTATTATTATTATTATTTATTTATTTTAATTTTTTTTTTCAAATTATTCAATTATATTTTCGATAAATATCCAGATATTGTAAAACTGGTATCGTAAAAATCCTCAGATTGAGACTAAATAGTCCTCAGTCATAAAAAAAAAAAAAAAAAAAAAATCTGGTAAAACAGAATTTAGTTTAGTATGAAGGATTATTAGTATTTTTATTTATTTATTTTTTTAAAATTATAATATCGCTTTCAAATTATTCAATTTATTTTCAATAATTGCTCAGATATCGTAAAACTGGTATCGTAAAAATCCGCAGATTGAAACTAATAGTCCCCCTTATTTAAAATGAAGAAAATACAGTTTTTATACTCAAATCTATTAAAACGCATGACTCATCTGGAATGCCTAACTTTTTTTAACAATTGTGTAAGTTAAATTGGAAGCTTGCGAGCTATAAGTTTAATTGAAAATCTGGCATTACAAAATATCATAGAAAATTTCACCTGAACTATTATTACCTGTCAAACAGATTTTCATTAAACCTAGCTAAGAATTATCCTGGTTATACGAGTGTTTTTCTTTTTCTTTAAAAAAAAAAAAAAAAAAAAAAAAAATTGAAATCAATCATTTCGTTTGCAAGCTGTAGTGTTACATACAGACAATGCAGATGAAGGCAACACCCTTCTTTCTTAGGGTTAAAAATACATTTCTATGATAGAAATTTTACTTGAATATACAGACATGCAGATAAAGGCTTTAAACTTTATAACACCCTTCTTTCTTAGGGTTAAAAATACATTTCTATCATAGAAACTTCACTTGAATAATTCGTAGCTCAAACAAATAGTGTAACAAATATTTTATATGAAATCATTAAAAAAAAAAAAAAAAAAAAAAAAAAAAGAAAGAAAGAAAGAAAAAAGAAAAGAAACGGAAACTATCTTGAGTTAATACCATTTTTATTATCTACTTATTTAGAGGAAGGCTATTATGCACAGGTTTTATAGTATGTAAATACGCCAAAATTTGTATGTGAGATAAAAAGAAAAAAAAAAAAAAAATCTGGTGTAAAACAACCACACGACTTCCATTACACACTATTACACGTATTATATGTATTTTTTTTTATTTTCCAGTAAGAGAAATACACATGTAGAGACATATAAAATAGAGTTTACACAGCGAGTTAAAGAAAGAAAGAAAAAAAAAAGAAATTGGATAGAAGTGTTAAAAAAAAAAAAAAAAAAAAAAAAACACCAAGTTTTAAGATCTAAAATTAATCTACCTGATCAGGATGACTATTAATTCTCCTGTAATAACTACGTAAATCCTTATGAAGGATATCTAAAATGGGTTTATGTAATAAAAAATCGTTAGAGTCGTTTTTGAGATACCGACTTTTACCAAAACTTGGCATATTCAGTTGTTGACCGGAAAACAACAATTGCATACAAAAGTATGTTTAAAAGAGGGTTAATATTGCAAGTTTGAAAAAAATCTTACAGCCATTTTGAAAGGAATGCACTTGCAGTACCTGAAATTGAACTATTTATACAGGACGACTATCAATTTTCCTGAATTAACCAACTATATCATTCGAAAGGAATCTAACAAAGTGTGTTTATAAAGTAAAATTGCTTTTTTTCTTTTAATTTACAGAATCCAATCTCAGTACAGTGACCGTTGCTAAGAAACGCAACATTGTTACGACATGTCTTTATATAGAAGAATAGACTTTTTACTCAGAACTCTATTGTACTTTCTAAGAAATAGACAGAAGCTTTGGTTTCTTTCTTTCTGTCCTATTTTTTTCTCTTTCTCTCCACTACGGATAAAATTAGCTTTCCTTTGTAGCGACAGTGTCGAAACAAATCCTGAGAAATTACCTAATTTTATTTGATTAATGAATTTTTTTTTTTTTATAATTTCAGTAACAAAAAGTAATTTAAATTTAATTATTTTTGAAAATTATTAAATTTAAATATAGTTCTAGTATTTTAAATAGACTTATCCCAAATTCATCAAAATCATCGCTAGTTTCTTTGTTGACGTGTATAATACCTAAATACTCCATATATATTGCTTTTTTTTTTTTTTTCTTTTAATTTACAGAATCCAATCTCAATACAATGACCGTTGTTAAGAAACGCAACACTGTTAAGACATGTCTTTATATAGAAGAATAGACTTAGAAAAAAAAAAAACAGTTACATCATCCTAAATTAAATTGTTTTAATTCTGTTTTGCTCTGAACTCTGTTGTATTTTCTACAAAATAGGCAGGAGCTTCGGTTTTTTTCTTTCAGTCTCCCCCCCTCTCCACCTTTACCCCCTTCCTCTCTTACAATTTGATTCTTATTGTTGCGAGAGTGACTAATATAAACTGTGAAAGTTTTCTGTGAAAACCGGACGTGGGTCATCGGAAACCGGAAGTGGGACCGTAAATCCGTATCTCAAAAACGGCTCTAACGATTTTAACAAATAAGCTTCTATGTATATATATATATATATATATATATATATATATATATATATATATATACTAGCAGGCTACGTCCGCTTCGTTGGTCACTATACTTAAATGAATTTTCAAAAGAATTGAATTAATATTTATTTTTTTACACCGCATTATTGACAAAAAAAAAAAAAAAAAAAGGAAGAAACTGAAATTGCTCCAAACCTCACTTCGGGTACCCGCTATCTACGGCAGCTCTTTTCCCGCCCACATTGCATCAGGTCTAGGTTTCCCAAGCCTGCAGGAAGATCTTTCCCGGGCACTTCAATCTGGATATTTATCGACGACAGGGGGATCTGCTACTATTTAAGAACTACGATTTTAAAGATGACTGTATCTCAGCATCTATTAAATATTTTAGTTTTGAACCATGTATTTTATGGCCCATGTTATTTACACTATATTACGATTTGATTCCGACCAATGTAATAAAATAAAATAAAATAAAATAAAAAGGAGATTAAAAAAAAATATATATATAAATGATAGATATCATAATAAAATTTAATCTTAAAATTTAGCAATTAATAGATACAAAACAATACCAACACAAAAATATAGAACTGGTTTTAACTTAGAGGAAATACTGACACAAAATTGTTGCGATATAGATTAAGAACCAATAAGAGACAAAAATAAATTACTTACGCCGACATGAAATATATATATATATATATATATATATATATATATATATATATATATATATATATAAACAATAAATTTTAATCAATTTAATCCTTTTTACTATTTATATACTGCCATTTTTCCCGATAAATACAGTGAATAAAAAAAATGAATAAATAAAAGTTTTTTTCTTTTAAAGGAATTAACTAAAAAATGAAAAATAAGAAGTTCTACTATAAAAAATTAAACATAACTGTTATAAATATGTTTTTAAATTTAAAACTAATTATACTTATTTTTTTCTACTGCATCAGGATTTTATTTTCTATTAAAAAAAAAAAAAAAAAAA
The DNA here is from genome assembly GCA_963930645.1 of Salticus scenicus. NCBI lineage: Eukaryota > Metazoa > Arthropoda > Arachnida > Araneae > Salticidae > Salticus > Salticus scenicus. Next base: position 170,806,157 of record OZ005659.1, read on the forward strand.
AAAAAAAAAAAAAATCGCCTTTAAATGAATGTATTAAATAAAAATAAGTTGCGTAATAGCCGTTGCTAAGATACGCAGACGACTGAAGCAAAAGAATTAAATTTATAAAAAATGAAGCATTAAAACCAATATTTAAAATCGAAAAAACATTAATTTAAAAAATCCAAATTCGAAAAAATTTCGATGAGGTGCACAACTGCAGGGTCCCAGGTACCTATATGCCAAATTTGGAAGCTCTGCGATCAATAGTGTGAGCGCCAAAGCGCAGACAGACACATCTCTTTATTTATATAGATATATATTATATATATAAAAGAAGGAAAGGGGGGGGGGAGAAAAAGAAAAGAAACAGTTTAAATAAACTTAATAACATAATCTTAACAAATTGGACAAATAAACTTAATAAAAAAGTAAAAAAAAAAAAAAAAAAAAAAAAAAAAAAAAAGAAACAATTTAAATAAACTTCATAACATTATTACAAAGAAAGAAAAAAAAAAAAAGAAGAAGAATGAGAAAAAAAGAAGTCAATTTACATCTCTAGTAGACACAAATTGCTGTACAAAGCAGAATTTAATTTAGGATGACGGAATAATTTTAGTCTGTTTTTCTTTAAAAAGATGAGGTAATTTGTCTTGCGTTTCTTATCAACGGTTACTATATTCATTAAAAAAAAAAAAAAAAAAAAAAAAAAAAAAAACATATTTCGCATTTTTTCGTTCAATTTTATTTTGAACTGATTTTTAGTTTAATGCCATATCGGAAAAGCAATGTAATTCTCTCCCCCCCCCCCCTTCCCAAAATGTTCTTAAAAAAAAAAAAAAAAAAAATCCTTAAAATGTAAAGTTGCACTCTTTAACAACGATTAATTCTTTAAAACTTCTTTTAGGTTCGATAATTAGCGGAAGTGTCAATGTTCCTCTCACTCCGGACCCTTTTACAGATAACAGATAATCCCCTCTGGGGGATCGTAGCTGTCAGTACTTGACAGATAAATTTTTACGGAATAGGGAATTCGCACGCTGTTTGTCATTGGAGGAATTTAAGTCCGATTTCCACTATAGCTCATTCGGCGGCTTCTATTCAGAATCCTTTGATGTGGTCAGCCCAGCTCATATCAGCTCAAAGCCCTCGAACGTACTAACCCCCAGCTGAGATAATTGAGGGGCCGGGAGGCAGATATCTTTGTCAATTTTGCATGCTTACCCTTGAAGTAACTGCGCAATCTGATAAAAAAGGGCTACAACTGATGACAAGACATTTGGCTCTTTGTGTCGGAAGCGTGATTAATGACGTTTTGAGCGTTGATCTTGAGCCCAAGTGGATACTGGCCTTTACTATCAATTCTGAAATTTTGACCAACCCTCATATCTTGTTCTAAACCACTTTTGTAAAGCTCCGCCATTGTGAATGGAAAGGGGAAGAATGTGTAGACGCGCCTTAAAATGAGTTGTGGCAAGAATGGCAGAAATTTCTTGTCTTTGTGAGTGTCCAGAAAAAAGGGCATAGAATACGACCCCTGCAATTGCTTGACGTTTGTTTATGATATCTTACAGTTGCAAATAAGGTTAATTCCAATTATCTTTGTTGTTACCTCTGTTTTCTTATACGTTACCCTAAGATGTCTGAAATAAAAAAAATTATAATATGATAGTTCCAAATGAAGTGGAATTAGAGCTGTATGATAACAGTGATTACAGTGAATTGGATAGTGAAAATGATGAAAACGACAATGACTTGGAAAGTGATAGTGATGATAGTGAAGTAATACCAGTACGTCGAAAACTCACGCGGCTTTTATCGAATGATAGTGAATCTTCTATCGAACAATTGCAAGAACAATGGATTTGAGAAGAAAAAGAAAATCTTGCTGATATAAAACAATTTCAAGAAATGCCTGGAATCAGCGCGTTGTGCCTGCATAGATTAGGTGACAATCCTATACCACTGAAAGTGCTAGACCAAGTTCTTACTGAATTTTTTTGAAAAATGATAGCAGAAGAAACGAATAGATATGCCAGTCAAATAACTGAGAAAGAAGGGTGTGCAAATAAAAGAAACCTAAAGTGGTTTCCAGTAACTGTGGATGAAATGAAAGGACATATTGAATTATGTATTATTATGTCTCAAGTAAAAAAATCTATATTGAGTTCATATTGGTTAAAAAGAAGTATTATAAATACTCCAATTTTTGCAGCCACTATGCCACGGGATAGGTTTTTTGATATCTCAAGATTCTTTCACTTTACAGACAACGAAAAGTTGGATAAAAATAATAGAATTAGGAAGATAAGAAATTTAGCTGATTATCTGAACAATACATTCGATAATCTTTATACTTCAGAGAGCGCAGTATCACTGGATGAATCTCTCATGAAGTTCAGAGGACGTTTGAGTTATATTCAGTTCAATCCATCGAAACGAGCGCGATTTGGAATAAAAATCTATAAACTTTGCGAGTCTTCATTAGGTTATTGCATTCGTTTTACAAAATCTATATTGGCGAAGATAAAATACCGGGAACTGATATACCGGCGTCTGAGAGTGTTGCTCTAGAAGTGGCGCAACCAATTTTGAAAAAAGGCTACACACTATACATGGACAATTGGTATTCGTCTCCACAATTATATTTAAAATTACTACAACAAGGCACAAATGTAGTTGTAACTGTGCGAAAGAACAGAAAACGCATCCGAAATTCCTTCAAACTAAAGAAAGGAGAGGCCAAAATGTTATCATCTTACGGTTTGTAACCACTAAGATGGAAAGATAAGAAAGATGTATACATGCTTAGCAGAAAACATTCAAACACTGATTTAGTTGATACAAGGAAGCGAAAAAAGAATGATGACAATTTTGACAAAATTATCAAACCATCATGTGTAATCGAATATAATACAGGTATGGGAGGCGTTGATAAACAGTACCAATTGCTAGCGTGCTTTCCTGTTATGAGAAAATGCATGAAAGGTTACAAAAAAAAAAAAAAAAAAAAAAAAAAGGCTTTTTATCTAATAGACATGGCTATTTTCTATTCACATGTTTTACATAGTAAAGTCAATTGTGAAACCAAAACAAACATTGTCCAATTTCATTTAGAAATTGCTGAAGAATTATTGGCGCAAATAGTCCTGTCAAATTATAATATTCGTGGGCGTCCTACAAATAGCATTGCACCACATCATTTGCAAGAGAAAAATTGGTCACATTTTCCGGCGAATATTCCGGCAGCAGAATTAAAGAAACACCCTACAAAACGGTGTCGCGTATGTTATACACATAAAATAAGAAAAGAAACTACTTGGCAATGCAAACAATGCCAAGTATCTTTGCCAAAACTAAATGCAGAACTGGTGTACAAACGAAAAATAGAAAATAAGACTTCTTCACACACCATAAATTTTAAGCCAGCACAACCGGTTTCGAAAGGACGTAGCCTTCCTTCATCAGGTGCAAAAAAAACACGTGCTACTGCCTTGGAGGCAAAAGCAAGACTAACAAAAGCAGTCTTGCTTTTGCCTCCAAGGCAGTAGCACGTGTTTTTTTGCACCTGATGAAGGAAGGCTACGTCCTTTCGAAACCGGTTGTGCTGGCTTAAAATTTATGGTGTGTGAAGAAGTCTTATTTTCTATTTTTCAAGTACCTTTGCATTTACCGACATGTTTTGAAAAATACCACACGGTACAAAATTATTAGACTTAAAGTTGGTTCTTGTTCTTTTTATAAAGATTTCTATTTTGTTTCACTTTTATATTTATTTATATTTCGTAACTAAAATGTTGTTTCAAAAATATATTTGAATCATTAATATAAAATATATTGGTGTATATTCCAAATAAAAGTATATTTCAAATAAAATGTATTACTTTTACATATTAACTCATATGAGGAGCAAACATTCAAACCGTGTTTTCTCCAAAAATTAAAATAAATAAGTTAGTAATTTTTCTGTGAACTCAACATTAAATAGCACAAAATTATACTATTATTTTAAACCAAAATACTTTTTATCACATTATAAATGCTCTTAGAAAGTTAGGGTTTCAATCAAACAGTGTTTCCTTCAGAGCCTGTTTTCAGTCAAACTGTGATTTCTCCAGCCAACCAGTCAGTACTGCTCTCTATGGTCGCGTGACTCGTACATGTACCAGCCTTTATGTTTGTTTTTTCGTTAGTTCTATCTTGTTTTCTTCATTTTAGAGGAGTGTACTTTATTATTTATTTATTTATTTATTTTATTTTTTTCAAATGAAAGAATTAATAGATGGTGTATTAGCGAGTACTTCTAATTATGGAACTAGAAAAAGACAGAGAATTGGTGGAAAAAAAAAAAAGAAGCGAAAAAGAAACGATATTCAGCACCTTTAGATAACAACATTTATGCTCCATGCAAACATTCTATTAATACTTTTTCATGCACTGATGTTAGACCTAATGACGTTAAGAAGTTTCGGGATAGACTTTACGAAATTCCGGACAAACAGGGACAAGATTCTATTATAGCCTCATTGGTTGTTACAAAAAATGTAACTCGAAGTAGACCTAATAACCCAACCCAAAATAAATCGCAATCATCTGGTTTACAGCATGCATTTTCTGCTTCTTATTTTATTACTAGTAGCAGTGGTAGGAGAATTCCTGTGTGTAAAAACAATTTCATGGCTATAACTAAAATAGGTCGTACAATGCTAGCCGATATTGTTACTGAGGTACATGCTGGTGAACCTATTGAGGAAAAGAGAGGAGGTGATAGAAAAAGCCACTTCAGCATTAATAAAAAAAACAAGGTAAGAGAATTCATCTCAAACTTAAAGGCATCAGAATGACGTAAACAAACTTTTACAATTACTGTATGGTGAAGAGTGAAAAAATCAGCCTGATTTTAAATGGTATAAAGATATCATTACTAATAACTTTCATGTAGAATATGAAGAAACAGAGGAAGCATGAAATTGCTTAAGTGAAGATATTGGTTTAAAAATTTAAATTTCAAATTGGCTTAAAAATTTTAGTTCTTCCCTACAAGTTGCATGATGATTTTTCAAGCGTAAATATTTAATTTATTTTTATAATTACATAACAAAATCTGTTCTGTTAATTACTTTATTACATTAAGAATGTTATTTCATCAATATTCGAGCTACATACTTTTTCATTAAAAAAATGTTTTGTCCACATTGGAAACATTCAAAACATGTTTTTTCCTCTGTGTTTCGGTCAAAACATGCTTTCTCCACATTGGAAACATTCAGAACATGTTTTCTCCTCTGTGTTTCGGTCAAAACATGCTTTCTCCAAATTTCAAATGCATTTTTCTAATTAACTCCACTTTTATTAGGTAAAGTAGGCCTACAGATCTTCCTAGTAACCAATAATACAACTAAACAAATGATAATTAAGGTCTAAGAAGGGTTATTTTTTAATTTATCAGTTTTTTGTGTTTTCTGAAAAATTGCATTCGAAGGAGAAAACACGGTTTGAATGTTTGCTCCTCATATAGCGACAAACTAAATCCAGAGCTGCCAACCAAATCCAGCAAATTGTTAGCACCACCTCTTTTTCTACACCACTTAATTTTTAGAGTAATTCTCTTCAAATATATTTACGATGAATGAAGAAAACAAACACTCTAAAAATTAAGTGGTGCAGAAAAAGGGGCGATACTAACGATTTGCCGGATTAGATTGGCAGCTCTGTAAATCCGTCCCATGGGCATAAAAATCTTCAAGTAAATCAGTATTCAAAGGGTTAATGATGCCGCAAAATGTACTAATTTTAGAATGAAAAAAAATATAAATAAATAAATAAATAATACATGAGGTTGCAAAATAATTAAATATTAATGAAATATTGGTGAGATGGTTTTTTGCAAGATACACATTATTTTGTTTGTTTATACTGGAAATCTGGCTTTAAGCACCCACGTCGCTCATCCAAGCGAGATGATCGTAAGTTAAAAAGCAAATGTTTAAAAAATTGATTTGTATCATATTCAGAACTTTTACAAGATTAAAAAAATGTGTATAGCAAAATACTTTCTTCGAAAACAATGCGGAAACAATTTAACAAAGTAGGTTAAAATTCAGGAGGTTTGCAAAAAAAAACTAGTTGTCATAGGTGGACTCTGCTCAGTTCCCCATCATATTTATGTTCTCATAAATTTCTAGTGCGAGACATGAGACATATTATAATCATGTTAAAAGAAATGAATTTGACCAAAGCTTGATATAGTGACAGAATGAAATCCCCGCCTAATAATCTATCCACCGTTAACTTCGATATATATATCTTATTCTAATCTATTAATTTATTTTATCAGGGTCAATTCCGTTGTTTACTTTGCATGCTACTATTTCCAATGCAATAATCTTGAAAATTCATATTTATATGAAAAATTTACAATTTCGCTATGTTGATAAAATCGTAAATTACGAATGATTTACGAAATTTTCCTATTAGAACATTTGTATTCAATCATGTTCAAACAAATATCATAAATGTAATTTTGAAGTTGTCTAATGTATTTATGATCCTCAAAATGGAAATTTATGCTCGATTTTGCCTTATTCTGACATGTTAAGTAAATAGTAAATTCCAAAAAACTTACGAATTTTTTAAATTGAAAAAATCATAGTCTATGATATTCATGCCAGTATCCTATATAATATTTCGAAAGCGGTTTGACATCTTTACGATGAAAATATCCCTCAAGATTGACGTTTATGTGAAATTTGGCTCTATGCTGCCATGTTAAGAAATTCGTAATTTTCCAATAACTTACGAAATTTTTATATTGGAAAATTCATAGTCATTAATATTCATGCCACTGTTCTAAATAATATTTCAAAAGTAGTCTGACATCTTTACGATGAAAATATCTCTCAAAATTGACGTTTATGTGAAATTTTGCCCTATACTGCCATGTTAAGAAATTCGTAAACTTCCAATAACTTGCGAAATTTTCAAAGTAGCACATTTATAGTTACTAATGTTCATTCCGGCATCAAACCTGATATTTTAAAACTGGTCTGACATTTTTACAGTAAAAAGTTTCCATTTAATGCACGTTTAAGTGAATTTTTGTCCTATTCTCCCATGTTAAGAAAATCGCAAATTTCTCATAACTTACGAAGTTTTTTAATTCGAATGTTGCAAAAGAATAGGGTTCTTGCCAGTATCGAAAGTAATATTTTAAAACTGATCTGACCTCTCTGCGATCATTTGTTCGTGAGATATCGTGTTAACAGACTAACAAACTAACGGACTAACACACTGACACACTAACAGACACCCTACAGACAGACACCATACAAATTTTGTCATTTTTGGATTCCTCACACCTGAAAACGTGTAAAAAAGTAAAAAAACCGAGGTCGAAAATTTTCACGATTACCTAAGTTCCCCATACCTATAGTATGATGGGAAACTAAAAAGACTTTATTAAGGAAAATAATTTAAAAAAATACAAGGCTTCGGTTCACCAAAAATTTAAAAATATTATCAGTTAATTATTGGTCTGAATTTTTTTTTCTCTGATCAGTCAAGATTAATTTATTTCGAGCTGTCAAAAAGAGCTAGTAGGACCACGAAAATGTGGCTGTCCTAATGAAACTTACATCATTAAAACAATGACACATTCTCCGTACATTATCATGCGGAGGTGCAGAGTCGGCCAAACTTACAAGTTCAAGGGATCAATTAACTCCAGATAAAACACGACTATCATAAAAGTGGCGCCTGTCCGACTATTTTGGAGCTATTTCCAGGGATGGAACACGGGCGCAGAATTCATACCACTATCAATGTAAGAAAATTTTCTACCTCTTAAATCGACGATATTATAGGTAGAGAACTTTCTTAAACACGTTCCGGTATGAATTCTGCGCCCGTGTTCCATCCCTGTATTTCAGACTTTTCCGTAAACAACATTTGAAGGTGTTAATGCACCTTTCTATACGGTGTCTGTAGTATGTTTATTTGATTCAAATTGTTAAAATTACTTATCGATTAGCATGAGCACCTATAATTCTATAAGTAATCTTATCTTTTTTTACTTTAAGTTAAATTGCACAAAGGATAGCGTGGAATTTCTTCTTTACTAATCGTGAAAATAGTGCTAATCTCAATCCGTTCCAGAAAGTTTAGTCTATGAAAATGCGGGGGAGAAGGGAGAGGATTCGAAATTTGCAGCCTACAACTCTGCAAGAACTAGAAAAAATTATTTATGAAATTTGGCACAGGAAAATGTCTGAGATTTTTATCAAAAAACTGTATAATAATATGCCTTTGAGCATTAAAGCTTAATTCCATATAGAGGAAATTAACCTAATGCAGAATATACATTTTTATTAATTAATTGTTTCGATTTAAGAAATATATAGTTTTATCTCATATATTAAAATATAACTTGTTTTTTTAATAAATCATAATAGAATACAAAGTATATGTTTATTGAATTATGTTCAAAAAGAAAGCTTTATGTAGATTTTTATTAAGTACTAGAGTGTAATAAAACGAATTACTAAATCGAAAATGTACAGTAGAGAAAAAAAAAAAGAAACATCCGCGGTAATTTTGTTATTAAATGACGCAGAAATCTAATATACATCATTCAACAGGAAATTAAATGCACTTTTTTGAAAATGATATCAAATTTTGAATAAGGGTCATCTGCATATTGAAATGAGCGCCAACTGAGATTTTTTTCAGTAGCAACATCCAATTTTGACTTCATAATTGAATTCTTGCAGTCTGGAAAAGTATACAGTTTGTGTACTTTACTTTAATATTCATTGTTCTAACCAAAAATGTGTTCGTTTTTTTTTTTTTTTTTTTTTTTAAGTATGTCTATATTATGTATTTTCAACAATTATATATTAAATATATATATTTTATATGTTGTATGTATATATTTTCAAATATGTATATACTTATATACTGCATTACAGAATACATTTACATACTACCTGTGTCTAACAGGTAGCGTTCTTTGAAAAATGTGCGATATTTTTCAATTCAAAACTGTCATCGTGGCTATACTGATGACAAATAAAACTTAAATTTTTCTTCAATTTATTTTGTAGGTGTGACATAATAAACAAACAGAAATAATTTATATACATATATATATATATATACACATTATGATGCATAAACTAAATCTTTTCCGATAAATTATTGCAGAGTTACCACAATTTTAATTTATTCCGGAATACTTTTAGCCCCGCATCTAATTAATACCACTTTTATTTTAAGAGTAGTTCTTTCTTATTTTATCATAGATGTATATTGGAAAAAAAAATGTTCTATAAATAAAGTAGTGCGAAATAAAGGCGGGGCTAAAAATACCCCGGAATAAATTAAAATGTTGGCATCTATCTTGTTGTAAGGTATCAGGGAGTAAATATTAAACAATTTTAATCCTACTTAGCAGTTTTGGTGTTTAACTCTTTCAAACTGCACAATTCGCTTTATAATTTCTACGAAAATATAGTTTTTTAATTAAAATATATTTTTAAAAGTAACTTTTAAAGACTAAAGTGTCCTTAAAATAATAGTCCCACCCCCTCCCACATAAAAGAAATAAATAGAAAAAATAAAGCAATATATGAACTAAATGATTAATCTTTTGACTATGACGATGGTTAAGAAGCGATTTAACAAGTCTGTACTGCATTCCAATACCATTCTTCTTCTTCTTCTTTTTAAATGACAATTTTTGTTTCATCTGCTTCTCTATTTTAAACATTAAGCCCCGCCTATTAAGTTGATTTTTTTTTTCCTTCTGGTGTTCGTTTAATAAGGTCAGAAAACATCTCTGATGTTGAAATTTTAAGTAAAGAAGGTACTAAAAAATGAGGACAAATGAGAACAAACGTCCGAAAATGATGACAAATGAGGATATGAGAACTTCTGGAGGCAACTGAGGACAACACTGGAAAAATGATGATTGTCCTCAGAAAATGAGAACATCTGGTCACCCTACCATTAATTTGCAATACTGATTTTGCAACTGGACACAACGTAAAAAAAATCACTATTTCTTGATTCATTGCATTTATTTTAAAATAATCTCCAACACTATTACATCCCTCGTGGACAATCAAAATTGTGATGGCATGTCTCCGGACCACCTTTTAGGGTGAGTTCCAGACCGTTGGCAATTGCCCATTGAGCAGCACTAGTGAGACGTAAACACCCATCTAATCCAACCCTATTACACAGAATATATTTTTATATTTGGAGATTTTAGTCTTTTCAACATCATACTTTAAAATATAAAGATTTGAGGGAAAAAAAAAAAGCTGAATTTGCACAAAAAAAAAAAAAAAAAAGTATTTAAAAATTTAACATGAAGCTGAAAGTTATTTTATTACTAACTAAATTTAAATAGCATTTTAAATGGAAAAGCATTTTTTGGCAAGATGGAATACTGCCTACTAATCAGGCATCGGAGCTGAACACAGATTACCTTGTTAAAATCTCGTGATTTTTTGCTCTCAAGTGAGTACATAGTTCTACTCGAAGGTCATCATAATAACTCAGTTTGTAGATCAATTCTTATTCCTAGCCTAGCCTGTTTTTGACATTCTTCAGATTGCCCTTTCCTTTTAAAATGTTATTTATTGGATCACTTCCATTTGAAGTAGTTATGATTTCGTTTATATTAAAAACTTGGTCTATACAACATTAACAATCGTATTAAAACAGTTTATAAAAGTACAGTAATAATAGAATCAGATCTAAAATAGTTTAGTACTTTCGTGTTAACCACATATCAGAAATTAATATTAACAGCATAGCATGTCATTGCCGAAACGTCAGTGGAGGCCCTCAGTCGAGACTCAAAACGGTTTTGGGTTCTGTCAGTGTGTTTGTTTGTTTATCTGTCTTTCGCGCGATAGCGGCCGCAAAAATCAACTTGAAATTTGGTACATATGGTTGTGTGCTCCACGGAATCAGCTCTATAGTTTTGGGTGTGTATTCCATTTGTAGTTCGTGTACAGGGACACGCCAAAGTTTACCTTATCATTACGGCCTATGAAAAGAAATTGCATGTTGCGCGATAGTGGCCGCAAAAATCACGCTATTGACCTATAATTTTGTGCACAGATTTGTGAGCCCAACAGAATCAGCTGTATAGTTTTAGGTGTGTGTTACATTTGTAGTTCGTGTACAGGGACACGCCAAAGTTTTACTTATCATTACAGACTATGGGAAGAATTTGTATGTACCGCGATAGTCACCGCAAAATCAAGCTATTGACTTGCAATTTTTGCCGAAACATTAGTGGAGGCCCTTTCCTGAGATTCAAAAAGATTTTGGGTTCCGTCCGTCTGTCTGTCGCGCGATACCGGCCGCAAAAATCACGCTATTGACTTGAAATTTGGTACACGTGTTCATGAGCCCCACGAAATCAGCTGTATAGTTTTTGGTATGTACTCCATTTGTAGTTCGTATACAGAGACACGCCAAAATTTTTCTTATCATTACGGCCTATGGGAGGAATTTCTATGTATCACGATAGCGGCCACAAAAATCACGCTATTGACTTGCAATTTGGTACACGTGTTCATGTGCCCCACGAAATCAGCTGTATAGTTTTGGGTGTGTATTCCATTTGTAGTTTGTGTACAGGGACACACCAAAGTTTTTCTTCTCATTACGGCCTATCGGAAGAATTTGCATGTACCGCGATAGCGGGCGCAAACATCTAGATATTGACTTGCAATTTGGTACACATATTCATGAGCCCAACGGAATTAGCTGTAAAGTTTTAGGTGTGTATTCCATTCGTAGTTCGTGTTCAGGGACATGTCAAAGTTTTTCTTATCATTACGACCTGTCGTAGGAATTTGTAAGTACCGCGATAGCAACCGCAAAAAAAAAAAAAAAAAAAAAAAAAAAAATAATAATAATAATAAAGCTATTGACTTGCAGTTTTTGTCGAAAGATCAATGGAAGCTCTCTGTTGAGACTCAAAAAGATTTTGGGTTCCGTCCGCGTGTCTGTCTGTCGCGCGATAGCGCGGCCTCAAACAATCACTCTATTGACTAGCAATTTGGTACACATATGCATGAGCACAACGGAATTAGCTGTATAGTTTTAGGTGTGTAGTCCATTTGTAGTTCGTATATAGGGACACACGAAAGTTTTTCTTATCATTGCGGCCTATGGAGAGAATGTCTATGTACCGTGACAGCGGCCGTAAAAATCCCTCTATTGACTTGCAATTTGGTACACATATTTATGAGCCACACGGAATTTTAGCTGTATAGTTTTGGGTGTGTATTCCATTTGTAGTTCGTGTACAGGGACACACGAATTTTTTCTTATCATTATTGCCTATGGGCAGGCTTTGTATGTACAGTCACCCCCCAAAAAAAAGCCCCCCCCCCACCTAATTTCGCCGTAAATTATCGTAGAAACATTTGACTGGTACCGATCGATTTGTAATAACATCTAGTTTATAACGGTATAGTTACATTTTGCCTATGGGGTCGTCTACATATTAAAACTGGCATTAACTTCATTTTTTTCAATATCAACCCCTATTTTTGACTTCATATTCAGATTTCTGTGATCAAGGCGGTTCGAAAAACATACCTATTTATATACCTTAAATCAATTTTAAATAGAGTTACACGTGAAAATGTATTAGGGGTCCGTCTATACATTTAGAATATATAAATCATGATCTGCCACCCATTATACATTATTTATTAAGTTTCACACCGGAAAAAAATTTAAGAAATGTTAATTATAAAGTAAAAAAAAAATGACTAATTCACTGAACTTTCTGAGTTAGTTTATGAATTAAAAGATTTTTATTGGTTTCTATTGATTAAACATCGGGTAGTTCACTTCATACGAAGAAAATTAAATAGCTTGAATAGATATTAAAATATCTATCAAAAGAGAAAAAAAAAAGGTGAATGGTTTTAAATTTGTTTGAAAATTCAAAATCATTTTAACTCAAGCTGCCGTATAATTGTCTAAAACGGCGGCACTCAACCTGGTTCCCACGGCCGTTTCACAGTGACAATGGGAGTTTGTTCTGATACTGCAGTACTTTCATTTTCTTTAATTTAATTGACTTTTTAAAAATATTAAAACAGATTTTTTTATTTTTATTTATTTATTTTTTTAATTAATTATTTATTTTTTTTTTTCATGACATTATTAAAAACTTTTACATAAATCTCCACGATATTCTTTTGCTTTTATATTTTATAATTTGTAACAAATTAATATGCAAAATAATAAATCCTACTACTTAATGGGATGTTCTAAAATTCTACTCTTTAACACAGATACCGAAGTGGACGGTGGGTGCATAAAGGCTGACTACCCTTAATCTAAATCTTCACTTGAAAAGGTCAAAATGTTACATAACTCTTTTTTCTGAAGGAAAAAAGAAGATAAGGAGGAGGAGGAAAGATCAAAACGAATAGAAAGCATATTAAACGTTAATACCCTTTAAATGCTGGAAAAGGGCGGGGTTTCGTATTGTGTGTCATTTGGGAGCTGTAGAGTGCCAGTAAATTACTTTATGTAATAAAACTTTTCATTTAAAGGGTATTTAAAGCAGCATTATTTTTAATACATAGACTATTCAGAAAAAAAGTACCATTCATCTGGTTCATGAAAAATAAAGAACATTTTCTGGCATTGCTCTATGTATATACATTCTTGTCAACCTAACCCGGAAGATTACTGGTCCCGCCCCTTTCCGTACATTTTTTTCACATCAGTCTTTTTAGCGCCATGTCAGCCATCGGTGGCTGATACTGATCTTTCCATTTAGGCCAAGTCAGCCGGCAGTGTAAAATATGATATAAAACTACAGAACTTACATAGTTTTGAGTAATTACTGACACTTTATTTAAAATTT